>JAGSMP010000057.1:0-600000 GCA_029286625.1 Parnassius orleans
CTTGTTCTCCAAAATAATGGAGTCTATTATAAACTGCCAGCTCATAAGGTACCTTGAAGATCACCAGCTGATTAGTGACCGCCAATACAGTTTTCGGATTTCGGAATCGATCAGCTGGTGATCTTCTGGTCTACCTGACTCATAGATGGGCGGAGGCAGTAGAGTCCAAGGAGGAGGCATTGGCCGTTAGTTTGGACATAGCAAAGGCCTTCGATCGGGTCTGGCACAAAGCGCTTCTTTCGAAGCTCCCCTCCTATGGGCTTCCTGAGAAATTGTGCAATTGGGTCACCAGTTTCCTTGCTGATTGAAGCATCAAGGTCGTAGTAGACGGTGCATGCTCTGATTACAAGCCTACTAACGCTGGTGTTCCACAAGGCTGCATGCTATCACCAACGCTGTTTCTTCTGCATATCAATGATATGTTGCAACCTGGTAACACTCATTGCTATGCAGACGACAGCACTGGTGATGCCTTATACACCGGCCGTGCCAATATTTCTCGGGAAAACGTCGCTGATTACCGGAACAAACTTGTGTCTGAAGTAGAGTCTTTGCTGAACAAAGTCTCGGATTGGGGGCGACTACATCTAGTCCAGTCTAATCCCCAGAAGACACAAGTTTGCGCGTTTACCGCTACAAAGAACCCTTTGTCGTATCTCCTCAGTTCCGATGCTGCCTCAGCCAGCATCGGAATCCTCGGCTTCGACATATCGAATAGTGTGCAGTTTCGTGGTCACTTAGAAGGGAAGGCCAAATTGGCCTCTAAAAACTTGGCGTGCGCAGCAGAGTGAGACAGTATTTCATGCCGGCACATCGCTTGCAACTTTACACAAAGCGAAAGTTCGGGGCCTCACATGGAATACAGTTCTCATCTCTGGGCCGGGGCACCCCAGTGCCAGCTCGTTCCACTTGACCGCATCCAGCGCAGAGCGGTTCGAATCGTTGACAAACGAGTCCTATCTGATCGGCTCGATACACTGACGCTGCGTAGGGATGTTGCATCCCTTTGCATTTTCTATCGAATCTACCACGGGGAGTGCTCTGAGGAATTGTTCGGATTAATTCCAGCCGACAAATTTCACGAACGCACATCGCGTCAAAATTCACGATACCATCCTCACCATCTGGATGCTTGGCGGTCCACGGCTGTGCGTTTTACTAGGAGTTTTCTTCTTCGTACAACTTCTCTGTGGAATTTTTTACCACCGGCGATTTTTCCGGACCGATACGACTTAGGACTTAGGAGCTTCAAGAAAAGATTTTACTCCTTTTTAAAAGGCCGGCAACGCACCTGAAATTACGTTGGTGTTGCAGTTGTTCATGGGCGGCGATAGCCACTTACCATCAGGTGAGCCGCATGCTCGATTGCCCCCTCTTCTATAAAAAAAAATCACCCCTGTGCCTCGGAAACCAAGTAAGCTATTGGTCCTGCACCTGATCTCTCTCCAATCATGTCGGATTGCCGTCCCATCGGAATATGAGAGTGAGGGAATAGAGAGTGCACCTGTGCTTGCGCATACACTCGAGCACTATAATCTTGTTCTGTACAGATTAGTCTAGCAATGAACGTGGTAGAGCCACGCTGCAGCTATATTATGGTTTTAGCACACATAGGTCGGCTAGACGAGATAGAACCAAGCTCTCATAGAATACCAGCATAAAATAACAGCTTAATACTGCTGTGTTTCCTATGGTGAGTGTAAAGAACCGGAGACCCTTTTTACTGGAAATGATGCATTCCGTCTTAGACCTCAGGGGTGACAACGCATCTGCGTTTTAATTCTTTATTGAGGATAGATGTCTATAGGCCACAGCATCCACTTACCATCAGGTGGACTGTGTGCTGGCTTATCACCCTTATTCTATTAAAAAAACAGGCTAGTGTTAAAATGTTAATCGATGTCGTATACGAATTATTCTGCTCCCGATAGCAACTTTTTATTATTTATTCGAGTATTGTTTTATTCGAACAATGAGTCAGATCTTTTCCTGTATAAATTGTATAAACTTTAGTAATAATTTTCTAAATCTGTATTTGTATTTTTAACCAAGTCTTTCATAAGGTCACGCTAAGAATACAGATATAGAAGCTTAATTACTCTTGTCATGATGACGCTCACATTGTTATTACATGGAAAAACAGAGCCTGGCAAATTAGTTCACAATCAAAATGCAGATGCGTTGTCATCTCTGAGAACTAAGATATAACGCCTTGTTCCCAGTAAAAAGTCTTCGTTTCTCGTCACTCACCATTTGAAACGTAGCAGCATTATGTTTCTGTCTTAGGCTGGTGTGCTATGCGATCGTGGTACTTTAATAAGTTTTAGAAATGCTTCTCTGCCTAGAAGTACATTGGAGTAGAGTACTATATTCTCACCGATTTCTGCCACCAAGCAACAGTGAAAGCTAGTATAATTAAAGATTGAGAGGCAGTCCATATTATTCCTAGCCCATCTCCGCCTAATCGTATATTGTTATTACGATGAGAGAAAGTCGCATACAATTAGCTATGCGTTAGTAACGTAACGTAACGGTGAAGAAAGGTGTACGAATATCCATTACGCCATATCATGCCGTGAGTGTCGTAAGAGGCGACAGAGAGAAACTGAACAAGGAAATGGGTAGCAGCATCTCCTTGATAACAACTGAATAAAAAAAACTGCGGTTACCAACCCGCTTGCCAGGCGTGGCAACTATAGCAGATATTCCCCCTGTTAGGCATTCTATGGGGGAAGCCTATGTTCAGCAGTGGACATCGTAAAAATTCATCATCCCATTCCGTCCCATGAGTGATTTAATAGGACTAATAGTAATTTCTGGCAATTATTTTATGGGCTTTGATAGATAACCGTATAACCTTGTATATGCTCGATGTAAAAATAAATATTCAGACCAGCGATGAGAAGCAGCGTCTAAGGTATGAAGTCACGCATTACGGGGAAGCATAACGATGGATAATGTGATAATAAACCTTTAAGTGTTGCGATTACTTTAAAACCTCCAATAAAATGTATTTTACCGCGTTTTACTTTAACTTTTTTAATTCCCGTTTCGGTCACTGGGGAACAGTCCAGCCCAAACGCTATAAAATCCATAAAAATGTGTTTTGTTCAATGTAGTAGTTGCATAAATATAATAAATAGTTAGTTTAAACCCTCTCTACTATTCTAAAATCACGTCCAGTAATACTTACTGACAAAAAAATCTAAGAAACCAATACTCGGAATTTAGTATATTTTTAGTATCAAATTACTAGGAAAAAGTAAAATTAATGGAAGAACACACGAAAACGTATCTGTTTTATTTCACATTCCCAGTATCAGTCAGGAAGTTGTTTGTGTGATAGTTTATTAAAATTACGAGTTTAGTGGCAATATTTTATCCGTGGTGTAATTGGTTTGAAATTTGTGGTAGAAATATAAGTTAATCAACTTGGATGGTTCGGCATGAAAACAAAAGGAATAGGAAAGGAAATTTGTCCAGCAAAAATACACATTATAAGAAGTGATAAAGATGCCGTGTAGTGGTGCTGTAGGAATATCCACTACCCCATATCGTTTCTTGGGTTTCGCAAGAGGCAACAGATGGAAAGAAACCAGGAAATGGGTAGCAAAGTCTTTCTAATGACGACTAGAAAATAAAAACGGCAGATATGCCCCTTGTGAAGTAATCTACGGACGCAAGATCAGCAAGTAGTGGACTTTGATAGGCTGTTATAAATAAATGAAATGCGAGCTACATTTTTATCAGCAAAGTGATACATCAAATTTCAAATGCACTGGTTTTAAAGCAAGATTTCAAGTATTGTTTACATAATGATTTCTTATATTTACGCGAACACTACATATTGAATAAAACTATTTTTACGGATTTTATTACGTTTAATTTAAACTTTTTTAATTCCCGATATTTCTGGCACTTTATAGCACCCATGGTCATGGGGGGGACTGAGGTGTTTGACGTCCTGATTTCATAGTTAACGAAGGCTACCTTCAACTTTCAATTATTAATTTTTGGTCCATTCTACGCAGAATGAGCTTAGAGTATCTTGAAGTCTTGCAGTGGTATGCTTGGGTTTGGATTTAATTTTGTTAATTATATAAGATCCCAAGCAGATGGCAGCACTCATCCATCTTCTCTATTGAAATTAGGATGTTTTTTAATCTCAATAGCCTCGCGTATCATCCTTGGGAGGAGTCGGTGTTCTTTTGCGAGGATTTGTGGTCTATCAAATCTGATGTAGTGGCGGGGACGATCTTGAACATGTTCACACACTGTAGACTTCCCGGAACGTCGGTGCTTCACGTCAGCTATATGTTCTTTTACGCGGATTTTTATAGATCTTTTTGTTTGTCCTATGGAAGAGAGACCACATTCACAATCCAGCTTGTACATTCCTGCATCTTGTAGAGGGATATGACACTTGACGGATGGTAAAAATTTACTAATCTTCTTCGGCGGCTTGAAGTATGTTTTAATGGAAGCTCGCTTCAAGATGTAGCCAACCTTGTCTGTGAATCCTCTGACATAGGGTAGTACAGCAGATACACGCTCGACTGTGGCCGGCTTCACTCGGTCACTCTGACGTAGGCGCGGGACCCGAAGCTTGTTGTCTTGCAATACTTTCTTGACGTGCTGAAGCTCGGCAGCCAGATGTTTTCTATCACAGATCCCTCGTGCTCTCTGAAACAAAGATTTTCCCACGGTAGCTAACTATGATGGATGATGGTGCGATTCACCATTTAAATAGCGGTTGGTATGGGTCTTTTTCCTATACACAGTGTGACCAATAGTGTCAGGATCAGTCTTTTGGATCATGACCAAAACATCTAGGAAAGCTAAAGAAATGTTTGCCTCTAACTCCATTGTGAAATGTATTTTAGAGTTTATGGAATTAAGGTGGTCTAAAAATGCACTTACTTTGTCAGGTGGTAAAATTGTGAAAGTATCGTCTACGTACCGCTTGTAGAATCTTGGAATTACAGGAGCAGTAAGAAGAGCTTTCTCCTCAAAGTCCTCCATGAATATGTCGGCGACTACGGGAGATACAGGTGAGCCCATCGCCACACCATCTACTTGCTTGTAGAATTCTTCCTTCCACAATAGATAGCCAGATGTGAGGTGTTTAGTAATACTGTATATTCTGTGCATGTTTTATCTTCTAGCTTCCTAGTTACAATTGAGATGCAGTCTTCAATAGGTAAGCATGTGAATAGTGACTGAACATCAAAACTGACCATAGTTTCATTGTCAGCGAGATGTAGGTCTTTTATCTCACTAACAAAATGTTATGAATCCTTTGTGTGTGCTCTAGTGTATCCTCTCAGTGGTGCAAGTACATACAAAAAGGTCAAAATAGACCCTACAACTAATACACTTAAAGCAATTACCGACTTAATAAAGAAATACTCCGATAAATTAAATCTCGACGTGAATTCGACAATACCATCATGTGCCCTTTATAGAAATATGGTGACAAATGAGCACACAGTCCACCTGATGGTAAGTGGTTGCTGAGGCCCATAGACATCTACATCTCTCCTCGCTTACGAATCAAATTGCAGATGCGTTGTCAGCCTAGAGGACTAAGACGGAATGCCTCTTTTCCAGTAAAAAGGGTCTCCGGTTCTCTACACTCACCATACGAAACACAGCAGCATTAAGCTGCTATTTTACGCTGGTATTCTGCGAGAGCGTGGTCCTTCCCCGGTCGAGCCGACCCATTCGTGCTACAACTATAATATAAATATAGCTCCAGCTTGGCTCTACCACGTATACCACGTGACCTATGTTCAACAGTGCACTAATAGGCTGTAACGGTAATCTAGTACTCATCTATAAAATTTGATGATTTAGATATACACATTAAAAAAAATTGAGTAATATTGGCTTGATTTTTGCGTCACTTGAAATTTATGCAGCGCTCCGTTTTTCTTTCTTCGTTGGTGTGAGGGTATTACATAAACTATTTGATTTATATCAGAAATGTCCTCTTACTATTATTATTCAAGTGTGTTATGATTGCATGAGGTGGTTATCTTGTCAGATATATGCATTCGGAATTGATAGAGCACTTTCTGATCATGATTTTTCTTATCGGTACATAACTTGAATATTTATGCTGTTATGTGTTAAATCAAACTTTCTCTAAATTTAAACAATTATTTTTCCTGCTATGATGATATAATGCCCATTGACAGTCTAGACTGGACCAACATTTCTTTTATTTTACTTGGATTTGCTATCATCATAAGCTTGGTAGGCAGACTGTTGATCGCAGTATAAGATGTACTGCACATTTTTTGTTTCTGTTTTCCGTCTCATTATCATCATTACAGCCCGTCACAAGTCTACTACTGAATATAGGCCCCAAGAAATGCCAAAAAGCACGGTCCTGAGCCACTTGCATCCATTGACTTTCTGTATGTCTTACCAGGTAGTCACTCCATCCAGTGGGGGGCCACCCTACACTTCTCCTACCGGTACGAGACTTCCACTCGAGAAACTTGCTTACCCATTTAGAAATTATTGTTCCGTATCTGAGTATTTTCAACGTGCAATTTATGTATAATGGAATACAATATTTTAAAATTAATATAAATATTGAATTGAATATGCTGCTTGAAACGCAATCATGGCTTTTAAAGAATCTTTTACAATAACACTGATTCACACTCACTTGTGCACATGCGGTAACCGTCTCCTTTAATTGGACTGGAAATAGATTTTAATTATTTTGATATTAATACCTTTGCTGTAGATTCAATAAAATACAATCTGTTTTAAATCGAGTTTATTACATATACGTTTGTAATTAAAGTAAATTCAGTTATAGCTGACCTCCATATATTCAAACTTTTCTATATACTGAATACTACTTCACATTGCTATTTTTACATTCACTCAGAACATTTTAAAGCCTTTTGGATTAAAATTTCTAATCAAACGCATTTCTATAACAGACGTGTCAGATGTTTAATTTTGAAATATCAACTCGTACAATATATTCCGTAAATGATTACGATTAGCTGGTCTAAACTTAACCCTAACTTTAAACTTAACGAAATTTAACCGTAAAAAAATATGTATATAATAAGTTTATGCATTTCCATCTTTATTATAATCATCTAATTTATTATGTCCTTTTTTCATAAGAATGCTTCACGCATGGGCTTTCAATGTAGGCAATGAAAAAACTATAATTAAAAAGTTGGAAAGTAGCCAAGAACTCTTCCGTCTGAAGTAAATAATAATATTATAGTACTAAAAAAATCATGTATTCTCACTGTTGACTGTTGACCAAGTATTAATCATTTATTTCTTTATTCAATTGTGGCCCAATGCTCACCATCCCGTAGTTGTTTTATTATTTTAGTTTTTTTGAGAAAGAAATAACATATATTTTTCACCCTGTCTATTTTAAGAATTTCATGCTTGTTCCACAAAGACATTCCATTCGTATTTTGTTGTGGCGGCGCTGTCGTCGCGCCACAAGCGAAACGCAACGATGCCTAAATCACGCTATCAAAGTCCGAAGTACTGTGCTATATATAGGACAGCTCTGTACTAACACATGGCGCATTGGCTGCTCCCAGGAATAAACTCCCTGCCCGGCGGGAGATCTCCCCTTTTCCTTACATGGCTAAATTAGTATTGGATGGAAATTCATCATATTTATTTCCGGAATATTCATCTTTGAACATTCTAATAATATTTTCTCGTCTGCGCGAAGTGCTATTGAAGAGCGGAAAATCTTTTGAAAAGCTACTCATATGCATGGGTAATAACACCGCCGATCTTAACCTATAACAAATCATATCTATATATTGGATTGAATCTGTATATTTCAATATTTACGTGTCGTTGATTCTAAAAGGAAGTCAGTACTCAGTACCAAAGATATAAAAAAATAAAATAAACGCATTTTTCCTTGACAGACATTAAACAGACTGTTAAAAAGGAAAATTTGAAATCACAAAAATCACATGTCATTCAATTCAATCTGTTAGTGATGATTAGTTGGCATAAAATTCTTTAGCGACAATTAAATTGTAATGAATATATACCTTTTGGCGAGCATCTCCACTCCGTGCGACTGTTTGACTACAGACTCTCTAGTCCCTCCGCGGTCGTCAAACTGCGGTCCGCGGACCGCATGCATTCTGCAGACGGTATTTTCCCGGCCTACGACATAGCAAACAATTTTATTAGACAACTAGCTATCCCACGTGACGTCGTCCGCGTGAACTTAATCATCGAAAATTTAAAGAGATCCTTGTGGAATTAGAAGAAAGTATGACGATGTCGTCCCACACACTGCTGTCGGATGGTTGAGCAAAGCAAAAGTTTTAGAACAGTTCTTTCATTGAAAATCGTAACAATTCTATTCTTACAACAAAGTGGTAAAAATATCTCCAAATTCTAAACGATGAATGAATGATGGCTTTTTTAGTCGATATTTCTATGAAGTTCAATTATCTTAATTTAGAGTTGCCAGGTCCTAACAAGATAATCGGACATATGGCGAATAAAATATTTGCATATGAAACTAAACTTCAATTATATATAAATGATTTCGAAGCAGGAGACTTTTCTAATTTTCCAACTGTTGCTACTCTGCGATCCAACGTATCTAATGCCAACCGTATTTATCAAGATATGGTAGCCTACTTGATAGAATATATTTCAGAAATTCAAAAAAGACTTAATGACGTAAGAAATGTTAAGAACTGCTTTGTTGTTGTAGAAAACCCTTGGTATTTTGAAGACAATGATTTGACATTGTTTAGTCCACTTAGATTTGCTAAAACTCAGTTTAATTAACGAATTCATTGAACTAAAATACACACACAACTCAAAGCTCATTTCATTGAACATCGTGAAAAGCAGGAATACATTGAATTTTGGAAGAACTTGCCTAGTAACTATAAAAGTTTACGAGACTCAGCGCAATTTATTTTGACGATGTTTACTTCGACATATCCCTGTGAAGCTGCATTTTCGAAAATAAGCTACATGAAAAATAAATACCGCAGTCGCCTTTCGATAAGAATATCATGTGGTGGTGGTGGTGGTGGATTACAAAAATAATTAAAAAGTACAACCTGTTTTAGAAAATGACAAATAATAATAACACGTTTGTAGACAAAATAATATACGTGGGAGAGCCATGCTGCAGCTATATTAGTAGTATAGTTGTAGTATGAATGGGTTCGCCTCGACTGGGAAGGACCACGCTCTCAAGAATACCAGCGTAAAATAGCAGCTTAACACTGCTGTGTTTCGTATGGTCAGAGTAGAGAACCGGAGACCCTTTTACTGAAAAGAGGCATTCCATCTTAGTCCTCACGGGTGACAACGCATCTGCATTTTGATTCTTTATTGAAGATAGATGTAGATGTCATGGGTCACAGCAACCGCTTACCATCAGGTGGACTGTGTGCTCGTTTGTCACCCTATCCTATAAAAATTCTTGTATATACTCTTTCAATTTACATCATATACTATATACTATACTATATATACCTACGTTGCTAATGTATTAATATCCAATTTATAAGTTTGCGTCCACAGTGATAACTCACATTGTCTTATGAGGCCTTTGACCAAAAAAGTGTGACGACTACTGGACCAGAGTAATAATGTTTAGTGCCAATGACTATTATGTGTTTGGCATTGGCAGTTTGAACGTGAATTATGAATATATTTTTTATGTGCTTGTAACACATATTATATATAAAATTTAGCTTTCTGCACTCCTTCTCTATATAAACTATAACTATGCCAACTCTCACGCTCCTCCATGCGCACATAATGCTTAAATGGGGTACCAACTTTTTCCTTCACATATTACATTTATAGATTGATGATTAATATTATTGTGGCGGCGCTATCGTTGCGCCTCAAGCGAAAAGCACCGAAGCCTAAATCGCACTATCAAAAGTTCTGAAGCTGCTGCGGCATATATAGAATAGCTCCAAACTATCACACGGAACGTTGGCCACTCCCCGGGTTGAATACCGTAACGGCGGGAGACCTCTCCTTTTTATTCTACGGCCAAATTATGTAACCTCGACGTGATTGGAACAAGCAACATCCAACCTTTGTAAACCCCAACTTTCAAGTTCTCGTCATCGTTCTGGTACGCAATCATTCGCCCCGAGCGAATACTAAAACTTTCATATTTTCGACTCACCGCAGACTACAAGGCATTCCTGGCACTTGCACATTCGTCAACAACAAGAATACACCATCGACCTCTGGTCTAAGTATGTAAGTGATGTGGCAGCGCTGTCATCGCGCCACAAGCGAAACGCACCGAAGCTTAAATCGCACTATCAAAAGTTCCGAAGCTACTGCTTTATATATAGAATATCCCCAAACTATCACATGGAGTGATGGCTGCTCCCGGCCTGATCACCTTGCTCGACGGAGATCTTCCATTTCCATTCACGGCCAAAATCATAATAACAATGTCCTCCAGACAGAATTTCGATCACGGCGGCCAGTCAACGGAGACCAGCCATCTACGCTGGACAGGATTATAGTGCCCAAGTGTATGCGCAAGCGAGGTGCACTCTCAGTTCCCTCAATCTCATAGTCCGATAGGACGGTAGCCGACACAAGAGTGAAATATTGTCAACTTCGACTCGGGTTGCTTGAGAATTTCTTGACAGAAAAACTCAATAACTGAATTTGGCCTGACCTGGGATTCGAACCCGTTACCTCATAATCAGCAATCACGTTTAAGACCACTAGACCAATGAGGCAGTCGGTCGGTTGTTATCTATGGATATGCTCTCTGAAACGAGTATACCCAAAATCGAGAGACGTAGTTTATCTGTTTCATTCAATTATATCTTTCAATATTTCGCGCTCATGGCTCGTTCAAAATTCGAATCAGTATATAATTTAGACACATTGTATCAGCCATATAGAAAAGAAAGGGGAAGAAAGGGGGAGTTGGAGTGTTTGACTTGGAAAGCCACGGGGTGAAACACCTTCAACTTTCTGACTCGGGCCTAATAAATTAATTAATACTCAATAGGTGAATTTGGTCCGACTAGGGCTTTGAACTTGAGACCACATGATCAGCAGTCACATTTACGATTATTGATCTAGTGATAAAAAGGCAGTCAAGTATCCGGTCGAAGCCTATGTTCAGCTGTCAACTTTTATGGTCTATTTTTATAGATATTGTATCTATAAACCATTTGTATCGCCCATCCTTCTCATTCAATTTTGCCACAATGTTTGTAATTAACTGACATTTATTATATTCGTCAGATTTTTATTAGTGTTGTGGAATTAGCTGTCACTCGTATTTTCCGAAACAATACGATTTAAGGACCTAAAAAGTGAGCCTTCTACTTTTAAAAGCCGGCACGCACCAGCAATTACTCTTGTAATGATTTCTTATATTTACGTGAATACTATACATAAATTTAACTTATTTTTCGGATTTATCGCGTTAAATTTAAATATTTAATTTCCGACGTTTCGGGTGCTTTACAAGACCCATTCTCACGGGGCGAGAGAAATCTTGCAGTGGTATGCTTGGGTTTGTTGGTGGGTAGCACCCATCCATCTTCTCTATTGATATTAGATTTTTTTTTTATTTCAACAGTCTCGCGAATCATCCTTGGTAGGAATCGGTGTTCTTTTGCGAGGATTTGTGATCTATCAAAACTGATGTAATGGCGGGGACGATCTTACATGTTCACAGCCTGCAGACTTCCCTTGTGTGACTTGTGTTGAAGTTGTTGTGTGTCGGTAATCACTTAACATCAGGTGAGCCGCATGCTCGTTTTCCCCTCTTTTTATTAAGTATCTGCCTACGTAGCAACTACGGCCGTGGCGCAGTGGCTTAGCAATGAGTTGTTGCACTGGGGCCGGGTTCAAATCCCGCACGGAATAAGTATTTGTGTACAACAAATAATTGTTCCGGGTCTGATGTTTGGATACAGGAGAAAATCCTAGTGTGGGGTAACGTTTAAAAAAAAAAAGAAAGAACTATTGTACCTAGATATCCACATCCATCATTCCATTGTCGCTTGAACAGAACTAATTTATAAAAACACTTACCTAGTCCTTGAGAGGCCTGTCTTCATTATAAGTTTGTAAACAAAACTGATTAGCCTTTGTTTGTTAGTTGACTTAAGGACCATTAAAAACACAAAAATAAAACTGAGAATCAACCAATTCGGAACTTGCCCAAAAATAACCGAAAATTGATTACCTTATCAAATTCAAAAGAAGATTGGACTCTTTTTGAACCTTCAAAGTAACCGATATCTTTAAAATTCTGTCACATAGATGTAGTCTTCGCGCAGTAAATGGATGTGCAATATAAACGAGCATTTTAAGAAAAATAAAGTCAGGAAGAAATATATGAGTCGTATAGTATAAGAATATTATACGCTAAGATTATGCGTAAGAGGCGACAGCGGGAAATTTAAACAGAATATAGGCAGCAGCATCTTTCTGATGAGAACAACTCAAAATAATATAAAAAACTGCGGTTACCAACCTGCCTGCCAAACGTGGCAACTATGGCAAAATCCTCCCGGTGAGGTAATCTAAGGCTGAGTTTCCACCAGAGATGTGCGAGGTAGTAGCGGTGCGAGGATGCGTAGCATAATAAAGAACACATACCTCCCACACAGCCCTCGAACACATCCTTCGCAACAAATCCGTCGTAACACATCCCTCGCAACACATCCTTCGCACACATTCTTCCCTTGTTTTGTATGTACAAAAACCTCGTCTGCTGAGCTGTTTGCACTAGGCTTGCTGAGCGAGCTAGTATATGAAGTGATTCTATTGGTTCTTAACATACGTATTCTCGCACATCTCTGGTGGAAACGCAGCCTAAGAGGGAGGCCTATGTTTAGCAGTAGACTTTTATAGGCTGTAACGGATGGATGGAAGAAATATAAACTTTACCGAAAGATGTAATAATACGCTATAGTCCGTAGAGAACAGAAGGGAAGTTCCATAGAGGTCTACGTCGCTTTGCTTTCTTTAGCGGACAGTACCCCTGCGAGAGAAAGGAGCACGCAGCAACGGCAAGAGTAATGTAGAACTCTTTAAAGATTAAGCTCAAATATACATTTTCAACAACCATATTTTTAACGTAAGTTTTTCATATATTTATGATGAGATGAATAGTGAACAAAGACATATCATATTTTTGTTAAAAGTAATCCAAAACCTATGTAATCAGCACACATGGCTCGCTAAAGCAATTAAGATAATATTTTTTGTGTAATACTTTGTTCATTGTGATCCAACGCAAGTACACAAAGTTTTTTTGTTTACAAATAGCAAATTAAAATTTGATAGTTAAATAGGCTTGTTTATGGAATAAGGAAATTCACTATCCCCTGTTAGTTGACTTAAGGATAATTTAAAACATAAAAATAAAACTGAGAATCAACCAGTTCGGAACTTGCCCAAAACTAACCGAAAATTCTAGGTGACA
Organism: Parnassius orleans; assembly: GCA_029286625.1. Lineage (NCBI taxonomy): Eukaryota > Metazoa > Arthropoda > Insecta > Lepidoptera > Papilionidae > Parnassius > Parnassius orleans. The sequence continues at coordinate 13,484 of JAGSMP010000057.1, forward strand.
AGGCTCTTTTACTGCTTAGAAGTCATTCTGGATTTTGTGAAAATTACAGGCTATGAGGCATATTACCTTAGTCCTGAGTGATATCTGTCGGTTACGTGATTTAAAGATGGTTGCAAGTGAATATGAGCTTAATTAACCTTACAATAAAGTCGAATGTATTCACTTGTCGCTCAAATATTCTTTATTGATTCGAGAATGTTTTAGATTCACAATTGACCCGATAGGTGGTGCTGTTGTCGAGAAGAAATCACCCGTGCGAAGCCGGGGATCGCTAGTAATATTATATAATGCAAACTAGCTACTACTTACACCTTTTTATCTCAAGTTCTATGAACTTGCCGTTATTTTCAATGCGTGCATCCCGTGGTCGACCGCTGCCGGCTCCAATCAAATTGTTAATTCGAAATCGAAGCGCTTATTTACCACGTGCTCGGCGTCGAAGGAAATATCACTAGAAAACCTGCAGGAAGGGGAATAAAATATTTCGAGGTCATGTAAGTTCGCCACCCAGCATAGGCGCAACACAGCGGACCTTTGTTTTATAACCCTCTCAGAAATAAGAGGAGGCCTGTGCCCAGCTCTTTGACGTATATACGCCGTAACCTTAATTTACTTTTACAAAAAAAAAATAGAAAACTGAACAAAAATGTTTTAGCTTTACATAAATCTTAATTCAGACATCATCCAATAAGATTTAATTTCGTGGAACGATGTTTTATCAAAAAAAAAATTATCGATTTAATGTCGAACAATTTTTGTCGAATTATGTCTTCCTTGTATAATATTATTTTTAAATGCCAACGATTTATACTATGATATTATATTCATGCAGCCTTAAAGAGTTTTCTGTTATTTCATAAATCACATGCAAATGTATGTAATATTTACCCAGAATATCTATTGCATTATGATTAACTAATCCTGTATTTACATTTTAAATGCACAGTGCTATTCGTCGAAAATCAAATGTAATGTACACGGAAATATTGATAAGTTATCAGCTTCAAAACAAAAATGAATTTGTTTCTGGCGAATTGCTGTAACAGATTTATCTACAACCTACTCGAACGGATTTCCATGCAGTTTCCTGTATAATTTGTTTCCTTTTTTACAAAATAATTGTAATTTTCCTTATTATTAATTATTGTCTTAATTTTATTTTACTAACTGACTATAAAAAACATGAAAGCTTTCAGCATTCGTGTGTATATTAAATGTATGTTTACCGATTTTCCGGATAAGGCGGAACCGATATTAATAAAAAATATTATTTTATTAAATAGGTTAGATTAGGCGTGGTGATATATTTAATGAAAAAAAATTACTCTTGAGGGTAGAAAAAAGGAAGATATTTTTGATGTACCTAACTATAAAGCCGACATTCAATTTTGTCACTTTGAACTTGTTATATTCCTTAGACCACTAAAAGAGGTAAAATAAAATAATATTTAAAAAAGTAAAAATCAACTTCAAAAACGCAAAATAAAAAATAATTTTCAGAAAGCATCTGAAGTCGATGTTAAGATATTGCGTATCGAAGAATTTTTTTTCAATGAGATCAAAATCTTGATCACGTAAATCATTGTCCATTTATTGAGAATTTATAATTAATTTTATGGCATTTCCGGCCATTTTTGCTTTTATTGTCAGATATAAAAATAAATAAATTGAAAAATTAATTTTGTAACGCCATTTATTATTTATGCTAAATACTAGAGTAAGATCATTTTTGTATTGAAATGTGTCGCTGAGTAAAAATACGAAAAAATGTAGTTAAGGTTGCTTATGCTATGGCTCATATAATATAATGAGGTCTCACATATAATGGCTTCTCGGAAACTGTTCTAACGATTTGGATAAAATTTTATATTTAGATTATAGCTTTCTGCACTCCTTCTCTATATAAACTATAACTATGCCAACTCTCACGCTCCTCCATGCGCACATAATGCTTAAATGGGTACCAACTTTCCCTTCACATATTAAATTTATAGATTGATGATTAATATTATTGTGGCGGTGCTATCGTTGCGCCTCGCGAAACGCACCGAAGCCTAAATCGCACTATCAAAAGTTCTGAAGCTGCTGCGGCAATAGTCCAAACTATCACACGGAACGTTGGCCACCCCCGGGTTGAATACCGTAACGGCGGGAGATCTCCTTTACCCACGGCCAAATTATGTAACCTCGACGTGATTTAAACAAGCACCATCCAACCTTTGTAAACCTCAACTTTCAAGTTCTCGTCATCGTTCTCAAGTACCGCAATCATTCGCTCCCGAGCAAATACTAAAAACTTTCATATTTTCGACTCACCACAGACCAAGGCATTCCCCCACGGCACATTCGTCAACAACAAGAATACACCATCGACCTCTGGTCTAAGTATGTAAGGTGATGTGACAGCGCTGTCGTCGCGCCACAAGCGAAACGCACCGAAGCTTAAATCGCACTATCAAAAGTTCCGAAGCTACTGACTTATATATAGAATATCCCCAAACTATCACATGGAGTGATGGCTGCCCTCGGCCTGATCACCTTGCTCGACGGAGATCTCCCCATTTCCATTCACGGCCAAAATCATAATAACAATGTCCTCCAGACAGAATTTCGATCACGGCGGCCAGTCTCAACGGAGACCAGCCATCTACGCTGGACAGGATTATAGTGCCCAGTGTATGCGCAAGCATAGGTGCACTCTCAGTTCCCTCAATCTCATAGTCCGATAGGACGGTAGCCGACACAAGAGGAAATATTGTCAACTTCTTGACTCGGGTTGCTGCTGAGAATTTCTTGACAGAAAAACTCAATAACTGAATTTGGCCCGACCTGGGATTCGAACCCGTTACCTCATAATCAGCAATCACGTTTAAGACCACTAGACCAATGAGGCAGTCGGTCGGTTGTTATCTATGGATATGCTCTCTGAAACGAGTATACCCAAAATCGAGACGTAGTTTATCTGTTTCATTCAATTATATCTTTCAATATTTCACGCTCATGGCTCGTTCAAAATTCGAATCAGTATATAATAGACACACATTGTATCAGCCATATACAGAAAAGAGTGGGGGAAGAAAGGGGAGTTGAGGTGTTTGACTTGGAAAGCCACGGGGTGAAACACCTTCAACTTTCTGACTCCGGGCTGCTAATAAATTAATTAATACTCAATAGGTGAATTTGGTCCGACTAGGCTTTGAACTTGAGACCACATGATCAGCAGCATTTACGATTATTGATCTAGTGATAAAAAGGCAGTCAAGTATCCGGTCGAAGCCTATGTTCAGCTGTCAACTTTTATGGTCTATTTTTATAGATATTGTATCTATAAACCATTTGTATCGCCCATCCTTCTCATTCAATTTTGCCACAATGTTTGTAATTAACTGACATTTATTATATTCGTCAGATTTTTATTAGTGTTGTGGAATTAGCTGTCACTGCAGTATTTTCCGAAACAATGACTTAAGGACCTTAAAAAGTGAGCCTTCTACTTTTTAAAAGCCGGCTACGCACCAGCAATTACTCTTGTAATGATTTCTTATATTTACGTGAATACTATATAATTTAACTTATTTTTCGGATTTATCGCGTTAAATTTAAATATTTAATTTCCGACGTTTCGGGTGCTTTACAAGACCCATTCTCACGGGGAGAGAAATCTTGCAGTGGTATGCTTGGGTTTGTTGGTGGGTAGCACCCATCCATCTTCTCTATTGATATTAGATTTTTTTTATTTCAACAGTCTTGAATCATCCTTGGTAGGAATCGGTGTTCTTTTGCGAGGATTTGTGGTCTATCAAAACTGATGTAATGGCGGGGACGATCTTACATGTTCACAGGCTGCAGACTTCCTTGTGTGACTTGTGTTGAAGTTGTTGTGTGTCGGTAATCACTTAACATCAGGTGAGCCGGCTCGTTTTCCCCTCTTTTATTAAAAGTATCTGCCTACGTAGCAACTACGGCTCCGTGGCGCAGTGGCTTAGCAATGAGTTGTTGCACTGGGGCCGCGGGTTCAAATCCGCACGGAATAAGTATTTGTGTACAACAAATAATTGTTCCGGGTCTGATTTGGATACAGGAGAAAATCCTAGTGTGGGGTAACGTTTTAAAAAAAAAAAGAAAGAACTATTGTACCTATATCCACATCCATCATTCCATTGTCGCTTGAACAGAACTAATTTATAAAAACACTTACCTAGTCCTTGAGGCCTGTCTTCATTATAAGTTTGTAAACAAAACTGATTAGCCTTTGTTTGTTAGTAGACTTAAGGACCCTTAAAAACACAAAAATAAAACTGAGAATCAACCAATTCGGAACTTGCCCAAAATAAACGAAAATTGATTACCTTATCAAATTAAAAGAAGATTGGACTCTTTTGAACCTTCAAAGTAACGATATCTTTAAAATTCTGTCACATAGATGTAGTCTTCGCGCAGTAAATGGATGTGCAATATAAACGAACATTTTAAGAAAAATAAAGTCAGGAAGAAATATTTGAGCCGTATAGTATAAGAATATTATACGCTAAGTATATTACGCGTAAGAGGCGACAGCGGAAATTAAACAGAATATAGGCAGCAGCATCTTTCTGATGAGAACAACTCAAAATAATATAAAAAACTGCGGTTACCAACCTGCCTGCCAAACGTGGCAACTATGGCAAAATCCTCCCGGTGAGGTAATCTAAGGCTGAGTTTCCACCAGAGATGTGCGAGGTAGTAGGCGGTGCGAGGATGCGTAGCATAATAAAGAACACATAACTCGCACACAGCCCTCGAACACATCCCTCGCAACAAATCCGTCGCAACACATCCCTCGCAACACATCCTTCGCACACATTCTTCCCTTGTTTTGTATGTAGAAAAACCTCGTCTGCTGAGCTGTTTGCACTAGGCTTGCTGAGCGAGCTAGTATATGAAGTGATTCTATTGGTTCTTAACATACGTATTCTCGCACATCTCTGGTGGAAACGTAGCCTAAGAGGGAGACCTATGTTTAGCAGTAGACGTTTATAGGCTGTAATGGATGGATAGAAGAAATATAAACCTTACCAAAAGATGTAATAATACGCTATAGTCCGTAGAGAATACAAGGGAAGTTCCATAGAGGTCTACGTCGCTTTGCTTTCTTTAGCGGACAGTACCCCTGCGAGAGAAAGGAGCACGCAGCAACAGCAAGAGTAATGTAGAACTCTTTAAAGGTTAAGCTCAAATATACATTTTCAACAACCATATTTTTAACGTAAGTTTTTCATATATTTATGATGAGATGAATAGTGAACAAAGACATATCATATTTTTGTTAAAAGTAATCCAAAACCTATGTAATCAGCACACATGGCTCGCTAAAGCAATTAAGATAATATTTTTTGTGTAATACTTTGTTCATTGTGATCCAACGCAAGTACACAAAGTTTTTTTGTTTACAAATAGCAAATTAAAATTTGATAGTTAAATAGGCTTGTTTATAGAATAAGGAAATTCACTATCCCTGTTAGTTGACTTAGGACCATTTAAAACATAAAATAAAACTGAGAATCAACCACTTCGGAACTTGCCCAAAACTAACCGAAAATTCTAGGTGACAAGGCTCTTTTACTGCTTAGAAGTCATTCTGGATTTTGTGAAAATTACAGGCTATGAGGCATATTACCTTAGTCCTGAGTGATATCTGTCGGTTACGTGATTTAAAGATGGTTGCAAGTGAATATGAGCTTAATTAACCTTACAATAAAGTCGAATGTATTCACTTGTCGCTCAAATATTCTTTATTGATTCGAGAATGTTTTAGATTCACAATTGGACCCGATAGGTGGTGCTGTTGTCGAGAAGCAGAAATCACCCGTGCGAAGCCGGGGCGGATCGCTAGTAATATTATATAATGCAAACTAGCTACTACTGACGCCTTGTTATCTCAAGTTCTATGAACTTGCCGTTATTTTCAATGCGTGCATCCCGTGGTCGACCGCTGCCGGCTCCAATCAAATTGTTAATTCGAAATCGAAGCGCTTATTTACCACGTGCTCGGCGCCGAAGGGAAACATCACTAGAAAACCTGCAGGAAGGGGAATAAAATATTTCGAGGTCATGTAAGTTCGCCACCCAGCATAGGCGCAACACAGCGGACCTTTGTTTTATAACCCTCTCAGAAATAAGAGGAGGCCTGTGCCCAGCTCTTTGACGTATATACGCCGTAACCTTAATTTACTTTTACAATTAAAAAAAATACAAAGTAACTTAAAAAAATGTTTTAGCTTTACATAAATCTTAATTCAGACATCATCCAATAAGATTTAATTTCGTGGAACGATGTTTTATCAAAAAAAAAATTATCGATTTAATGTCGAACAATTTTTGTCGAATTATGTCTTCCTTGTATAATATTATTTTTAAATGCCAACGATTTATACTATGATATTATATTCATGCAGCCTTAAAGAGTTTTCTGTTATTTCATAAATCACATGCAAATGTATGTAATATTTACCCAGAATATCTATTGCATTATGATTAACTAATCCTGTATTTACATTTTAAATGCACAGTGCTATTCGTCGAAAATCAAATGTACTGTACACGGAAATATTGATAAGTTATCAGCTTCAATACAAAAATGAATTTGTTTCTGGCGAATTGCTGTAACAGATTTATCTACAACCTACTCGAACGGATTTCCATGCAGTTTCCTGTATAATTTGTTTCCTTTTTTACAAAATAATTGTAATTTTCCTTATTATTAATTATTGTCTTAATTTTATTTTACTAACTGACTATAAAAAACATGAAAGCTTTCAGCATTCGTGTGTATATTAAATGTATGTTTACCGATTTTCCGGATAAGGCGGAACCGATATTAATAAAAAATATTATTTTATTAAATAGGTTAGATTAGGCGTGGTCTCATATATATTTAATGAAAAAAAATTACTCTTGAGGGTAGAAAAAAGGAAGATATTTTTGATGTACCTAACTATAAAGCCGACATTCAATTTTGTCACTTTGAACTTGTTATATTGCTTAGACCACTAAAAGAGGTAAAATAAAATAATATTTTAAAAAGTAAAATCAACTTCAAAACGCAAAATAAAAATAATTTTCAGAAAGCATCTGAAGTCGATGTTAAGATATTGCGCATCGAAAATTTTTTCAATGAGATCAAAATCTTGATCACGTAAATCATTGTCCATTTATTAAGAATTTATAATTACTTTTATGGCATTTCCGGCCATTTTGCTTTATTGCCAGATATAAAAATAAATAAATTGAAAAATTAATTTTGTAACGCCATTTATTATTTATGCTAAATACTATAGTAAGATCATTTTTGTATTGAAATGTGTCGCTGAGTAAAAATACGAAAAAATGTAGTTAAGGTTGCTTATGCTATGGCTCATATAATATAATGAGGTCTCACATATAATGGCTTCTCGGAAACTGTTCTAACGATTTGGATAAAATTTTATATTTAGATTACGTTTCGCTTTCCATGTTTCATTCCTGAAAAAAACTATTTTTTTTTCTAACGCTGAGCAAAGCCAGGTCCCCCAAGTACTAAAAATAAATGCAAGCAAACAAACAAAAAACAAAGAATAAAATTCATTTTGGCTATATTTAGAAATATTTAAATGAAAATTAATCTTCGGAATCAACGTGACAGAGAATTTTTAACTTATCTAATAAAAATACATTTTTATCATCATCATCATCATTACAGTCCTTCACAAGTCCACTGCTGAACATAGGCCTCCTCACGGAATGACACAAAGCACGGTCCCGAGCCACCTGCATCCATTAACTTCCTGCATGTCTTACCAGGTCGTCACCCATCTAGTGGGGACGCCTACACTTCGCCTGCGGGTACGAGGCTGCCACTGAGAACCTTTCTTCCCCAACGGTTGTCGGTTCTTCGAGCTATATGGCTGGCCCACTGCCACTTCAGCTTACTAATCCTTTGCTATGTGGATACTCTGGTTCTACTGCGGATATCCTCATTTAAGTTTATCACGCAGAGAAACCCGAGCATACCCTCCATAGCTCGCTTAGCAACCTTGAGCTTCCTCATACGGCCAGTAGTGAAGGACCACGTCTCAGTTCCATATGTCATCACTGGCAACACGCACTGGTTGTACAATTTAGTTTTGAGGTTTTGAGGAATGCCTGACGAGAAGATGTTTCGTAATCTCCCGAACGCTGCCCAGCCGAGTTGAATCCGTCGATTGACTATTTTTTTATCACTATTTTTTTATATCAACATCAAATTTATAACTTTCACTGTATTGTAAACAAACATTTACGAATCATACAATAAAGAAGTCTAACATTATTAAAAAATGGTGTCTGCAATTTAGAAATTTTTACTTTAATAAGTATAAATATTTTTACAATGCACGACCACAAAATTTCAGCTTATTTTAGAGTCAGTGTATCTTTATTAGCTTTATACTTTACAATATACTTCACAACAGACAATTAAATGTTTCTTACATCGTTTTATTATGTAATAATTGTTTGTTACAAGGGCATCACATCTTAACTTTATGAAACCATAAAAATTTCACTCTTTTTTCTGACATAAAGTTGTTTCCTTCAACCATTGTTTGCTTTGTGGAAACATTTCTTTGAAAAAAAAAACTTTGGCTTACGAAACGCTTGGAGAGCTCAAGCTATTTCAAGCATTTTAATACTTATAAACATATGAAATAAAATCAATTCAAATGAAATCAAATTCTATAACACTTCAAATAATAAGTAAATATTACTATGTAATGTTTACTTAGCTAATAATTATCTGCTCACCAGATGTCGCTAGTTGACACTGAGGTAAAGTTTTTTGTTACACAATGTAATTTAATTGAGAAGTTGTTTTTTAATAAAAGTTTATCAGTTTCTACAGTATTATATTAATACACAAAACAATGCGTCAGTGGTTTCCTCTTTAATTTTTTGCACATTTTAAACTTTTTTTTAATTTTTTTACTTTTATGAATATATGTGGTTTGGTTTATTTATTTTTAATGTTATTAATATAAAATATAGCTAATAGTACAGAAAGAAACAATAAATTTTACATTTTCCGAACAAATTAACTTCCCCGCTATGAAATCAGTCAAATATTATACCTCATTTTCTAGTGGTGCCGCCCTGGTGGCAGAAAAATCGTGGATGCCGATTATTATTAAACGATCTTTCATGAAACCCGGTCACAGGGCACGCAAAAGATACATAAATAACCAGGAAAAAACAAAACAAAATTAAGAACAAAAATTAAAGAATAAAAATATTGCGATTTCATTGTCAATGTGAGATAATTTCTATTCTGAGAAAATAAAACATATGTATTTAATTCTCACTTTTAAATCATAATAAATAATTAAATCAAAAGTCATTATTAATTCATTGCAGTGTTAAACTACATAGTCCAGTCAAATAACGTCTGAAATCAAATCAATTAGAGTAATTGCGAAAAACACTTTTACTAAATTTTTCAACCCTTGCCAGGTGTGCATACACGAAAACTTTACAGGTTGTTTTTGTATCATGAAAACTACATTCTATCAAAAATGCAAAGTTAAGTGCCAAATGTTGATTTCAGAACTTATTTGACTGGACTATATAATTCCGAGATTCTTAATTTTTAGAAAGCTTAAATTATTTAATTGCAATTATCATAAAAAAATCCTGTGGATTATATTATTATATGATATACCCCAGGATATATCTATAATTTTTTAATTATTTGTTCAGGTATTTTATATTTTTAAATTCTAGTATATTATATTTAATTTATTTTTATGTGTAAATTAAAAATATTACTGTAGTGGAAATTTACAAACATCCATGGAAGTCAATGTTAATATTTTTAATTTAATGAAGTAAGGCTAGCAATTACTTATTGAATTTATATTGGCCAGTATCCTTTCAGATTTTTTTGGTAATAAATAATTTTTGAACATCGGTACTGTTCCCCATAACATTATTCCATACGGTAACTTTCTGACGTGGTAGAGCCATGCTGCCGCTATATTATGGTTGTAGCACTAATGGGTCGGCTCGACCCGAGAAGGACCACGCTCTCACAGAATACCAGCGTAAAATATTATAATAATAATCTAATTCTGCTGTGTTTCGTATGGTGAGTGTAGAGAACCGAGACCCTTTTACTGGAAAAGAGGCTGTTATGTATAGAAGGAGCGTTAAAATAAATGAGACTTGACTATTAGGTGTATGTGTACTGAGTTTACTGATAACTAATAACTGAGCTAAAAGGACTGTATTTAAAGAAAAGGTGGGACAATTTAAAACTTTATATTAAATTATTTACAAAAGCGGCAAATGTACAAGGAATATTTAGTGGGTCTTGAGAGTCTTCTTTCTTGAGAGTCTTCTTTCTTGAGTGCTGTCGAATCGAATGCCTGCGGGCCCAAAAGGCCCTTTTATATTTCTGCGGCGGCCGTCTCAAGACGATGGAGTTCTCACACGATGTGCTGTGCGCTGATTGGTTGTCGACCTCACGTGGTGTCCGGGCGGTGTGCGGGTGCGCGGGGCGTAACGGGTATGAGGGGCGACGGGCGGCTGCTCCCTCGCCGTCCGTAACATCCTCCCCGGCGTAGCAAGCGAGCCTATACTCTCGGGAGGACGATCTTCCTCACTGGTCGTCGTAGCTCCGCCTCTGGTTCAATTTCCACGTTGCGCACCACGCCGTCAGGTCCGGAAACGTTCTTGTCACTATTCCCTCGGCCACACGTTCCGCGGCAGGTTGCTATCAACAATCACGACGAGGTCGTCTTCTTTCACATCTTGTCGCTGGGCGTCTCGAGATGCTCCGCGCGGGATCAGCGTTGGTAAGTATTCCGCACCCAGCGCCTCCAGTATTCATCGGCGAGCCTTGCGCCGCTCTCCATGCCCGGCGATCGGTGGGTGAGCACGTTGCGGTGATAGGTAGGCTCGACGGTCCCAACGATGAAATGGTTGGGAGTCAATGCTTCTTGGTCATTGATGTCGACCGGTACATGGGTCAACGGTCGAGAGTTGACGGTGTTCTCCGCTTCCGTCAACAAGGTTGCTAACGTCTCCTCCTTCGGACTCTTTTGGTGGAGAGTTGCTTCCAACGCTGCTGACTGAACGCACGGCCGTTCCCATGCGCCTCCTGGTTGGGCGCTCCCGGTGCGATGAACTTCCACTCGGTGCGTTGTGTTAGTGCAGAGTCCTTGAGTAGTTTCCATTCTTCCATGGCCCTTCGGGTTCGGTGTCGGCTCCGTGAAAGTTGGTCCCATTATCTGAGTATATTGCAGGCCACCGCGCCTAGCCGCCATGCGCCGTAATGCCATTATTGCCGAGTCCGTGGTTGGGCTGTGGACTATTTCAGATGAACTGCGCGTGTCGTTAAACATAAATAACGCTATCCACCGCTTCTCGTGCCGTCGTCCTACCGTTACCGACAAAGGCCCGAAATAATCTACCGTGTATGTAAACGGTCGCGCAAACGCTCCTAACCTTTCAGGTGGTAAATCGCCTATAACTGCCGGCCGTGGTGTTGCCTTGCGTACCCTACATTGCAGACAATTTCGTTCCACTTCTCGCACGGTCGGTCGTAGACGGAGGATATAATATTTGGTTCGTGGTCGTTGACCACCCTTTCCCTATTGGCATGGCGCTTCTTGATGCGCCTTTTCTATCAGCAGCTTTACAAATCGGTGGCGTCCGTTCAGGATTATAGGTCGTTTCATCCGGTCGTCTACGTCGGCTGCGTCGATTCTCCCCCTGACTCGTAGTATTCCGTCTTCAATTATGGGGTCGAGCTTCCTCAAAGCGCTGCCGGTGACCAGATTCTTTCCTTGCTGAAGTCGGCTGATGTCTTCAGCTGTCGAGCTGGCTGCGCGCTCACCCACATCCGCTCTGCCCTTTGGATGTGCTGTAGCGTTAATTCGAGCCCGTCCCGTATGGCATCGATGAATGCAGTACTCGTGCTGTGGCCCTTATCAGTCTCGTATGAAGAGGCGTTTTATCTCTGGCAGGTGTGGGGCGTCCTTGGTCTCGACGTGATGCGCCACAATTTCTTCCAACTCTTCGTTTTCTCCTGCCTTCTCTTCTTTCACCTGTGGCCATTTGTTTTCGTCTTCGTAGAAATGACGGTCCGTGAACCATTGGTCGTTTTCTCTTGCTTACAGTTCATGCGCGTTGCTTGGTCTGCTATGTTGTGAGCAGTCGGAATCCATTTCCATTGTTCGGGTGATGTTTTTCGCTATCTCCCCGAGTCGATGAGCTACGTATGGAGTGTAACGCGCCGTATCGTTCCTTATCCAGTGGAGCGCCGTAGTAGAGTCCGTCCAATATATGACCCTATCTGCTCTCACTCTGTGTTCGTCCTGCACGAATTCCGAGTCGCGCGCCTATCAAGTTCGCCTGCAACTCTAATCGCGGTATGCTTTGTGCCTTGATCGGGCGACTTTCTTGCCGCGCTAACGCTACCTTAACCGTGTCGTCGCGATACCGAATACGCCAATATGCCGCGGATGCGTACGCTCGTTCACTAGCATCGTTGAAGATGTGGAGTTGACGTTCTACTACTCCCCGTAGGAGCATAGCATCTCGAAGTCGAAGTTGTGATACTTCCTCGACGACTCGCAACCACCTCGAAATTCGTTCGCTGCCTCCTCGGTAGTTCGTCATCCCATCCGACCTTCTTCATACGCCACAGGTCCTGCAGCAGGATCTTCGCTGTAATGGTGAGGTAACAGCAGACCGAGTGGGTCGAAGACCGACATTACTGCGCTTAATGCCTCTCTCTTGGTCGGTGGTCGATGAAACATCTTCATCATATGGCACTCTGTTCATGGACGTGTTGAAGGTGGCGCGTCTCTTCGGCCATCCATAACAACCCTAGTGTTTTTCCTGGGCCGTTTTGCGTCGTACCCACCTCCTTGGGCTTTCGTGCCAGCAGCTCCTCTGGTTTGTCCTGTAGTAAAGCTGCATGGTTCGAATTCCATCCCGCGAGCGTGAAGCCTGCCTCTTGGTGTACTTTGGTGACCTGCATTGCCGTATCCATCGCTTCTTCCACCGTCGCGTAACTATCTAGGTAATCGTCCATGTAATGACTATTTACGATGGCGTTAAGCGCTCGTGGATATGCTTCTGCGTGCGCGTGCGCGTTGTAATCCCTAACGCTGTGCGCGAGGAAAGGAGAGCTCCTTGCACCGAAAATCATCGAAGTCATAACATACTCTCGCGGCGGTCCAGATCGCTCGTTTCCTCGCCACAAAAATAGCTGCGCGGGTTGGTCGCGGTGGTCAATTTTTACACGTAAAAACATCTCACGGATGTCCGCTGACACGGCTATTTCGTTCTCCCTAAACCTAAACAGTATACCGGGTAGGTTCCGTAACAAGTCAGGCCATCGAGCAGGTAGTCGTTTAAACATTTACCTGATGCGCGAGCTGCTGCGTCAAACACTAATCTTAATTTCCCCGTTTTGTTCGGATTACTGACGGCGAAATGTGGCGGTACCTTGGGGCTTTCTTTTCCGATCCATTGGCTTCACTAGCATAGCCCTTCTCTAGGAGGTTGTTTATTTGCTTCGTATAGGCGTCTCGGAACTCCGGTGACTGGTCCATCCTACGTTCGATGGTGCGGAGTCTTCGAGCTGCCATCTCGTAGCTCGGTGGCAGCCTGACGTCATCGTCCCTCCACGGCAGTCCGACTTGGTATTGCTCGCCGACCCTCTTGACGGTGCGCTGGAAGATGTCAACAGCTCGCTCCTCTTCCCGCCTTGGTCTGCTTTTGAGCGATATACCTATTGAGTCGATCTCGTACTGCCTCTTGAGAAGATCGGTCAACTCTTCATCAGGGCTGGTGAACGTCTTCATATCCTTATCTAAACGTCCATTAACGCTCGATATGTGTAATACCGTTTCACCGTCTTGTCTACACAATACGCGGCGCGGTCCCTGTAAGACCCATCCTAACAATGTCCTAGACGCAATGGGTTGCTTACGACGTCCTATGCGTAAATTACGCGTTATAATTAAATGCCAGTTGTATGACCCTATTAACACTGGCTTCGCATCACTATAACATCTTCGCTCGGTAAGCCACGTAAATGTTTTAAACGTAGACACTCCTTACCGACGGACTGCGAACCTACCGTTAAGTTATTTATCGTTCGCGCACTTATGCATAAGTTTCATTTTCGTTTTCCGCGTATCCCTATTGTGACTATTCGGCTATTATTCTCGCGTTGGTTACTAGATACGCCTCGAATATTTAGCGGCTTCGTCGGTCCTTCCGCGTCTAACTCGCGAGCTAATTCGTCGTCGATCAACGATACCGTGGACCCTTCGTCGAGGAGGCGCGTAGGTTCAATCTCTTTACGCGGTCCGCGCACTATAATAGGACACTTTTTAACAACACTGACGCACTTTTAGCTGTACTCGACGCGACGAGCACTGTTTCACCTGAACTTGCAGACGTTTCGGTGTCTGATTCTGGTGGGCGTGAAGTAACGCGTGGTGAGAGGCGTTGCAGCCGTTGACGCCGCATTTTAGCCACCTCAGGCGTCGGTGCTTGCTGCTTAGACATGAAGCACCTCCCTCTTCCTTCACCCACTTCCACCGGCTATCTACGTCCATCTGCACTAATTTCTTGCACTTTACTACCGTATGATCACCACCACAACACAAACACTAACACTTTCACTGTCACTATCGTGTGGTGAATGTCCTTACATCGCGGGGCTATCTTCTGCGACGTGTGACTATAAGCCTTTTCGGCGTCGGTGCTTCTTTCTTCACGGGTGCTTCCTAATCGGTGCGGAGGTGTAGGCATGACTTAACGCGCGTCAGCCTCTCTCATCATAAATCGTGATAGCGTGACGATATCCGGTTCGTCAGCACTTCCGTAGTGCTCCGCATAATCGCACCAACGTGATCGTAAATGAGGACTTAATTTACTTTAACTTCCTAGTAAGCATCGGGTTTTGTAAATACCCCACCGTCGACGTTTTCATAACACAGACGATATTTTGTAACAATCGCGAACGTATTTAATTCCTGAGCGGTTAAGCCTGGGCGCGAAGACGTCTCAGATCTTCTAACGCGCGATCTGATTCTGAGCGACCGAAACACTGTTCTGGTGTCATAATATCCGCTGGGTCCTTCGCGGTAAATAGTAATGCCGATACTGCCTCCTAGCCTCACCGTAAACAGTTCCTTAACCTTGCCATATTTTCCGTGTCTGTGAATCCATACAAACGGGTGGATTCATTCATCGCGGCTTTAAACGCTAACCATTCCGCGGCCGAGCCGTTGAAAATAGGCAAGTCCTGTGTTTGCTTCGCGGCGGCTGGTCTGAATCGTACCATATTCTCTAATGCTTCCGCTAGCCGTTCGATACCCCTATCTTTCCCTCTCGGGGTGAGCGACCTACCTCTATCCCTATTTTCTTCCAACGATACACGACGATTCGGGGATGTATCGTGATTATATGGTGACCGTGACCTATGACCTACATCGCGACGATACGGCGACGATAATCTACGTTCCTCGCGGCGATGTGGCGACGGCGACCTACGTTTTGGCGATAGAGTGCGGCGTTGGGCGCGCGTCGGCGACGTAACCCGCCACATGACGATTCACCTGATTCGATTCTGCGGCGACTCCACTATCCCTTTGTACTATATTCGCGTGACGTGGTTGTTCGTTATTCGCAACCGTCCTCCCTGGGCATCTTCACTATACACGGGTAGCGCAGGTACGTAATCGGTCCCCTTTCCGGTGGGGCCTGCACTCGATCGATGCGGGCGCGGGCTGAGACAGGCGGCAGGGCGGCTCCCCGCACAGTCTCCATTTTCTAACCATTGGTCGACACGATTCCTACTTTCTGCTATTTCGCTCCCTAAACTTTCCTATCTGTATCTTCTTGTAGTTGAGCGATGTCCTAGCGTATTTCTTTTAATTAAATCTTCCTCGATTTGTAATTGTTTCCTTCTAATCGCGGCGAGTTCTTCAGCTGTGTTGTACTCAATTTGTTTTAATTTCGCGATTGCGCTAGCTGTCGACCGGGCTGAACGAACTGACGGGGCGCGCGGCGCGGGCTACTGCACAGCGTCGGTAGCTACGGGCGCGGCGGTATGTATCGTTGAACTCATTTCGGTGACCGGAAGATCTTCAATAATCGCGGCGAGTGTATCTGTACGCGGCGCGGATGTGCTTCTTCTAACATTCGCTCGGTCGTGGACGCGGACGCAGCGGGGGCGGCGGCGCAGGCGCGGCGCTAGCTGCGGGCGTCGGCGGGGCGCGGCGGCGGGCGCTTGCGTCAACGATAGATAGTCTGAGGGGACGCGGGGCTTCCTCGAAGATACGCATTTCCACCGGCGTTTCGTCGTCGTTCCTGGGCTTCTGGCTTTGTTTTACGCATGGCGTTCAAAAGACGTAAACGCACGTGTTACGTTACCAGTCGATTACAGTTTGACACCGTTGAGGTAACCTCCTGGTCGCGTAAACGTGTCTAAAACAAGAAAGTTAAATTGACGAAGTCAGACTATTGTTAGAAACGTAGATATAATTTGCACGACGATGATCTTCTTTACGGTCTTCTGGCTTCGGATCTTCCAGCTTATGATCTTCTGGCTTCGATCTTCCAGCTTCGATCTTCTGGCTTCAATCCGGCGACGATGGACCAAAAATTGTTATGTATAGAAGGAGCGTTAAAATAAATGAGACTTGACTATTAGGTGTATGTGTACTGAGTTTACTTCGATAACTAATAACTGAGCTAAAAGGACTGTATTTAAAGAAAAGGTGGGACAATTTAAAACTTTATATTAAATTATTTACAAAAGCGGCAATGTATGTACAGGAATATTTAGTGGGTCTTGAGAGTCTTCTTTCTTGAGAGTCTTCTTTCTTGAGTGCCGCTGTCGAATCGAATGCCTGCAGGAGCCCAAACCCTTTTATATTTCTGCGGCGGCCGTCTCAAGACGATGGAGTTCTCACACGATGTGCTGTGCGCTGATTGGTTGTCGACCTCACGTGGTGTCCGGGCGGTGTGCGGGGTGCGCGGGGCGTAACAGGGTATGAGGGGCGACAGGGCGGCTGCTCCCTCGCCGTCCGTAACAGAGGCATTCTATCTTAGTCCTCGGCTGACAACGCATCTGCATTTAAATTCGCAAACGAAGATAGATGTTAGGTGTCTATAGACCACAGCAACCACTTACCATCAGGTGGACTGTGTGCTCGTTTGTCACCCTTATTCTATTTAAAAAATAGCAATGTTTTGAAACTTCATTTAACGGTAACAAGGCATTTCATTTTAGCCCTAGGAGGTCACAACGTATCTAAATAAAGATCAATAAACCTAATATCTTATATGCCAACTTATAGAACTATTTTCAATATCTGTATTTATACAGACGTTTCTACCCTCAAAACAACATTTTCATGAACCACTTTGACAATACTATCTGTTTTAATAATACTCTCTGCGATCACTTTGATCGTTTGACCGCAATACCTTAAAGTACTTCCAAAGCCGGCAAGCTTCTTCAAAAATGAACGCCAATATAAATTCAGAGACTAAGACTATAAGTCCGCATTAAAAGATCTAAGAGAATTTTGATGAAATGTTTTCCTAAGACTTTTACTCGAAAAGTATGTGGCCTGGCGGAAGGTTATGTGGAATAAAACGATGTGAAAAGGGATGTGAAATAAAAATGGATTTAAAAAGTAATAAAATGGTATAGTTTTTTTTTTAATTCTATACAGTAGAGTTGCGACTGCCTCGTTGGCCTAGTGGTCGTAAACGCGGTTGCTGATCATGAGGTCCTGGGTTTAATTCCTCGGTCGGGCAAAAATTAGTTATTGAGATATTCTGTCAAGAAATTCTCAGTAGTAGCCTGGAGTCAAGAATTTGGCGGTGTTTCGCCGCCGTGACTCGGAAAGCACGTAAAGCCGTTAGTCCTGCGCCTAACCTCACTCCGGTTGTGTCGGATAACCGTCCCATCGGACTATGAGAGTACGGAGAAAAAGTAAAGCTAAATAGAAAGTGCATTTGTGCTTGCGCGTACACTATAACTCTGTCCTGCGCAGATGGTGAGTTGGTAAGTCTCCGTTGAGACTTGCCGCCGTGACCGAAATTCGGTCTGGGGGACATTTTGATTATTTTTAGTTGCTAATCCGCTAAACCAATATTCTTTGATAGGTACTTAAAATATTAGATAAGTTTAAAATGAAACAACGCGCTTTCACGATACAAAACTCATAATTAAAACGGCTGATCGTGGCATAGAAAAATTTTTAACTTAAAATTTATCTATTTATTTATACTTTTTTATTAATGAATTTTATAAATCCAACAATCATGAGTACCAATCAATGACATCCATTATCATCATCATTACGGCCCTTCACAAGTCCACTGCTGAACGCAAGTCTCCCCCAAGGAATGCCATAAAGCACGGTTCCGAGCCACTGCATCCATCGATTTCCTGCATGTCTTACCAGGTCGTCACTCCAATGACATTCATTATACTACATTTGAAATGAAGGATGAATTTTGAATGATTTTAACAACTCTTGTTTATTATATCATATTCACGGGAATGTTACACATCGAATTTAACTAATTTGTACGGATTTCATCGCATTTGTATTAGGTTATTTTATGTCCTCGATATTTCAAGTTTTTAACAATACTCATACCTAGTTTTCTTCTTCTAAATTCATTAAGCCCCTCAGAAAAGTGAGGAGGCCAGCAGTGGGTACGTCTCACTGCTGGTCGCAAAGGCTGTAACTTTAACTATTAAGTTAAACTAGTTACTAGTTAGTAGCACTCTTACTAGCTAACTAATAAATAACAAACTACACTGGCACTGGCTTTGACTGGTAAATAATGCCATGAAAACAGTTAGTAAATCCACCCTTTGATATATATAGTTTTAAAATAAATGTATAAATATGTACTTAAGTTCCTTTACATTCATAGTATGATAAAAAACTGATATAAACTCGTAAAGAAAGTGGAGCTGCAAAATAAATATACCAAGTTCACCTTAG
Organism: Parnassius orleans; assembly: GCA_029286625.1. Classification (NCBI taxonomy): domain Eukaryota; kingdom Metazoa; phylum Arthropoda; class Insecta; order Lepidoptera; family Papilionidae; genus Parnassius; species Parnassius orleans. The sequence continues at coordinate 32,533 of JAGSMP010000057.1, forward strand.
CATGGAATTTTATATAAATTACTTCTAAACGCAATGAATTTCATATTGTATTTTGTGCATTTGACAGTAAAATAACCATGGAATTATCTGTTCTTATATTATGAGTGTATATACTTGTTTACCTTTTGTCGCAAACTTCGTTTAGTGAGGTATAGATAGATCTAAGTGTCAAATATAGGTGCGAGCGTGCAGAGGGGTGGCGAGTTCGGTTTGAATATTTAATAATGTGTACATTTAAAGTGTTTTTAGTGGCAGCCACTTAATAAATATTTTTTAGTGGTTGATAAATTATTTATGCTTTATTTGCACACCAAGTACAAAAGGATGAAGTTAATGCAACAGGGAATTCTCTAACAGTCTACCTCCAGGATAAGTAGAGATATTATGGGTGCAAGGTGCAAACAAAATATCTACGTCTGCATAATATATGCATAATAATAACCATAATTACATACTACGATACATGTTATAAACTTAACAAATATATTATATAGATATACATATAATATATATAAATATGTATATACATATATTTACTTAATTCTACCTACAAACTTATTAACTTATAAACAACTTATACAACGAATTATCACATAGGAAAACGCGCCGCTCTAACACCCGCCGCGTCGGATGGTCGCAAGTCAGGCGTTATCTAAATTATAACATTATATTTTACAAGAACACGTCGAGAGGGTATTGTTCAAAATAATATAATATACATTCAACGAAATGTAATACACATTACACATTCAAATTTGCACGATTACATTTCGATCATACCATAATATGTTGTGGCATCGAGTCAAGAAATGAAAAAATAAAACAGTGAAAAAAAAAAGATCGTTAACTCATAAAAACCATAGGTTATAAGATTTAAGATTTTAATTATTAGTACAAGAACTTCAAAATTTTATGTGTGTTACCTCATAACTTTTTTCTGGGTGAACCGATTTCGATGATTGTTTTTTTTTTTAAAGTTGGTGCTTCTCATGTGGTTCCGTATAAATTTGATCAAGGTCTGACTAATAGTTTTTTAGTTATTCTTAATAATTTACATTGAAGTCGGTTATACAAAATTTTTAATTTTTAATTATTCTTATAGAGTTTTCTTTCACCGGTGAGCATGTGATAAATCAGCTCTCAACACACAAAATTGCAATAAGCAAATTTTATTGTAGCTAGCGGGGAACTAACTCTGCATGCTTCCGTGCAATGACATTTTAATAAAAGACCTTACCTCCTGCTGAGCCACGGCTTTTTCGTAATTCGTGATTTAAACTTAAATTTACCACAAATTTTTACTTTTTAAGTAATTTGTTTTTAATTGAGAACATTATGTAACTGAACTTAATAATGTATTTCCATGGTGAAAAAGTTTGCGATTTAATAATACTTTACGGTACGACAACACCACAACACTTCAAACACATTTAAGGTTTAATTAAAAGCAAGATGTAAATGTCGCTCTTATTACATAATGCTCTGTAAACAAATAACATTGTTATTTTGGTATTTATACATTGTTCTCGTCTGATTAGAATTCATAAATAATTCCGCGTTGTTTAGATTTACACTCGGATGATATGGGGTAGAGGATTATCTTATGCCGCCACTACACGGCGCTATTTAGTTGTGAAATACTCACCTGCCATACGCAATTATGACCAATTAAATATATCCTACTTCCTACTATTATATTATAAACGTGAAAGTTTGTGAGGATGTATGGATGTTTGTAACTCTTTCACGCAAAAACTACCAAATGGATTTTAATGAAACTTTACAATTATATAGTTCATACATCAGAATAACACATAAGCCATAATTAATAAAGATATTGTGTAAATTGGCCAAAACATAACGATAAAAATGTTAAATAAGTCGAAAAAAAACATGACGTCTGTCTGAACACGCATCACGCAAAAACCTGTGAAAATCGATTTGGATGGGATTTTCACTGGCAGATAGCTGATGTTATAAGGAGTAACTTAGGCTACTTTTGTTTTAGGGTTCCGCGCAAAATAATTCCACGCAGGCGAAATCGCGCGGAACAGCTAGTTAAATATTACGAGCATTGTTTCCATGCTAAAATATCGTAACGACCCGTGAAGGAAAATTTTCTCTAAAAATGTTCGTTTGTTTTTGGTTACAGCTTAGAAACTGCATTAATTGTTTCCTTAGCTAACTAATTTAGTTTCGAGATAGACACCGTATAAAAGTCTTAAACTGACAACTTTGATGGCCCCACATATATTTATTTTTAATTATTAAGAAGAAAATAAAATATACTTGTAATAGACTTAAAATAAGCCAAAAGCAAAAGAAAAGAATTCGGATATTTTTGTCATAAATGGGACTCCCGAAAAGTAATTTAATTGGTTTTATACTTCAATACTCTGTTTTGCGTCAATGTTATGTACACCAGATTGAATAAAACTACTTTACGGATTTTATCGCGTTTAATTTTACTTATTTTTGATTCCCGACGTTTTGGGTGTTTTGCAGCACCCATCACGTCATGGTCACGGTCACGGGGGTCTGATCAATTGAATTAAAACTAAAAATATGTTAAAAATAAATACGATAAAATCCGTAAAAGTAGTTTTATTCAACGTGTAGTGTTCGCGTAAATATAAGAAATCATTTTATACACCTGATATTCAAAATTTAGTACTGTTACTCATTCCATCTGGGAGTTAGAGATCCATGACATACGACAGTTAGACAGAGAGTAGATTGAAATTAATATAAAAAGGAAGAAGGAGTCTTCCTTCTGACGTAACCGTAAAAAAAATCTTATTCTAATTTTGCTATTATCCTCTTTGAAATTATACTGGGTTATGTTTTGCGAATCTGTCAGCTCGCGACCTCCTACGATAAATTGTGCTTTTGTTTGAGGTTAAAAACGTGTTACAGCAAACGCCGTTGCCGATGATAGCTCCGTAATTTTTTTTTCAAATGTTTACCTCCGAACATAGTTCCGCATCTCTAACTTTCGTTTGTGTACTCATCTTCTCTATATATAAAAATCAATTGCTGTCCGTTAGTCTCGCTAAAACTTATAAAAGTTCACTGCTAAACACAGTCCTCCCTCATAGATTGCCATGTAGAGGGATATTGGCCATAGTTTCATCTTCTATATTAACTCGCTCTATCACCTCTTAAGACACCAACGGGATAATAAAGGACAGTGAATATTTTTACGCCGCCGCTACACGGAATTTATTTTTCTATATTGAATTAAATCTTAAATAATTAATGCATTCTATTGAAGAATTAATATATAAATCAACTCAATCCAATGTTGTGAAACCAGTTATTAATTACATTTAGTATATAGTAGTTATAAGCAGTAATAGTAGTCATACGTGGTAGAGCCACGGTGCAGCTAAATTAGTTGTAGCACGAATGTGTCGTCTCGACCGGAGTAAGACCATGCTCTCACAGAATACTAGCGTAAAATAGCAGCTTTAGGCTGCTGTGTTTTGTATGGTGAGTGTTGAGAACCGGAGACTCTTTTTACTGGAAACGAGGCATTCCATCTTAGTCCTCAGGGGTGACAATGCGTCTGAATTTTGATTGTCAATCGAGGATAAATGTCTGTGGGCCACAGCATCCACTTACCATCAGGTGGACTATGTGGTTGTCAGCCTAATTCTATAAAAAAAAACCTTACTAAACCATCTTTAGGTTTGTTTTTATTCATATTAATTTAGTTTATTGTTAAACATTTCGGTAGACAGGCGTCACATCCAGTTGAATGATAAGGGATACACGAATGCAATTAAATTGTACATTATAATCTCTCGCTGTAATTTTATATTATCATTTTTGCTATCAAAATATTTAAAAAACGTTTATATCTGTGTTTACACTCTGTAACATGATTTCGTATATAAGTTGTTATTTAGAATAATGTACAAGTTTTCATATGAGCAGAACGCATAAAATTGCAATTTAATTTGAAATCTATTTATCAGCACATTCCAATAAAAAGCTTCGTTCAAATAATATGAGCATTATAGTGCGAAAACAGGTTAACAAAAACAACTAAAGATATTTTATTATCATTTTAGGCTTTTGTGAAAAATTGAGTTTGTTTAAAACTAAGTAAGGTAAAGACAGAGCCTATGTTTTTTTTATAGTATAAGGGTGACAAACGAGCACACAGTCCTCCTGACGGTAAGTGGATGCTGTGGCCCATACACATCTACATATATCCTCGATTAAGACTCAAAATGCAGATACGTGGTCACCCCTGAGGACTAAGATGGAATGCCTCGTTTCCAGTAAAAATGGCCTCCGGTTCTCTACACTCACCATACGAAACACAGCAGCATTAAGGTGCTATTTTACGCTGGTATTCTGTAAGAGCGTTATCCCACCCCGGTCGAGTCGACCCACACGTGCTAAAATCATAATATAGCTGCAACTTGGCTCTACCACGTATGTACGTCATACTGTCGAAAATGATTATTTCTGATGTAAAAAACCGACACCACACGGATCTTGCGCCAACTTGTGGGCCATCATTCCAATACATACCAACGTAAGCATAAACACCCGCTCTACACGATGGCCATCGTTATTGGCCAACACATTCGCCACTATGTTGGCCAACGTGATGAGCCGCCTTTAGAAACATATGGAGCAGTTGGTACAATGCGTGTTGGTGGAATTCACATGTGTTTGAAATACACGGTGTATTTCAAACACAAGGTACTCTTTTTCAGCCTAAGAGTTTTTCTGGGTAGATACCACATTCTTACCTATTTTTGCCACCAAAAAGCAATGTTTGTGCTGCCGTGTTCCGGTATGAAGGGTAGCCAAGCCAGTATAATTATTCAATTTTAAATTCCAAATCAAATTGTTTATTGCATGTCATGTACATTATTGATAGGTATACATGTGATGCCCTGCAAGGCCATAGCATCATTAAAGGGCTAACTATTTTTGAATTATCAAACTTTTTTATGGAGTCGGAGGCAAACGAGCATGCGGCTCATCTGATGACAAGTGATCACCATCGCCTATGAAAATCTGCAAAAATCAGAGGAATTGCAGGTGTGTTAACGGCCTTTTAGAAAGGTGTAGGCTATTTTCTACATAAATTATAAAACTTAAACAAGTTATAAAATATCATATCATATTAGGTCCTTACATATGAAATTAGCGTTTTGTCGTACTGACCACTTTGATCTGAAATATCCCATCTTTGGTTAAGAATTCCAAATTCAAATTTATAAATTCATTTAGCTGGTATATTTGAGTTTTCAAAACAGTCATTAATTTGTTTTTTCCTCATTATTTTATTCTTTGGCGTCGCTTATTACCGCACAATGGAAAACATGAAATATCGGTATATTTATGAGTACGAGTTCTACAGTGGCACCAGTGCTGCAGAAACAGCTCGAAGGATTAATTATGTGTACGGCGCTGGTGTCGCAAAAGAAAGCACGGTACGTTTCAACGTTTCAACGTTTTCGTTCCGGAAATTTCGAGCTCAGAACCAACCCCGTGGACGGCCGGAGACCAAAGTGGAAAATGAAGAATTAAAGGCTATTGTGGAAGCGGATCCATCACAAAGCACTTCAGAGATAGCTACAGGCTTCGGGGTAAGTGATAAAACTGTATTAATCCACTTAAAGCAAATCGGGGAAGTAAAAAAACTTGAACGATGTGTACCTCATGAACTGAGTGAATCGAACTTGCAAACACGCGTCGACTGCTGTATTACTTTGCTCAACCGATACAATAATTAAGGGATTTTAAATCGAATCATTACATGTGATGAAAAGTGAATACTGTACGATAATTGGAAGTGCTCGTCGCAATGGCTGAACCCTGGAGACCCAGCCAAATCCTGCCCTAAACGAAAAAAGACTCAGAAAAATTTACTTGTGAGTGTTTGGTGGACTAGCGCCGGTGTCGTTCACTATAGCTTTCAAAAATCTGGCCAAACTATTACGGCAGATATCTATTGTCAGCAACTGCAAACCATGAAGGAAGAACTAGCTGCTAAGCAACCGAGATTGGTCAATCGCTCTAGGCCACTGCTGCTTCACGATAACGCAAGACCACACACTGCACAACAAACAACCACTAAGTTAGATAAGCTACAATTGGAATGTCTGCGACATCCACGTACTCTCCGGACCTTGCTCCAACAGATTACCATTTTTTCCGGAATTTGGACAACTTCTTACAAGGAAAAAAATTCAACTCCGTTGCGGCAGTCCAAACCGCCTTCAAAGAGTTTATTGATTATCGCCCCCATGGTTTTTTTAGTAAAGGGATCAATGAACTACCTATGAGATGGCAAAAGTGCATAGATAACAACGGTGCATACTTTGATTAATTAAATAAATTTAACAAAAAAATATTGACTTTATATTCCTCCCGTACAAAACGCCAATTTCATATGTAAGGACCTAACAATAATACATATATAACATTCCACGAATTTTAAACCATAAATGTTTATTTTGTCAGTGTTAGTAACCGACCAGACATAACAATCCGGCGTAATTTTGACCTTCAGTGCAAATCGAATAAAATGTTCACAACATCTGCATTAAGGTCGATACCGTATTTTGGTTTCGTATCAAGCTGTAATCATACACAACACCCACGTAAAGCAATAACGCATCTGACGTTAAACAGACTGATTTTTCCATTTACCAACACACCATTCTTTGCCTAAACAGCAATCAGTAATGCTGTCTTCAAACTTAGACTTTAAAATTTTTCGTAAGATACGTCACGGCTTTATTAATTAATTTTATTGAAATCATATGTTGTAGAGTATTATACTTGTAGCACAACCGGGCTCAACCGAGGAAGGACCATGCCCTCACTTATTACAATGTGAGCGTCATAATGACAAGACTGTTTTTTTTTATAGAATATGAGTGACAAACGAGCACACAGTCCACCTGATGGTAAGTGGTTGCTGTGGCCCATAGACATCTACATCTATCTTCGTTTGTGAATTTAAATGCAGATGCGTTGTCAGCCGTGAGGACTAGCCGGTTCTCTACACTCACCATACGAAACACAGCAGCGTTAAGCTGCTATTTTACGCTGGTATTCTGTGAGAGCGTGGTCCTTCCCCGGTCGAGCCGACCCATTCGTGCTACAACTATACTGTTAAGATAGCTGCAGCATGACTCTTCTATATCTGTATTGTTATCGTGACCTCATGATACACTTGGTTAAATAAACAAATACAGATTTAGAACATTAGTACTAAAGTTTATACAATTTAATAAATACAGGAAAATACAGGAAAATATCGGACTCATTGTTCAAATAAAATAAAACTCGAATAAATTATAATCTGAATCAAGTATGGCTATGACAAAATCTCACTAATCGGGCAATCTACAGAGAAACCTTTCAGGAATAGACTTTGGTCTTTGAATGAATGGATGAATAATTCTTTCTTAATATTATTGTTTTTTTCCATAACGTATGTATTTATAAAATGCGCGCTACGACCGTTATAGAGGTCGGTTCCTTTTATATATTTCAAGCACGAAGTCATGTCCGTTCAAGATAAATTCCTCAGAAATAACGGTCAAGAAGCTCTCATAAATATTTGAAATATATCATCTCCACATGTAATATCGCCAGAAGCCTGGTGAGCAAGCAACAGATTATTTAATAATTCAACATACTCAAATAATTTTGTTGATATGTGTTTTTGTTTTATTGGAACGAAGTTCCTTATCGCACGGTACGAATTTGAGGATGGGGCCAAGCGAGAAAAAGTGTAAGATTTTTCCGTCACGACCCCCTTTCTATACGTCAACAGTGCGAGCGAGATGGAATAATATCCATCTCCCTCGCACATTTTCTTATCTTGCCATGAAAGAAATATTATTTTAAATGACGCTTCATTTTAATAGACGCTAGTAATTCATTTATTTGTATTTGTTAATCAATAATATAATACGTTTACCAATAATAATATACTACGAAAGGAACTTCGTTCCAACCGAGTGTTCCACGACACTCACGCATGTGTTTTATTTTTGTAGTATTAGTTTAGTAGTACTTTGATTCATTTTGCACACATTTTCCTCTGACCTTCTCTTATAGGGATTATACTTATAACTGCGAACAAAAATAGCATTTCATTTATAAAGTTATTATTTATTTTATTTATGCCTAACAAGCGTTCCTCGCATTTCCGCTCAGTTGGTTTTGAAATGTCGTAATTCAATTTGTCTTTTGAAGTAAGATTAGGTATCTCCAAACGGGTTCCTGCCTTGTCTCGGGGGGGGGGATAACTTGGTTTGGTCACCCACTGTACTACTGAAGTAGGCTACCTCGGGCTCGCCCGTGGTAAAGGGCCGGCCCGAGGTGGCCACTCCTAGTGGGCTTGGTAAGCCCACTTCGGATGTATGTTGGTGGGCTGCGGGGGTGTGTCCACTTCCCTTATCGCTACAGCCGAGGTGGAGTCGCGGTGAAAGAGGAGTTATGGTATGGCGATGCACCACTCGCCCTATCCTACGTGACTCTGATGAGGCCTCACCATTGAGGTGGTGGGGCTGCGGGGGGAGAAGAGTGTCGGTATTGCGAGGCACTGCTCACCTTACCCTCCGCAGCCGAATCTTGGTTGGCGGCGGAGCCGTTTCAAACGGGTAACGAGTAGCAGCGTCAAAGCTGCGAGACGTCAGTACTGTAATCGTCAATATGCCTGGCAAGTATGACACTAAAAGCAAATACACTACATATTCAGGAGCAGTCTTTTTATATAAACTATGCAAAAAACGTTTGAAAACGTTACGTTGTCTTTAATCTATGTTGTTCAAAGATTAAAACAGCGTTTACTTTTTTAATTTAATAGTAAATTGTGATTACTTGCCAAATGGGCACACGTGGTCGGCTTACACACCGGCTTGCATAAGCTGTCAACCCCCACGGGTGCCATGACACATGAGGGGGTATCATACTACAACATACGACATCAAGACTTCTTTGTTTCTAACTCGGGTTAGAGTCCACGGGCTCTAACTCAATTAGTTTATACCAGGCGCGTGCTGCAACGTGACACATTTGAGTGATAACTTCGAAGCCTAATAAATATGCCTTCACGTGTATTGAGGTACTACATTAACCTTTCAAGAAAAACAAGTAAAGGCCAAGAAGTGACATTTCACACGTAAGTTCGCTATTTTATCGATAAAATACGTAATTTAATTGAATTTATTAATTGTCTCACGTGGCGACACGCCGCCGCGCTGGCAGCTGTGTTTCGTTAAAACAAATAGAGTAACTTAATGATGTAACCTACGCTTCAGTTGTAGTTTTAAATAAATATCAGATAACTTAATAATTACTATTATAATCACGATAAAATATTTTTTACAATTGAAATTTATATTTCTACCGAATACGCAAAGCGAAAAGAAGAGTCATCATAGTAAGCTTTAATTTTTTTTGTTTAATATTACCTTTTTATTTGTAATTATATGGATTTAAAGATTTCCTCGGCCGGACCGTGAAAAAAAGATTCTTGGATTAAATTTGTTCAAAAAAATCGCAATGAAGAAACGTGGTTACTTTCAAAATTTTTACGCATATGTTTCGTGCATTGATGATCTTACAAAGAACATGATAAATACACCACAAAAACAGGAAGAACATTCTTGAAGAAATTTTGTTTAATATGCGATTATGTAAGAACTTTAAAGTACATATTTTAGGGTTCTATACTACTGGATCAATTAAGTTGAAATCTTTCTTTTAATTTAGAACTGCAAAAGTAATGTTGTTGTTACGAGTTTTATTTCTTTTTGATTTTTTTTAAATCATAACTTTATAATTTTAAACTTGCAACACAGCTGTTCAGTATAAGTGTAACAAAAAAGCTTTACTTCTTTGTGACGAAGTTCTGAATTCAACGCAGTTCCGAGATTCTTCAGGAAACAGAAACTTTTTTATTCAATATAGATTATAAATAATACTTATTGAAAGTCACTCTTTTGTTAAATTACCATTGGTTCGAAAAGAAACCTCTGTCCTGGGAAGAACCAGCAAGAAACCCAGCGGGACTTTTTTTTAATAACCGCTTACAATCATGTATGTTACACAGTTAACCACACAAAACCAATTAGAAATACCTTGGTAGCGATCACCTCATTCCCAGGGGTTATTATCATCCATAAATTCCCTAATATTATAATAACCCTTTTTACACAAACTTAGTTTAATAAAGTTTTTGAACTTTGAGCAGGTCAACTTTTTTATATTTTCTGAGACTTTGTTGTAAAAGCGTATATATCGCCTCAATAATGAATTACTGACTTGGTGGAGTCGAGTAACTGGTACTACTAGTTTGTGTCTTTTCCTAGTATTTACAGAATGAATATCACTTATTTTTGTAAAACTACTTTTATTTTTGTGTACGTACATTACATTTTCATAAATGTATTGAGAGGCCAAAGTTAATATATTAATTTCCTTAAATTTTTGTCGCAGTGACTCTTTAGGCTTAAAATCATAAATTGCTCTTATGGCCCTCTTCTCTAAAACAAATATAAATTCAGTGTCGGCCCCGTGTCCCCATAGCAAAATACCATACGACATTATGCTATGGAAATAGCTAAAGTAAACTAGTCTAGCTGTTTCAACACTGGTAAGATTTCTAATATTTTTTACAACATATGCTGCAGAACTAAGTCTGCCTGCTAGTTTTGATATATGGGGGCACCATTGAAGCTTCGCATCTAGTGTGATTCCAAGAAAAATGGTGGTATCGATAAGACTCAGTTCCTCCCCATTTAAAATTACATTAGCATTAAATTGTTTGATATTTGGAGTCATAAATTTCATACATTTCGTTTTAGTGCCATTTAAATGCAAATTATTAACATTGAACCAATTTACTAATTTAGATATAGCATTATTTACTTCGTCATATTTTAGTAATTGTCGTCTTAATTTGAAAATTAAAGAAGTGTCATCAGCAAATAATACTATATCATGGTTATCCCTACTATGTAAAAAGTAAAGTAAAGTTACAGCCTATATACGTCCCACTGCTGGGCACAGGCCTCCCATTCCTGAGAGGGTTTTAGGGCAAGGAAATGTCCGCCGCGCTGCCCCAATGCGTGTTGGCGAACTTCACATGTCTTCGAAATATTTTTTTTTTTTGATTTCTCAGACATGCAGGTTTCCTCACGATGTTTTCCTTCACCGCCGAGCACGTGGTAAATCAGCACTTAAAATTGCTATTAACAATTTCATTGGTGCCGGCGGGGATCGAACCCGGGTTGCTCGCGTTCTGTGAAACTTACAGCGAGCGCTAACCATCTGAGCTACCACGGCTATGTAAGGTAAGTCATTAATGTATACAAGAAACAGAAACGGGCCGAGAATTGAGCCTTGAGGCACGCCCATTTGTACTATCGACCCAGAAGAGCTCATACTGTTAATGACAACTTTTTTCGTTCTGTCACTTAAATATGAAATAGTTAATTTAAGAGCATCACTTCTTACACCGTAATGTTGAAGTTTCCTGATTAATGTTTCACGGTGAACACAATCGAAGGCCTTGGATAGGTCACAGAATATACCCAAAGCATCCTGTGAATTCTTCCATGCATTAAAGATATATTTAATCAGCTCAACACCGGCATCAGTTGTTGAGCGACCCCTTGTGAAACCAAATTGATTTTTATGAAGTAAATTATTTATATTAAAAAAATTAAGCATTTGATCAAGAACATTTTATTCAAAAATCTTACTAAGTGTTGGTAGTACAGAAATAGGTCTAAAATTGGCGAGATCTAATGTACTACCAGATTTAAATAAAGGTATTACTTTACTATGCTTCATTAAATCAGGAATTACATCAGATTCGATACTAGTATTAAAGATAATAGCTAGATGAGGCGCGATTGTATCTATTATAGACGCAATAACTTTAACGGAAATCCCTCACAGATCTGCAGCTTTCTTAATATCAATAGTTTTAAAATATTTTACAATATCTTTTGATGATATTTTATGAATGTAAAATTCTTTGTACACGCATTTACATTTTGTTTAAGTAATGATTCGGCGACGGCAGGAGAAGAATTCAGTGACTTAGTGGTTAAGATCGGAATATCAGTAAAATATTTCTCAAAAACCATTGCAACGTCTTGATCTGATTCAGTTAATTTGTTGTTAAAACTTAACTGGTAGTTTGAATTGCGAAAGTTGATCTTACCAGTTTTGCTATTAATTACGAGTATACTCCATGTCATTTTAATTTTATTAGAAGCCGTCTTAATTTTGTTGCTCAAATGCAAAGACTTGGCTGTGGAGCACACTCTTTTAAATATTTTTGAATATTTTTTTTACATTTTCCCTAAATTCGACGCTAGGATTATATGGCCTTTCATGGTAAAGATTATATAACCTTTGTCTGCTCTTATGGACTGTTGACCATTCATTGAATGCCTTCCGACTGTTCCGACTTGGGACGGTAAATTTCGTAACTTTAATGAATAATTTTTTTGACATCGATATTAAAAGCGAGGTCAAAATCCTTTCTTTCCCAGATAAAGTTAAATTCTTCATACTTGAAATTTCGTTCTAGATCACGAAGAATTATTAAACGAAGAAGACTGTAATTCTGCTAAACAAACGTGAACGTGAACAAAAATTACGGTCACGTTCACTGACTCATCAGATGAGACAGCTTTAGTAGTGGCTCTGCGCTCATTAACCCACGTGATCAGTGAGATATTATCTTAAACCTTAAGAGATTAAACCTTACATCTTATCTTCTGTTTATAATTATACTTTATTTTCGCGCTGAGTCGTCGTATAAAACCTAAAACGTGTGGCTTACATGCATTTTAAAGGCCCTAGCTTTAACAGCTCTGTGTTCCGCCATAGTATACACTGAGGTAGGACCATTTCACATTATAACTTTGTATAGTAGGTGATAAGCGAGCGCACATCCATCTGATGGTAAGGCCCATATGATGCTGCATATGATGCTGTGGCCCATATGCAGATGCGTTGTCGCCCCTTAAGACAGATAGGATGTCTCATTTCCAGTAAAAAGAGTCTCCAATTCCCTACAATCACCATACAAAACACAGAAGCATTAAGCTGCTATTTTTTGCCAGTATTCTGTGAGAACGTTGCCGTACCTCGGTATAGCCAACCCATTCGGGCTACGACCATAATATAGCTACAGCATGGCACTACCACGTAAAAACCGATCTATGATGAAAACTTTATTTGCAAATAAATTTTATCTATCTGCCTTAATTATATTATGTACCCGATGGCGTATTATTGAATTATTCTATATCCAACAGTCTACTATGGATTAATGAAGGCAGTGAAGGGAGAAGAAGGATCAGTATCCGATCTACATATCTAATGCTCATGCGATTAGATCAGATCTGGAAGATAGGCTTAAATGGAGTATAAGAGGTAGAAGAACAACAATATATTCAAACTCAAAAACTATTTAAAAAATAAAACCGTAGATAACAGGACCAATATTTTACCCACGGCATCATTAAGAAGCATTTATTTTAAAAGTAATGTTGGTGGCAAACTAAAAACCATCTTTGCAATCTAGCGAATGTTAATAAAGACACTGTAGATATTTTCTATTACTTGTGGTTGCTTAGTGGTCGAAATTCGACCGTTGATGAAATGAAAAGAAAATGAAAAATGAAATTGAAAATATTTTATTTAATAGTTTGCACCTTAAAAAATAACTAAGCAGTAGTTCTCTCACACTAGGCGCGCAGGCCTGTATCGTGAGAGCCATATACACATATTAAAAAACGCTTGAATTTAATTTGAGACATTGGCAGTATGAACGTAAAGAATGTATGTTTTATTTTATTTAATTCAATGTATTTGTCACAAACTTTATACATAAATTTTAGCTTTTTGCACTACTTCTTTATATAATCTTTAACCATCCTTTACAATCCTCAGTTCACGCAATAAGCTTACAAAGGGGTACAAAGTTTCCCTTCAAGTAATAATATACGTTACCGTTTCAGCCTATTAAAGTCCACTCTCGAACATAGGCCTCCGCCATAAATTGCGTCATAGAGGGATATTTGCCATATTTGCCACGCGGGGCAAGCGGGTTGGTAACCGCAGTTTATTTTTATTTTTAGTCGTTAAAGATAATATATAGATTGTTCTTTTTCCTTGAATAAACGAGATAATATATTTCTGAATCATGGCTCGTGTTTAAATAATTATAAAGTATAAAAATAAATGTATTTATTTATACCGTGTAAGGAACTCTTTGAAAATTTTATTAAATCATAAAATAGCTAATTTTGATCCAACATAAAGTTTCCATTGGGAGGAACGCTACAAAAAAGTTATTAAATGACATCAACAGCTGCGTTCAAGATAAAGTAGTTTTCATTAACAAAATTTATTTTCCACTTGAGCTATTAACGTGGTAAAGCCATGCAACGCAGTTGCATTTTGATTCGCAAACGAGGATAGATGTAGATGTCTATGGGCTACAGCAACCACTTACCATCAGGTGGACTGTGTGCTCGCGTGTCACCCTTATCCTATAAAAAAAAACTTCAGACGTAATATTATTTGTTTATAGAACGTCTTTTGGTTTGATCAGGCTTACCACACATATTTTTCTAAGATATAAGGTCTATAAGGTCCTGCTGTTCACGACATAGCATCGCACTTCGTCATCATCATCGTCATCATTACAGCCCTTCATAATGTCCACTGCCGAACATAGGCATCCCTCAAGGAATACCACAAAGCGCGTTCCGCCCCGGCTTCTCACGGTTTATTTCTGGATTTCATCAACAGCCCGACGTACCGGGTCCAATTGTGAATCTAAACCATCAAGGGATCCACTCAAACGCACACAAAACTTTTCATTAAAATCGGTACAGCCAAAAAAGTAAAAAAGGTATTTAGTTCATTGACAAACACACGTACAGAAGAATTATATATATAAAGAGTAGCTGATACCACATGAGTAAGTACGGTTTCTTTACTCATGTGCTGATATCTACCCACCCGCTTCGCTGGGCACACGATAAAATTTGATTGTGAAACCTAGACGTAAAATATTAATAAAATGCTTAGATTTTAAGAGGATAATAATTATAAATTCAAATCTAGAATGTAAAGACACTTATGCCAATGGAAACATTATTTATGACCAGTCAGGATGCAATTTTTCAATAGAAATTGCATAAGCAGTTGTAGATGAAGTCATATTTTCTTTAAATAAAATAAACAATTCACATTGAAATATTTAAAGCAGCCCTGAGTCAGGAAGTTGACGGTGTTATACCCCCGTGCCTCGGAAAGCACGTAAAGCCATTGGTTCTGCGCCTGAACTCTTTCCGGTTATGTCGAATTACCATCCCATCGGCATATGAGAGTAAGGGGACAGAGAGTGCGCATACACTGGGGCACTATGATTCCGTCCTGCGCAGATGGCTGGTCCACATAGGAGCCTCCACGGCCTAGAACACATTATTTTATCTCTGTCATTTATCATCAGCCCTGTTATATTGAATTTCTAAATCTAATTCTAAAAAATGCTTTTTCCTACACATTTTTGCTACAACTGGAATAAAAATTCACAAGCACTACTTTGGTTAACATCATTTAACTTTTTAGAAAAGATGTTTGTCTGTTAACAATTAATCTAAACGTTAATAGGGTTCAATCTGCAACCCTGCCGGACCTTCGTTGTGTAAATTGCCACTTAACCCATCCGGGTTTTAAGTACGGTATCTCGTACTTCGGAACGTAATCTAGTATCCCAAAAAGATATTTTTTTAAACATTATAGTAGAATGCGAGCTAATGGCCTACATAAAAGCCACGGATACATGCAGTCAAGTTTTTCCTGACTTTTTTCATTTTGGATTATCAGTTTTGTTAGTTCCGGCTACTTGGGGGTCTCAATACCACCCAAGGGCTCCTTAAAAGGGTCAGTTTAGATCTATGGTGAAAGTACTTAATATATAATATATCATGTGTTATATTGAAAAGGATCGTAAGCCTTTTCTGAGGGAGAATTTGAAATTTTAGCACTTTTACCTTTATATGCTACCTATATTGGTCTTACGTCTGAGAGAGAGATATAAACCCTCACCCCTGTCACCCACGTAGGTTAGGCAGTGACTACGAATTTCATTTTCGCACGATTCGGTTTTCATCTCTCTCGGTTTTTCCAAATCCATAAATCTACGCATACAAGCTCGTCGGTTGAGAGTATTGTTAGCTTGGCTCATCTTCAATATATCGCTAATTTGGTTGCTAAACTTCCACCAGCGGCATCCTTTGTCGACTTTGCCACTCGCTTCTGCAACTTTGAATTGCTTTGTCACCATTTCCTCATTATTTTTTTTAAGTGTCCAAACGACCGTAGCATTTTTTTGTTAATCCAGGTCTCAAATTGTCTTTCAAGCTAAACTTTTGTCTTGTTACATACCTTCTCACCCGATAACAATTTTTCACTAATGCACCTACCTATCACGTGTCACCTAACATTTCATTTACACTTAATTGACCGCATGTCTACAGCATTAATTTACTCTCATAATTTTTTTTTGAACTTCTATAAGTTCTTGAATACCATCCCACCTTATGCCGTGGGGTAAGGATGTGCTGATTCTGTTCCTTAACTAAAGAAACATCTTTGCATATCCTAACTGATTGCGGTTTCTTAATGAGCAAACGTAACAGTCATCTGGGAAACTATGTACTCAGTCCAGAAGAAGTAAAAATGATTACAGCTAAGTAATTACCTAATTTAATTAAAGATAAACAAGAGTTTTTTTTAAAATTTTAATTAAAAAAATATATATTACGTTTTTTTTCATATTCCTACAGTGTCATCTGATTCTGAGCTATGTTCAAAATTTCAAGTCTCTGGTTCATCGGGAAGTGCTCGGAATTTGAGTTGCATGATTCCACTCGGAACGACAGACAAACAAGAAAATGACTTAACAAAAACGTGGTAAATAGGGCTACGCAGTGACAGCTATAGCCTTAGCAGCGATCACAATAGATATTTCTGGTTGCAGTGACACTGGTCTTATTAGACCTGCATAGCTGCTTGCACAAAAATGCCTTGTGCTGATGTAGCAGATGATGGAAAATTCTTCTTCTGCCATACCTAAATTTCATTACCATTCAGTATACATAATATGTAACGTACGATACATGTAGGTTGCTTAATAGTTCGTTTCATAAACGAGAGTGACCTAGTTAACTATCCGGCGATTACAACGAACGTAGGCATGAAATGCACTGAAATCCGGAAGACTATTCCTGACACACGTAGGTTTTCATGCACCGCTACATAATGCCTACTATATGAATGTACATATATTCGTATAACACACTGCACATATAGGTCACTAATATACAAAGAGAACGGCCTTGTAAAATAAGAATTTTTTAAACACGCATGAGATAATAATTTGAAATATTTTTTATAGAAGGCGTTAATTAAAAAGCCTATATAGTTCCACTTGTGGGTTCAGGCCACCTCTCGTTTATCAGAGGAATTTTGAAGCAGGATAATTCCTTAGCGATGCCCCAATGCGTTAGCGGACTTTACACGTCCAAGAAAGATTTTTGTTAATTCCTTAGTTATGCGAGTTTCTCAGGATTCTTACATGTTAAATTACAATTAACAAATCCAATGGTACCGACAGGGATCGAAACCGGTTAGTTTGCGTACTGTGAAGAGCAAGCGCTTTTGATCTTAGGTAGCGCGGCTCACGACATTAACAGCACTAATGTATTTAATTATTATTATCATGATTTAGAAAAATATGTCGTAATACATTGTGACAAGTTTCGAAAGCTTCTATATACATATAGTAGAAAGCTATTTACTGCGCAGGAGGTAGTGGCTTATACCACAAGCGTCTGCACAAAGGGAAAAAGATTCATTCATTCTATCCCTATATACCCTTCACAATATAATGCTTAAGAGATAATTTTGGAAGTTCTCACACAAAAATAGTCACAACTATAAAGAAATATATTAAACTACAGTCCACCTGACGGTAAAATACGTGGTAGATCCACGCTGCAACTATATTACTCTTACGTGGTATAGCCATGCTGTAGCTATATTAATAGTATAGTTGTAGCACGAATGGGTCGGCTCGACCGGGGAAGGACCACGCTCTCACAGAATACCAGCGTAAAATAGCAGCTTAATGCTGCTGTGTTTCGTATGGTGAGTGTAGAGAACCGGAGACCCTTTTTACTGGAAAAGAGGCATTCTATCTTAGTCCTCACGGCTGACAACGCATCTGAATTTAAATTCGCAAACGAAGATAGATGTAGATGTCTATGGGCCACAGCAACCACTTACCATCAGGTGGACTGTGTGCTCGTTTGTCACCCATATTCTATAAAAAAAAAAAAATTAGTTGTAGTACAAATGGGTCGGCTCGACCGGGTTAGGACCACGCTTTAACAGAATACCAGCGTAAAATAGTACTTATGGCTGCTGTGTTTCGTATGGTGAGTGTAGAGAAACGGAGGCACATTTTACTGGAAACCAGGCATTCCATCTTAGTCGTCAGGGGTGACAGCGCATCTGCATTTTGATTCTTAATAGAGGATAAATGTAGATGTCTATGGGCCACAACATCCACTTATTATCAGGTGGACTGTATGCTCATTTATCACTTTGCAGTTAACTTCAAATAAAGAAAACCACAGATGCGTTGTCACCTCAGAGAACTAAGATGGAATGACTCGCAGTCAGTTATTTAAATGACTCTCTGTATTAATAGTGTCGTAGCCTAGTGCCTACCAGTACAAGTACGTACTACAAGTACGAGGCATTCCATCTTAGTCCTAACGGGTGACAACGCATCTGCATTTTGATTCTTTAATGAGGATAGATGTAGATGTCTATGGGTCACAGTAACCACTTACCATCAGGTAGACTGTGTGCACGTTTGTCACCCTATCCTTTAAAAAAAAGTACTGTTTTTTGGCGGCAAAAATAGTTAATAGGGTGGTTTCTACCCAGACGAACTCCTAGACAGAAAAGAAAAGAATTGCAGTATATTAAGAATTTAACATATCAAGGTGTCAGTCAATGTAAAAGCGAATGAGCTAATGAAACCAAGTTGTGAATATTATTAAACGTTCATAAAATTAAAACTAGACATAGTTATATTGACAGTCAATCACAATTGAAACTACCGATAAAATGATGCCAGCAAACAATTCCTAGACTAAATTTTATAAAAAAATAAAAGATTTATAGAGCCATTATTTTTAAATTTCTCGGGTTTATACGCTCTAATATGTTTGCTTTTTTTACTATCTGAACTTCACGCTAAACAATTTTATTATCTGTAGATACATTTGGTTTACATACTATATTCTTTTATGTTACAAAACGTTTTATTTTTACACTAACGTAACGAAATATATTTTTAGAGCATTTCATGGAACGTATCATCAATTTTCCACGTACAAACATCAATTTTTCCGTTTCCTTAAACTCTTTTTATCTTTTATTCTTCTTAGCTCATTACTTATAAAGTTAATAGGATTTGATTTTGGCTGTTGAAAGCCGATAAGGCATTTGATAGCTTTTTATTTTCATAGATCGTGATAGAAATAAAATAATACTTTTTCTCCTTTTTCAAATTATTTCGTATTACTTTGCAGGAATTAATACAAGCATTTTATCCAATATTTACTTGTTTTAATTGGCCGGAATCAATATTTGAATGTGTTTTATCTACCGACTTCATAGTAATTTTGTACCTCTCAAAAGTATTTTAAGCCTTAGTTGCCACGTTTGACAAGCGATTGCAGTTTTTTTCAGCTGTAAGCAGGAAAATGCTTCTGTCAATCCCCTGGCTTAGTTTCCCTCAGGCGCCTTTTACTATAACCACGGGATAATATGTAGTAGATTTTTGCGTATAGAATAAGGGTGACAAGCGAGCACACAGTCCACCTGATAGTAAGAGGATTCTATGGCGGTTTTTAAGAACTACTCCTACTCACCATACGAAACACAGCAGTATTATTCCGCTGTTTCACGCTAGAAAACTGCAATGTCGTCGTAAGTAGATTCTACTGATGGGAAAAATTGTGCTCTACAGGCAGCCTCGAACAGACAAGCTCAGTTTTTAGTGTGACGACTAGATAAAACATGCAGGTAGCCGATGGATTCAGGTGGCTTAGGACTGTACTTTTGAATATCAAAGGGGACGCCTATATTCAGTAGTAGACTTGTAATGGGCTGTAATTATTATGACGATGACGATGTTTTATAGTAATACTAACTAAAGAGTGCTAAGCGAGGCGTAATAGCGCATGTGAAATACAACTTAAGCTGTCACGATCAGAGTATTAAGACAAGAGCGTGTGTAATTACTACACTATTGCTAACACACATTATCATAACCAAACACAAGTCTCCTGCTGAACAATATGGCTTCCCTCATAGATTACCAGAAAGTGCGGTTCTGAACCACCTGCATCGCCTAACACTATGCTTGCCAGGACGAGTCTGCCACTCCAGAAACTTGAAAACTTATAAAAAAATCTATTCTGTTATGAAAAAGACAAAATGTATTAAAATATATTAAGGTGTTAAGCGAAGACGTAATTTATACAGGTCGCACGCCCCAAGTCGCATGGTCACTGATAACTGAAACTGAGCAAAATTTCCCGAAACTAGCGACTCGCCCAGTCTTCGTCTGGATAGGGTCTATTATCACAATCAGGTCAGCATTCCGAAGATCACCCCTTATAGACACGGAAAGAGAGAGCCAGACAGACAAAAATTTTAAAATGGTTATGTCTTAACTGCATTCATATTGTAACCCTCTGAGCTTAATAGAAGTCAGTTATTTTAATATTACAGACATTCAATTAAATTTTATTTATATGTAGTTTAGATAAAGTAAGTTATAATTTGAAGAGAGTATAACCAGTAAGAGCCGTGGTAGCTCAGATGGTTAGCGCTCGCTGTAAGTTACACAGTACGCGAGCAACCCGGGTTCGATCCCGCCGGCACCAATGAAATTGTTAATTGCAATTTTAAGTGCTGATTTACCACGTGCTCTGCGGTGAAGGAAAACATCGTGAGGAAACCTGCATGTCTGAGAAATCAAAAAAAACCCTCTCAGAAATGAGAGGAGGCCTGTGCCCAGCAGTGGGACGGTATATAGGCTGTAACTTTTATAACCAGTAAAACGGAGGTATAGGTACTTTTACGTGCTAGAACCTGAATGTATTTTAATTTGGATCTAACAGGATAGCCAGTTCAGACAATTACAACTAAATAAATTAAAAGTTCTTACGTATGAATTTTGCCTTAAAAATATTTTTCTTTCTTCCATTCTAGACTTTGTCATGCTTTCTATCTTTAATAGTAGTAACAGTTTACGTCGTCAATAAACAGTTACAAAGTATGCTACAAAATATTCATTTTACATTTTCCCATATTTATTGTTTGATGAGAAAGAAAGATTCTCGAAAGGCAGTCTCGTATGATGGGGTGGAGACCTGGTAAGAAATGCAAGAATTAGATATGGCTCAAGAGGAGAAGGTCTATATTTAGAATTGGACTTGTTGTGGGCTGTAATGATTATGATGATGATGATATTAAGTGTAAAAATAATTTAAATTTAGCTTTGTTTATAATACTTAAATATTTTAGTACGTTTTTTGTACTGGTTGGATATGAATATGCCGAAAATTTCAACACAAACTTCAACGAAGCTCGAGTTAAAAGTTAAACAAAAAATTCCCGCGGATCAGATAATTCGATTTATAGAGACTGTCAATACAATAGAAATTACTTATGTGCGGGTAGGAGCTACTTACAAAAAATCCCATTTTAATGTGCATCCGCTAATAACGTGCCAATATCATGTAGGGTATATATAGGTAATGTATTTTTTTTAATCGTAGGATTAGTACACGTAGCAATATGCAATACATTTTACCTACTGTCATTATTGACGGAAATAAGAATCGATAACAGACTAACTAGTAGATTCTACCAAATGAATCGATTATGGAACAAGTGAAAGTAATAATCGATTCATTTGGTAGAATCTACCAAATGAATCGATTATGGTACCAGTGAAAGTAATTTATTATTTGCGTTCAATAAAACATGATGTGTTAGAAATTACTCTCAAAATTATTTAAAGAAAAATATTTCCCGGTAACGACTTTACGTTATAATAACCGGCCAAGTGCGAGTCGGACTCGCGATTGAAGGATTCCGTACCATCGTAATACACGTTTTAGTAGGGTAGCCCCTTAAATTTTTAATTGATTTTTTTATTGTTATAGCAGAAATACACATTCTGTGAAAATGTCAACTGTCTATCTATTACGGACCATGAGATACAGCCCGCTGACAGACAGACGAACGTACGGACGGACGGACACTGGAGGCTTAGTAATAGGGTCCCGTTGGTTACCCTTCGGGTACGGAACTCTAAAAAGCTTATGGACACAGTAAGCGGTTAGAAATAAATTCGAGATAAGAACAAAGTAGATAAAATATGCAAACCATCAGCAGGACAGCCACTTCGTAACATAACCTTCTCAGCTAGTACTTTAACACGTACTAGCTGAGAAGAACTTACTTTACACGATGGACAGAATTACTTTGATGAGGACTTGTAGAATGGCTGATCCAAGTTATTTGCCTGCGTCGTACTTTATATATTGCCCGAACGAGTCAAAGATTCCAGTTCTACCCTCACTTCGTTATATTATTTTCTTTAATCTTTCATCCTCATTTATATGCGAATTTGCATTCACTGTCACTACGTATATTTTTATCTTGAAACTATCTTGATATTCTAATATTATTTTTGATTGCTTATTTTATATTTATTGTATATTTTTAAATTCTACACACGTTTTTTGATTTTTTTCTATCTTGTTATTACTTTTTTTTTTTTCTGGTGTTATTGTTAAGATTCTGAACAGTTAGCCGGAGGGTGATGTTTGGAGACATACATACATTATATTTTTATTTTAATGTTGCCCGCAGCTTCGCCGACGTATTAGACGAAAATAATATTTTTGTTGCCACAACCCAATATTGAATGTTATCATTTTAAGAAGTTTCTTTTTACGATTTCTTTCACGTGGAGATCATATTTCTTATGACAGAATAAGTAGTGTATGTTATATACAGTTCCATTAATAGATACAGTAGGTTGCTAATTTATCAATAACTTTTCGACGAAATGGTTACGCATGAGCAGAGTTTTGATGTTGGCGTTAACGTTGGTGTCCTATGGAAACATTTAAATGCACAAAGTATTCCTCAATATCCTACGGAGCTCCTGGATACTTTCTCTTCAACTGTAGGTCATGCTACAGGCCAACTCATATGGGAAAGCTTGCTTAAACCAGATCTTTCTTTCATGTCCTACACAGCAAAATATGCCCAGGAAAACTCCAGAACATATTCTGCTCTGTAACGACTGCACTGGTAAAAGAGGTGGAGGTGTTGCTATATATCTGCGTAGTGAATTACCTTATAAGATTTTAAATACAGCTTCTTCTCTATATTCTGGTTCAATGGAATACATATTTGTTGAAGTTCTAAAATGTTCCTTGGAGTTATCTACTGTCCACATCAAGTGGACTAATTCTCCAATTTGGAAGAGAATTTGTTGTCTTTCTGTTCTGTTTTTTTAACTCTCTTTTTTGAAAAACGTTACCTCCACACTAGGATTTTCTCCTGTATCGTGGGGGGAGTTCACTTATATGAATTTTACCAGGACAAATATCCAGACTCGAAAAAATTATTTGTAGGCCATACAAATACTTGTTCCGTGCGGGATCCGAACCCTTGGCGTTGCAACTCACTGTTAAGCCACTGCACCACGGAGCCGTCACCTCTTCTACCTACATATCATATCACATTATCATGGGAGACTTTTACATTGACCTCTTTATTTGGTTTATCTCAAATCTCGCAAATAAAGGTTAACCATGGTGACTCACCATAATTGACAACATGCTTCTTTGTTGAGCATATTGTCAATTATGTAAAATTGCCTACTTCTGGATTTTCACGACATGACCTGCTTTTCCTGGCATATAACGTAATGAGATTAAAATCGATAAACGCGACCAACGTGTACCAGTGCAGCACCACAAATAACTTTATATTAGTAGCAGCACTAAGACTAAGATCGTACGTACACCGTGCGTGTTCGGACGCGCACCTCCCTCCCGCCTCACCTTATACCGAAGTTGCCATGTCGACTTGTCGGGGAATATTACATATTACATAATACAATTATGCGATATTAAATTGCAGTACCCGTCAAATCGACAGAGATAAGAAGCTATCTAGGGTTAATAAGAATATGTTATTATTTATTATATTATGAATGAATTTAAATAAATAATATCAATAGGAATTGCATTAGTAAACTTCAACATATAGGACCTTACTCATAAAATACAACGTCAGTATAGGAAATGCTTAATGTTGCTCTCTATCCCTCCTTCTAATCCATGGTAATCCTTTTCGCTAGTTGATACATTTTATGTACGTAAACGGTATTTTATATCACTATATATCGGAAGCATTAAGATCTTTTTGGCATTTCCCACAGTCGGCTCTTATGACAGTCAAAGGATGATACAGTGTTACAAATGTTCTAACACCACCACGTCGGAAGACGATTATAAAAATACGAATATCGAAAATAAAATCGTTTTATTAATATCATTATTATAATTATAGCCCTTCACAAGTCTACAGCTTAACAGACCCCCCCCCCCCAAGGAATGCCACAAAACAAGGTACTGAGCCACTTGCATTCTTTGACTTCGTACAAGTCCTACCAATTCGTCACTACATCTAGTAGGGGTCGCCTTACACTTCACTTTCCAGTACGAGTAACTCTAAAACATTTCTGTCACAATAGAGACTAGTTATATGTATATAATATATGAACTAGTAAAATAGGCATTTTTCAGATCTCCGTCTCTCACTTCTTCTTCGCCCATTATCCCCTCAGAAATAATTCTAACATTAACCTTTTATTTGCAGAAATCTGGCCCGAATATGAATCTAACTCTGAATGCATCAGCAAAATGGTTAATAGAAGCATCACAAGGTATAGAAAATCCAAACAATCTACTGGAAAAATTCTCTTTAAATCGAAAAGTCGACGATCGCACTAGTGCTCTACTCCTTACGTTTTATGGTATATTGGTAGTTATTGGCGCAGTTGGCAATGCTCTTGTGGTTATTTCTGTAAGTGATTTTTTTTCTTATTAAACAATGTAAATTGTGTTAAAATGTATTTTATATATAAGAATTTAATGTTAAAAATTGTAATCATTTATAGTTTCATAAAAACATTCCTTAAAAATATACAACACCAAGAAGGAAAATCACAGAAAATTAACATGGCAAATACATTATGATTGGTAGAATCATAATGTATTGTTAATTTTTATACGTGGTAGAGCCACGCTGCAGCTATATTATGGTTGTATCACAAATGGTTCAGCTCGACCGGGGTAGGACGACGCTCTCACAGAATACCAGCGTAAAATAGCAGCTTAATGCTGCTGTATTTTGTGTAGTGAGTATAAAGAATCTGAGACCATTTTACTGGAAACGACATTCCATCTTAGTCCTCAGGGCTGACAACGCATCTGCATTTTGATTCTCAATTGAAGATAAATGTAGATGTCAGTGGGCCACGGCATCCATTTACCATCAGGTGGACTGCGTGCTCGTTTCTTACCCTATTCTATAAAATAAAACACAGGTAACAATGTTATTTTAAAGCTTCCGGTACCTGTTACGTAGAATTTTTAATGGGTACAGTAGCATATAGCTGGTACAAGTAGTATAGCAAATAAGTTTTCATCCATTTTCCAAGAATTATCGTTTAAAAAGTTTAAGAGCTTCGTTGTTTGTCCACTAATAATAAAGAATATAATAATGGATCATAATATCGAATGATAGAAAGGAAGACGGAAGACTATATTAACAAAATCACTGTCCGATTTCAGATACAATAGTAAGACAATAACAATGTACCATATGTGGCTCATCATCATATCATCCCATGGGTGTCGTAAGAGGCAATAGAGAGAAACTACAACAAGAAATGGCAGCAGCATCTTCCTCAAAAACAAATGAAAATCAAAAACAAACCGAGGTTGCTAATCCACCTACCAAGCGTAGAATTATGAAAAAATCCTTCCTACATTCCTTCTAATATACAGGGACGCCTATGTTCAGCAGTTGATATTTGATAGATTGTATTGAATTATTGAATAAATAAACCTCATCAACAAAATCAGTCGAGTTGAACTAATATATCACTTAATAACGGATCCATGCGGACAACGTCACGGGGTATCCGTTTGTTGTATACCAAAACTTTCTCCAGAATGTAACAAATACTTTTCTGAAAACTGCATCAAAATCAGTTCGGCCAAACGCGAGATAATCGTGGACAAACATATATACATACATACATACATACAAACATACGGGTCAAACTGAGAACCTCTTTTTTTGAAGTCGAAATTGAAACAAGTTGTGCAAACCTCCCTCAGTCTATTATGACTTCACATTTTTAGATACGTCTACACGCGGCTTACAATAATTTAAAAGCTACTTTTAACTAAAATTTTACCTTTATGTGTTTTTAAGTTATTAAAAATAATTTCCGTGTATTTTTTTTTATAAACATATTGTTTTTTCAGGTTGTAAGAAAGCCAGCCATGAGAACGGCTAGGAACATGTTTATAGTCAACTTAGCTGTATCTGATGCTTTGGTTTGTTGCGTTGGAACTCCTCTGACATTGATGGAACTTTTGACCAAACATTGGCCGCTACCGGATTGGCCTAGCTTATGCAAAGCTTGCGGTGCTATACAAGCTATATCGATATTTGTTTCCACAATTTCAATTACTGCTATTGCTCTCGACAGGTATCAGGTACGTGAATTTTACTGATATTATGTTTATGCATGTATTTAAATGACGATGGCAGGAGACCAGAGATAGTAATATGTACTCCTTATGACATTGATTTCTTGGGAGAGAGGCAATTACCTTGTTGTACCTAAATTAGTAGGTTCTATGACAGTCTTTCTTGTTTTCTTTTTTCTTGTTTTCTCGTCGCCCATACCGGTAAGTCTGAAGACAAAAGTGTTCAACCAGTGCGTCCTGCCCGTACTCACTTACGCTGCCGAAACGTGGACATTGACAAAACGGCTACTCCACAAGCTCAAAGTCGCTCAGCGGGCGATGGAAAGGGCTATGCTCGGAGTTTCTCTGGTAGATAAAATTCGAAATGAAGAAATCCGCTGGAGAACCAACTACTGACATAGCTAGACTTCCGTGTTTGTAAACTGAAGTGGCAATGGGCTGGCCACGTCTGTCGCAGAAGTGACAATCGGTGGAGTAGACGTGTTATGGAGTGGAGACCGCATCTAGGCAAACGTAGTGTGGGACGCCCCCTGACCAGATGGAGCGTAGAAGCTGGATGCGTGTAGCCGAAGATCGGGCTAAGTAGCGCGCCTTGGGAGGGGCCTATGTCCAGCAGTGGACTGCCGCAGGTTGATGATGATGACAGCCTTTCATCTCAAGGACCAGTTGCCACTAGAGACAAGAGCGGTGCATCTTTTTTCGCTCAAAACTTAAGTATAGCCAATCAGCTAGGAAATGCAGCCGCTATATTTCAGTGCGGTCTGTCAACTTTGGTGCTTCGTTCCGGTGTTCTTTGGTACGGTTATAATTTGGCGTATGCATGAGGGTTATGCCGCCATATATAAGAAGTCATCTCTTAAAGTTTCAAGTCACTGAAATTGAAATACGTTTTTTAGAAATCATCTTAAATCTAAGTTCAAAGTAGCTTTGATTCCGATTTTATTAGCATCGAATGAATCCGCTTTCCAGGTATCGTTCTTTAGTCAAATAATATAAACATAACGCTAAACTGTTTACGCCTCGCTCAATATTTCTTGAAATAGAATGTAGTCTATTGATTTTAATTTGACGTCATCTTATACCTGTGAAATAAGATACTTCAATAGTTTTTAAAGAACTTAATACCAATTAGTTTTGAATAAATATTATTTCTGTTTATTCTAAAATAAATTTTAGGATTTGTAAGCTAATAATACTAAACTACAGGGGGCGGGGGGGATTTCTATAGTTGTCACCCTTGGCAAGTGGGTTGGCAACCGTAGTTTCTTATTCCTAGTCGTTATTAGGATGACGCTACTGCCCGAATTCTGATTTCTTTCTCTCTGTCGCCTCTTATGACACCCACGGGATGATATGGGGCAGTGGATATTCTAACACCGCCACTCCACGGTCAGAATAAAAATAAAGTAAAACAATCAATATGTTATTTGGTGACAAAAGAAGCTCATACACACTTATAACCATTTACAAACAAAGAATACCAAAGATGCGATGTTAACTGTGATAACAATGGTGAAGTGTCCCACAGTCTGTAATTGGCACTGATAACCTTCAAAGTGGAACACAGCAGTGGGTGTCTATTGTTTAGCGGTAAAAGTAGGTAAATAAAAAGGACATTATATATTATTTAAGAACATATTACAAATTGTGTAGTTAGCAATGATCTACTTCGCATTAGATATTCTGACAATTAAGTACTTTTGAATATTATATACCATATAATATTTTATACCAGCGTAAAATAACAGCTTAATGTTGCTGTATTGCGTATGGTGAGTGTAGAGAACCGGAGACCCCTTTTACTGGAAACAAGGCATTCCCTCTCAGTCTTCAGGGGTGACACAGCATCTGCATTTTGATTCTTAATCGAGGATAAATATAGATGTCCACAGCATCCACTTATCATCAGGTGGACTATGTGCTCGTTTGTCACCCTTATTATATTTGAAAAAAAAAAAGATGGTAATAATTTACGCTCGACATATAATATTACGACCAGCGACAGACAGCAGGGTCAAAGGTGCTGTATGTTGGGTGCTGCGATCGTCAATCTGCTTGCGACTTATTTAACGATTAAGGAAAATCCTCTCAAGAATGGAAAAGCCCGATGCTGATGATAATGATGACCTTATCCAGATAGTTGTCAAGTTTTGCATTTACTTTCAAAGTCATATCCACTTCGCGATTATTATAAATACTAATATCACTATATATAGCGTAAAATATCGTGAATTGCGTGTGAAAAGATCCAGGGATCCTTGTATCATAGTAAAACTGAAGGTAGCCGGGCTAACTATGACATCGGGATGTCAAACACCTAAGTCCTCCGTGACCATGGGTGCTGTAAAGCACCCGAAACGTCGGGAATTAAAAAGTTAAAATTAAACGCGATATAATCCTTAAAAATTAGTTTCATTTAATGTGTAGTCTTCGCGTAAATATAAGAAAACATTATAATAAGACTTTCCACCTTTGTTCTCAGAGGTAACAAAGCATCTGCATTGTATTCTTAATTGACGTTAGATGCAGTTGTATGATATGTGCCGCATTATCCACTTATCTTCGCTGATTTTATGCTTGTTACTCTTGCGTAAAAAGAATTATGGAAATGTTATTATACAAAACCTAAAATAAGTCGCAACAGATAGAAGCCGGAGCAATGCGTCGATACGACTGGCATTACGATCACAGGCAGTCATCACGATTTCGGCCAAACCACCTACCTAGCAGAGGCTTATTTGCTACTCCATATCTATACCGATATTAGTTGTCTTTTTTAGTATTTAACATCAATTGCTGTAAAGCAGCTCTTAATCTCAGGCTGTCCACTTATGGCAGATTGTGAATATTTATCTTTTTCCTTTTGAATTGGCAGTAAAAATAATTTAGCTGCATTGAGTTTATACGTACATTAGCATATATCTATTGTCATGCACGTTATTGATTTTATGTAGACTTCATTATTTATCAGTTTATCGTTCGAGGGTCTATGAACTAAATGTCCAAGTACTAGATAATTGATAAGGCTATTTAATATCAGATAGGAGAAATGCATTAAAAACTGCATTAAACTCAAGTCTTCTGTTTTGTAAGTCCATCAATGTTGCAAGTGTTAAAGTGCTAACGGGAAAAATGGAGATACCATTTTTACCGGTTAACCTATTTTTCATTGTGCGATAAAACCAAATTAAATAATGATATGTCCCTGATACTATTCCGTTACAATACAATTTTCTCAACTTTCAAAATATGAAAATACGTGGCATGAATGGGTTGGCTCGACCGGGAAGGACCACGCTCTCACAGAATACCAGCGTAAAATAGCAGCTTAACACTGCTGTGTTTCGTATGGTGAGTGTAAAGAACCGGAGACCCTTTTTACTTGAAAATACCCATTCCATCTTAGTCCTCACGGGTGACAACGCATCTACATTTTGA
The DNA here is from genome assembly GCA_029286625.1 of Parnassius orleans. NCBI lineage: Eukaryota > Metazoa > Arthropoda > Insecta > Lepidoptera > Papilionidae > Parnassius > Parnassius orleans. The sequence continues at coordinate 62,958 of JAGSMP010000057.1, forward strand.
TTCTTTATTGAGGATAGATGTAGAAGTCTATGGGTCACAGCAACCACTTACCATCAGGTGGACTATGTGCTCGTTTGTCACCCTATCCTATAAAAAAATTAAAGGCAAATTTGGATGTTGCTCTAAATAAATCTTATCATATCTACCTTTCATTAGGTGTTACCACTCTCTTACTCATATTTGCCGCCAAGCTGTAGAACACTAAACGCAGTACACCCATGGCTATTTTTTTGCATTTCTCCAGAGAGTTCAACACATCTTACCCTTCTTTCTTTCAAGCTGGATGCAAGAATTTATATGTTGAGATAGCTCGGAGTAGCTAACTGTACATTTTTCATCTAATGTTAACTTGCTTATCACTCCCCTCTATTTAAAAATTCGCCTACCCTACTTTTAGCTGAAAATGTAAAAAATGTAGCGGAAATATTGCATTAGACCTTTTTTAATCAGATAGGTTAATTCAAAACAATTATATAGCTTAAAGGTATATGCGAAGACTTCATAGAAAATTTTAGACAATCGTTTTTTGTAATTGGCGCATCCGATTTCGCGCGTACATCCGCATGAAGATTTCACCAGGTCTGTCAAAAGTGCCGAAGCTATATTAGAGGATAATTAATTATATAGAAAAATGATTGGCCTGGCAGACGTTTTTCTGCCCTTTTGCGTTAGTGACGCGATGAGTTTTTCAGCGGATTCACGCCGGACCTTTTACAGTATAAATATAAAATTTATTAATAACTTCAACGGATTTCGAATATATTTTCTTTTTTGGTATTAAAGCAAGGTATATTTTTAGCGTGGGTCATTTTGTTCCATAAATATAGCATTTTTTATTGACTTGAATGCAGCACCACCTATAGGATCGGTTTGAAATATTTGCTTTTTAAAGTATATGAAATTAAAAAGATAAATTAAATTAACGAGCAATTTCTCAATTTGCTGGGTTTCTTGTTAGTTGTTCCAAGGGCAAAGGTAAATTCCGAACCAGTGGTAAAATCATAATTGAAAAAAAAAATATTCTGTTTAATAACAAAACTATGGAACATTATTAATTAAATTTAAAATACTCATCATAATAATCATCATTACAGCCCTTCACAAGTTCACTGTTGAACATAAGTCTCCCCCAAGAAACGCCACAAAGCACGGGTCGGAGCCACTTGCATCCATCGACTTCCTGCATGTATTACCAGGTCGTCACTTCATCTAGTTGGGTGCCGTCCTACGCTTCGCCTACCAGTACGAGGCTGCCACCCGAGAACCTTTCTTCCCCATCTCTTGTCGGTTTTTTCAAGCTATATGGCCGGCCTATTGTCACTTCAGCTTATTAATCCGTTGGACTATGTCGGCTGCTCTGGTTCTATCCTCAGTTATAAGTTTAAAATACTCAATTGTTCTGTAACTCGGACTTTTTAAATTAATACATTTATCTTGTTTACAGTTGATCGTGTATCCGACGCGCCCTGGCTTACAAACAATGGGAGCTCTTGTCACAATGGTCGTTATTTGGGTCACAGCATTTTGCCTCGCCTCACCTCTTTATATTTTTAGAAGCCTCAAAACTCATAATATAGGACTGAAATACATGGACTCCTTAAGTTTCTGCATAGAAGACTGGCCCATGTATAACGGAAGGGCGATATACTCTCTATTTAGTTTAATTTTACAATATCTACTTCCAGTTTTAGTTGTAGTCGTGGCACATGTCCAAATTCATAGGAGATTACGTGGTCGAAGACGCACGACTAGAAAGACTCCAGCCATTCTTATTGCCATTGCTGTAACTTACGTGATAAGTTGGTTACCCTTGAATGTTTTCAACTTGGCGGCAGATTTCAGCACCGAACCACTCCTGGGGGAGAAATCTATGACAATAACTTACGCTGTTTGTCACATGTTCGGCATGTCGAGTGCTGTCTCAAATCCTTTGTTGTACGGCTGGTTAAACGATAACTTTCGCAAAGAGTTTGAAGAAATTTTGTGTTGCTGCAAGAAACGACAGATTACCAAAGAAACTCGGATTAAAAACAGAAAAATGGATACAGAACTAACAGCATTAGCGCAAATAGAGCATACAGTGACCGCAAATACGAAAACTTCTCAATGTTCACAAATTTTCTGACTAAAGGCTTGCTGCAAATAGCATGAAACAAGTGTGGAAATGCAAAGCATTTGAACTCTTTTCAATGTCAATTGTTTGTGAATATTTGTGTTTTGTATAGTGTAACAGTGTGTAATGTTCCTTCGTTATGTTTACCGTAAATTTAATAGTTTAATTATAGTTAGGTACAAATTAAATTAAGCGTTTTATCTATTTAAATGTAAAAAAAGCTTAGCGTGTTAGGCTTTAGGGTAAACAATATTGTACTCTACGTTTTTCTGAGCCCAAAACGTACAGTATGTATATTATTTTGACTATTATTAATGTGTAATTAGCTGTAATTATTTTTAAATAAAATTATTTAAAAAATAAATTTTCATTTTACTGTGCATGAAACAAAATATGCTTATGATACCTATTTAGAAGTCCTCTGGTAAATATGAAACAAAATGTGATCGATATTTTTTCTTCTTTAGATTACATTTTAGAAAAACTATTCTCAAATTTTTCATCGCAGTGAAGTATTAGTATTATTGTTCATCATTACAGCCCTTTACAAGTCTAATAACTTGACAAAAATATATTACTGGGATCACAGAATTGAAAGCTACAGCTATATTAATTGCATTGTTGTAGCACGAATGGGTCGGCTCGACCGGGGAAGGACCACTCTCTGACAGAATACCAGCGTAAAATAGCAGTTTAATGCTGCTATGTTTTGTATGGTGAGTGTAGAGAACCGAAGACCCTTTATACTGCAAACGAGGCATTCCATCTTAGTCCTCAAGGGTGACAACGCATCTGCATTTTGATTCGCAAACGAGAATAGATGGAGATGTCTATGGGCCACAGCAAACACTTAGCATCAGGTGGACTGTGTGCCTCGCTTGTCACCTTTACCGTATAAAAAATGGCTGGACCGATTTGATGAAATATGGTAAATGTAATAAAGTTGATTCGAGAATGGTTTAGATTTAAAATTCGACCTGGTAGGTGGTGCTGTTCTGGAGATCCAGAAATCACCTGTACGAAGCCGGGTGGATCGACAGTATCTATATATTTTTAATTATTATAGCCAGTGTTTGATTACTATCCCACCTGATAGTAAATGTAGCCGAAATTGAAAAAGCGTGCTTACCCGCTTAGCAAAAGCCTGTTTGCTCATCTTGCCTTAATACAGCCACGTTGTAATAGGATGGAAAGACAGATACTGGAAAATATACAGACATCTACTTACATTTAAAAGAGCAATGGAGCAGGAATGTATCTGTTGCGCTATTTTACTGTGGATTGGTAACATTGTCATCATCATCATTAAAGCTATTCAAGTCCAGTGCTGAATATAGGCCTCCCCTTAGGAATTCCACATAACACGTTCCTGAGGCAACAAACAAACTTCCTGCATACCTTTCTAGGTCTTCACCTTATAATGTGGGTGCCTCTGATGACGTTATATTTATATGGATCTGAGACGTTGGCCGGTGCTTTACTGCGAGCCGTATAAGGAAACTTACTGACAAATTATAGAGAGATCTATGATGGAGTTTCTATGTATTAAAGAATCCTTATTGATGACATCCGCAATAGAAACAGAGTAACTGATGTGGCCTAAGTTGAAGTAGCAATGGGCCAGCATCATCATCATTACAGCCCTTCCCAATTCCACTGCTGAACATAGGCCTCCCTCAAGGAATGCCACAAAGCACGGTCCCAAGCCACCTGCATCCATCGACTCCCTGCATGTCTTACCAGGTCGTCACTCCATCTAGTGGGGGGACGCCCTACACTTCGTCCGCCAGTACGAGGCCGCCATTCCAGAACCTTTTTCCCCATTGGTTGTCGGTTCTTCAACCTATATGGCCGGTCCATTGCCACTTCAGCTTACTAATCCGTTGGGCTATGTTGGTCACTCTGGTTTTACTGCGGATATCCTCATTTCTAAGTTTATCACGCAGAGAAACTCCGAGCATAGCCCCCTCCATAGCTCGCTGAGCGACCTTAAGCTTCCTCATCCGGCCAGCAGTGAAGGACCAAGTCTCTGTTCCATAGGTCATCACTGGCAACACGCACTGGTTGTACAGTCTCGTTTTCAAGTTTTGAGGTAAACCTGACAAGAAGATATGCCGTAATTTCTCGAACGCTGCCCAGCCGAGTTGAATCCGTCGATTGACATCCCGGTCGAAGTTAGACTAACTTAGTCGGACTATTTGTCCCAGGTAAACATACTCGTCAACAACTTCGAGCTTAGTGCTCCCAACAACTACCGGCAAAGGTGTGACATGGACGTTATATTCATTTTAAAGGCCGGCAACGCATCTGCAATTCTCCTGGTGTTGCAGTTGATCATGGGCGGCGGTAGTCACTTATCATCAGGTGAGCCGCACGCTCGTTTGCCCCCTCTCCTATAAAAAAAAATCTTAAGACCTATCCGTTGGGCGGCACTATTGAGGTTATTGAGCATAGTGCTTAAATCCTCCAGCGATTCTTCCATAAGGACTATATCGTCGGCAAATCGAAGGTGAGTGATGTACTCGCCGTTGATGTTAATACCGTATCCTTTCCAGTCCAGAAGCTTGAAAACGTCTTCCAATGCAGCGGTTAAGAGTTTCGGGGATATAACCTCACCCTGTCTTACACCTCTCTGCAGTTGGATAGGTTTCGTACTCTGGTTCTGTACTATATTCCACAGTGAAGTGTTTGTACAGTAGGGCTACGATAGCCATCGTAGCCCTACTGTACAATCACTTCAGCACTTCGATATACCGACAGTCAACTTGGCACCGCTGAAGGGACTGTAGTACCGCCCAAATTTTGACGGAATCAAAGGCTTTCTCATAGTCCCCATACGCCACACATAGTGGCAAATTATACTCCTCGGACTTTTGTACAATTTGCCGAAGGGTATGTACATGTGGTCTATGGTGCTAAAGCCTTTTCGGAAACCGGCTTGTTCGGGAGGCTAGTCGTCGAGTCTGCATGCAAGACGATTTATAATAACTCTCGAAAACAGCACGTAGACGCGGCTCAGAAGGGAAATCGGTCTATAGTTCTTCAAGGGAGCGTTGTCGCCTTTCTTGAAGAACAAGACCACCGCACTTCTGCTCTACGCCTCCGGTGTAGTGCCACCATGGAGGACGGAATTAAAGAGCTTCTGAAAGACTTCAAGTCACGGTTTTCCACCCGCTTTCAGAAGCTCCTCTGTAATTCCATCCTCGCCTAGGGCCTTGCCATTTTTAAAGTGCTGGAGGCCATTCTAATCTTGCTCAGACTAACGTCCGCAATATCATCGGAATAGTGTCGAATAAGACTTGCTCTTGGATCGTTACTCACACTTGCGTGTGGCTGCAACGATGATGTGTACAGCTGCCCATAGAACCTCTCTATCTCACTCAAAATCTCAGATGTCTCGGAAACGACGCTGCCACACTCGGTCTTCAGCTTCGACAGTTGGCACTTTTTGGCAAACAGATCTCTAGCAACGACTTTGGAGCCCTGGTTCTGCTCAAAAGCTTCTTCAATACGAGCAGTATTAAAGTTGCCTAAGTCTCGCCGCAAGCATTTGGAGATCTGTCTGTTTAATTGCCTGTATGCTGTGAAGACTGCAGCTTCATTTCCCGTCTAACAGCCATAAGATTAAGAGTGTGATCGGAGAGTTTTTGTGTTCTTCTGCGGCGGGTCTTGCAGAACTTAGCTCCGACCGCATGGACAATTTCCACGAGCTTGTCATTCATATCGTCCACTGCATAGCAATCTTCTAGGCACTGAAAACAGTTTTGTAGCTCGAGCTGAAAGGTTTCGGGACTTTGGATTAGAGCACGAGGGGACGGAGCGTTGACTTCATTAGACGTGACCTCTCCAACTTAACGTTTAGGTTCAGTGTGCCTCTAACCACTAGGTTATCGCTGCCGGTTTTCACCCTCGCAATCACTAAGTCATCACTGAACAGTTGTCTTCTGGTCGTCATAATGAAATCAATCTCATTTTTTGTCGAACCGTCGGAGCTCGACCAGGTCCACTTCCTGTAGGGTCGCTTCTGGAAGAAAAAGTTCATCATAAGGAGTCCCTCTTTCTCCATGATGTCGGCCAGCTGCTGGCCCCGTGGGTTCCGTTGCCCTATTCCAAATTTCCCTACCTTCAGCTCACCGTTCTCTCTTGTGCCTAGTTTTGCGTTGAACTGTCCCATTAACACCGTTTAGTGGGTTTACTAGATATATCCTGATACATTTCCTCCACCTCCTCATCGGGATGTGCCGAGGTTAGTGCGTAAACCTGTATGACCTTCAGTGAATACCGTTTGGTGATTCTGAGTATAAAGTACGCAACCCTCGTCGACACACTCTCAATCTTTACAACGTTGTTAACGAGAGACTTGTGGAGGATAAATCCGACACCTCCTTGGGACAGATGGTCGCCCTCCCGGTGATAGAACAAGTTGCCGGATTCAAGGATTACCATGTCCTCCCCCTCTCTTCGGACCTTAGATAATCCTATAATATTCCAGCGCAACTTGTCTATCTATTCTTCAAGCTCCAGGATCTTCTCGTCAGTCCTCAGGGTGCGTGCGTTAGATATTGCCAGGTCGAGTCGTCTTAGGTGGTAACCGAACGTCCACCGGAGATTCTTAGCACCCCCTGCCCCGCCGTTACCATGGTCGCCAACGTAGCCAGGAATACCGGGGCCGCCGGGGACTGGGGGCCGTCTCTTCGTAACTTTAATAATGGGTATATTGCCATAGTTGCCAACCGCTCACTATGGCATTATACCCATAGCGGGTTCGCAACCGCAGTTTTTTTATTGTTGTTTTGCTGTTATCAGAAAGATGCTGCTGACCATCTTCTGCTTCAGTTTCCCTTTGTCGCCTCTTACGATACCCAAGGGAAGATATAGGGTAGTTCTTACCCGTGTAGTGACACGGGGTATGGGCCAGCAATATGAGCTATATTAACCGATAATCAATAAAGAAGAAAGGTTATCGAGTGGCAGCCTCGTACCGGTAAGTAAAGCGTAGGGCATATATTCATCATCAGCCTGCGGCAGTCCACTGCTGGACATAGGCCTCTCCCAAGGCGCGCCACTTAGCTCGATCTTCGGCTACATGCATCCAGTTGCTGCCAGCCGCCTTGCGCAGATCATCGCTCCATATAGCGTCCCACACTACGTTTGCCTAAACGTGGTCTCCACTCTATGACACGCCTACTCCAACGGTTATCGCTTCTGCGACAAATGTGACCAGCCCATTGCCACTTCAGCCTGCAAATACGGAAGGCTATGTCGGTGACCTTGGTTCTCCGGCGGATTTCTTCGTTACGAATCTTATCCACCAGAGAAACTCCGAGCATAGCTCTTTCCATCGCCCGCTGGGTGACGCTGAGTTTGTGTGGTAGTCGTACCGTTAGTGTCCACGTTTCGGCACCATATGTGAGTACAGGCAGGACGCACTGGTCAAAGACTTTCGTCTTCAAGCTTTGCGGTATGGGCGACGAAAAGACCTGACGAAGCTTCCCGAATGCTGCCCAGCCCAACTGAATCCGCCTATCGGCTTCTTTCTCGAAGTTGTTTTTATCTAACTGCACTATCTGGCCGAGGTGGATATACTCTTGAACAACTTCAAGAATCTCACCATCAACGATAATCGAATCTGGTATGACGTGACCGTTAAACATGACTTTTGTCTTATTTAAATTCATACGCAGTCCGACACGTTGAGAGGATTCATTTAGCTGCTAAGCATGTCTTGTAGTTCCTGCAGCGATTCTGCCATGACGATATCATCGGCAAATCGCAAGTGAGATGTGACGTAGTGAGTATATAAAAGCAAAAATATTTTTTGATTTTTATGCGGACCTGAAGTAACCGATTATCATTACTTTTGGATCACCCCTCGTATCCTCATACATTTCCTCCATCTCCTCGTCGGGATGTGTCGAGGTTGGTGCGTAAACCTGTATGACCTTCAACGAATACCGTGTGGTGATTCTGAGTATAAGGTACGCAATCCTCGTCGACACACTCACAAAACGAGAGACTTGTGGACGTTAAGTCCGACACCTCCTTGGTACAGATGGTCGCCATCCCGGTTATAGAACAAATTGCTGGATTCGAGGATAACCGAGTCCTCCCCCTCTGTTCGGACCGCAGATAATCCTATAATATTCCAGCGCAACTTGTCTATCTCTTCTTCCAGCTCCAGGATCTTCTCGTCAGTCCTCAGGGTCCGTGCGTTATATGCTGCCAGGTCGAGTCGTCGTAGTGTGGCAACGAACCTCACCCTGCCGCCGTCACCATGGTCGCCACCGTAGCCAGGAATATCAGGGGCCGCCGGGGACTGGGGCCGTTTCTTCGTAACTTTCATAATCATGGTGGGTATATTGTCATAGTTACCGCTCTTGGCGAGCGAGTTATTTTGCTGATATGAGAAAGATTCTGCTGCCCATTTTCTGCCTCAGTTTACCTCTGTCGACTCTTACGACACGGGAAAATATGTTTTAGTGGGTATTCTTGCCCGCCACTACACGGTATATGTCATTATTGAATATCTGAAATTGGCAGTATACTTAATCTAATATATGAAAAATAATTTTTGTTTGTTCGTATTTTATGCGTTACCACACGTTCATCAGATTGCGGTTAAACATTGTCAACATATAGCTTCCGCTTTCGTGAAGGTTATAGGCATAGTACAATTAACTTACAGTAGGTGGCGCGTATCGACCGACAAATTTAATTGAAAGTCATATATCATTCAATTTCAATTAATGTATTATGATTCCTAATTAAACAATATTACTCTTCCAAATTTAAAACGATATTTCCACAATTATTTCTTCTCCGGGAAACGCGCCGGGTACCAGCTAGTTATAACAAAATTATTAATTTTGTACCGAATATTATTTTAGTGTGGTTTTGGCCTACTTTTGACGTTGGCAACATTCAAATAAAAAATAACAACTGCCCAGAGAGTTAGATTAGGCACTTTTATAGAATAATGGTGACAAACGAGCACCTGATGGTAAGTGGATGCTGTGGCCCATAAACATCTACATCTATCCTCAATTGAGAATCAAAATGCAGATGCGTTGTCACCCCTGAGGACTAAGATGGAATGCCTCATTTCCAGTAAATAGGGTCTCCGGTTCTCTACACTCACCATACGAAACACAGCATTACGCTGCTGTTTTACGCTGGTATTCTGTGAGAGCGTGTTCTTTCTCCGGTCGAGCCGATCCATTCGTGCTTCAACCATAAACCATAAACCTGCATTTAAACCATAAACCATAGAGCCACCTGCATATCTGCAGCGTGGCTCATGGTTATAGTTTATAAACCACAGTTCATAGAGCCACGCTCTGGCTCTACTACGCAATAAAGAGATGTGAAATTGGCATAAGTGTAGGACACTAGAAACAGTTTTTATTAGTAACTAGATATCTTATCTCAAACCTGAGAAATAATAAGGCATTTCCATTTTGAGTCCTAATCGTGGCTAACTGTATATGAGTCACAGCATCCATTTAACATCAGCGTGACTTCGTTCTGTTATAGATTGTCAATGTTAAGTAAAATGTAATAATCATCTTAAAGTGATTAGGTAAGTGTCTCATCAAAACCGCGGTGTCAGCATTAAGGGACACTACTGCCCAGGGCTCCTCGGAGCGCCAGTCCTATCTCAAACGCCGAATCGTTACCATCTCTTGCTTTCGTGTCTGCCAGTTCGTAATTCTAGTTCATAATTCTAGTTCATATTTCGTAATTAAACGTTTATTTGTGCAGCTCGTTTAAAGTCTTTTTAAAAACCCTACCGAGGAACCCGTATAATATTTGGTGGCAGCGGTGGGATACGAAAATCCTACCCAACTACGCTCCGAAGAACTTACTACGTCATAATAGCGTTCCTAAAGTGAAGTGCCAAAGTGCTAAAGTGCCAAAGTGCTAAAGTGTTTGTACAAAATCATTAATTATCATCTCTCCATCCTCCGTTGAAACAGGTCTCCAGCAACCACTGTTCCACGGTCCGCAGTCCACAGTGATCTGTGGAAACGATGCTGATCATCATCATAGCAGCTACGTTCCTGTGAGTGATTAAAACAACCTACTATTCCCTTGTGCGAATACCAAACTATCTCATTGCGCGTCCAACTTAGAGCTGATAAGACTCGCGCTCGACTTTGTTTTGACTACGCGCTGCGGCGCTCACCTACAAACGTCTATAGTGTATAAGTAAGCTAGCATAAGGAGGACCTGACCTTTGTATATCACTCTTATTCTTTTTGTTTTTTGTTTTTTGTTGTTTTTGTTTTATTGTTTTGTTTTCTGTGTTACTAAACCATGACTTCTAAATCTGAAGATGGCGCTAGCAGCTCTAAGGCCCCAAATTAGAAATCGACGAAAAATCGAACTCAGTATTCTTTTAAGTTCATCAAACCCTTCGACGGATCGCGAGAAAAATTAAATCCGTTCATTACTAACTGTCAAAGCGCTTTCGAAATTGCTACAAAATCCAAAAACCCATTCTGTTCAAATTTATACTAAGTCAATTAGTTGACAAAGCCGAGGCACGTGTAGTATTAAAGACTTCGACTCTTTCGAACAGTTCATTGATTTCATTAAACAACAATTTGGTGAGAGGAAACATTATGCTCACCTACTCACGGAGCTCAAGACTGTAAACAGAGCCCGACCGAGACAGTTAATCAGTTTGCACTAAAATTGAAACGTGCCTAGCGAGTACTAACGAAATAAATATTTCTATACCAACCAAAGAAAACAGAACTAGCAGGACGTGTCGCTGCCATACAGGATCTCTCTCACACTTTTATAACAGGACTCAATCCTCGCATCTCACAAGTAGTCAGATGTCAACCCTGACTCACTGAACTCTGCTGAAAGTTTCGCGGTAGAAGAAGAAAAATTATTTCCAGCATACAAAGAGGTCAAACCCGAACGTGAACTTTTACAATGATAAACCAAAAATTACAAACTCTCGCCGCGAATCTCAACCAATTTCGCGCAATTATCGTCCTGACTATTCCAAACAATCAATACCAACGACATGATCTGTCGTTATTGTAAAAATATAGGACACAGTATTGAAAATTGTCGCAAAGACAATATAACAATATGAAATCAGCCCTCTGCTTCCAACTCCTACGGTCGCCAACCAAACCTTGCCCAAAATCTTAATTCAAACCCAACGCGCAGGGTCCTTAACGTAAACCTAGATAACGAGGGCGTCGACGAAGTTGATCGCAACGATTTAAACGAGTAAAATTTCCCGATATGCGTCGCACGGAAATTATTCCTACTATTCAAAGACGATGCCTCTATTACTACTAAACTTACTAAATCCACTGTTTCCACTGAATCTCCTAAATCAATTACTAAATCCTGTTTCCACTGAATCTCCTAAATCAATTACTAAATCCACTGTTTCCACTGAATCTCCTAAATCAATTACTAAATCCACTGTTTCCACTGAATCTCCTAAATCAATTACTAAACCCACTGTTTCACTGAATCTCCTAAATCAATTAAAAACCCACTGAATCCTCTGCATCATACCAAATCTACTAAATCCACAGATCTAATTACTAAATCTACCAAATCCACTCTATCGCAAAAATCTTATACTAAATCTTCTAAATCCACTGCTTCCATCCCAGTTCCAAATCAGACGATTCTTCTCCCAACTCCTTACAAAACCTGAAAATAAAAATAATATGAAATTATATAAAATTAATAAGAATACTGAAAAAAGTACTTACCTTATGTCACTATCCAAACTTCAGTAGCCGACAGACCTCTGTCCTTCCTAGTTGACACTGGTTCTTGCGTAAGCCTCCTAAAATTAGATTCCATGACCACTATCCGGAATTAAGTGATGAAATAATACTCCTTAAAGGAATCGACCCTGGGTGAAACAACCTCAACATTAGGGAGTTTTAAACTACAAATATTTCAAAACTAACAAACCTTACAGTCACAAATTCCACGTTGTAAAAAATATTAGCCTCAGTTATGACGGTATTATAGGTACCGATCTGTTAAAGAACCTAGGTTGTCAAATAGACTATCACCAAAGTGCTGCAAACAGACGAGAACTGTATTAAATTAAAATTCACTGAACCTTTATACAATATCCCCTCGTTCGGAAACCGTTATGAGTGCACTGTAAATAATCCTAATATAAAAGAAGGTGTTATACTAGACCAACACATCTCTGCCTCGTTACTAATCGCAAATTGCATTGTTAAAGTAAAAATAATAATCGTGTCAACATTACAGTTGTAAACATTTCCGAAAATCCGTCGTCCTTCAATCTAACCTTAACCTAGCGATAGAACCTTTAAATAGTCAAAATTATCCTAATTACGATGAACAAACCTCAACCTAACGCTACTACGCGAACTAAAAGGTCCTCGAACAACTTAGAATATCTCACCTCAATGAAGAGGAATCCAATGCCTTACTACAAATTTGTAAAGACTTCTCCGACATCTTCCACCTTCAGACGAACAACTTACCTATACTAAAGCCACTGAACATAACATAAGAACGACCACAGACATTCCTATTCAAACCAAATCCTATAGATTCCCTGAATGCCACAAAAATAGAAAATCAATTAAATAAGATGTTGGAACAAAAAATAGTGATACCTTCAAATTCACCCTGGTCATCACCCATTTGGGTCGTGCCTAAAAATTAGATGCTTCAGAAAGCGAAAATGGAGAGTCGTTATAGATTACAGACTCAACGACATTACCATCGGAGAAACTTATCCTATCCACAAATTACAGAAATTCTAGATCAATTGGGGAAAAGTCAATATTTCACAACTTTAGATTTAGCCTCAGGCTTCCATCAAATTCAGTATCTGAGAAAGGCCCCAAAACTGCTTTCTCCGTACCTCAAGGCATTCCAATTCACGAGTGCCGTTTGGGCTAAAAATGCCCGTCAACTTTCAAACTCATGAATACATGCCTATGTGGACTACAAGGCTCACGCTGCTTCGTATACTTAGACGATATCGTCGTGTACTCACCTGACCTTCCAAGTCACATCCAAAATTTATCCTGTGTGTTCAATAGACTCAGAGATTATAATAACTCAACCAGATAAGTGTGAATTTCTGTGCAAAGAGGTCCTTATCTTGGTCACGTTATTACAAAGACGGTGTACAAGCAGATCCAAAAGATCATAGCCATCACGGAATTTCCGTACCAAAATGTCCCAAAGACATTAAATCTTTCTCGGACTCACCTCCTACTATAGACGCTTTATTCCAGACTTTTCCAAACTAGCGAAACCACTAACTTCTCTCCTGAAAAGGATACACCTTTTAATTGGAAAACGAACAACTTGCTTTCGAAACGTTACAAAAAATTAGTAACGTCACCTGTCCTTGCTTACCCTGATTTTACAAACCCTTCATCCTCCTTGTGACGCCTCAAACTTCGCTGTTTCTGCTATTCTATCACAAGGTCCTATAGGAAAAAGACCGTCCAATTGCATATGCGTCACGAACCCTTAATAAAGCTGAATGTAACTACAGTGTTACTGAGAAAGAATGCTTAGCTATCGTCTTTGGAACTAAAGCCTTTCGTCCCTACCTTTATGGAATCGATTCACAATATTGACCACAAGCCCTTACAATGGCTTTCAACTGTAAAGACCCTGGATCCAGACTAATTCGCTGGCGACTCAAATTAGAAGAATTCACTATGAAATCTAATAATAAGGAAAATAAATACGAATGCAGATGCTCTGTCGATTTCCAGTTAACCCTATTCAAGATGAACCTCCAATTCCTGACTCTCCCCAACAAAACATCGACTCCGAACTTGAAAATCTCTTACAAGACCCTCTGTTAGACTTACCTTCTCCTATTCCATTCTCCTTTGAAAAGACCTGCTCAACCAGGATCTTAACACTGATTCTAATACTATACCTACTAATCCACCGAATCCTGCACAACCATTATCTCCAGAACTGCTTGACCTAGAACAACTTACCTTATCTTGACCTCAGTCCTGACAGCGCAGACCTCAACCTTGACTTTGACTCACTCCAGATCCCATAGAAACACAACCAAATCTAAACAACGACAACTACTCGCAATTTCTGAAAACAAGTCCGAATAAAGGAAGCAACAATACAATCCTAAAGGAACATAACGAAAACCTTTTGAAAACATTGCAAAATCATATTAATTCCTACATCTATAGACTTAGACAGATCCAATCCCTATATTTCTGATATAATCCCTTCTCCGAAAACGTTGATGAAATTTATAGCTCTGAAAAAGAATTACACCGATTTCTAAAACTAATTACGAAAATAAGACGGTTTACCTCATCTTCACTAAAGTTCATCATTTGATGAATCATCCTATCCTGCTATTTTCGATACTCTCAAACAAGTAAGACGAAATCTTGAAATCAGAACAAACAACCGAGATTGCCATTTCCGACTGAAATCCATTTGATCATCATTCATATACTAAAATTTACAATATTCTTACTCATATTTTTAATAATACAAAATTCAAATTCATATTTACCTAAATAAAATAATATATCCTACCTTAAGTGAAAGACCTAAAATATTGCGAAAACCACGATATCCCTGCATCTGGACATTTGGGATGTGCGGATGTATAACAGGGTCGAGAACAATTTTATTGGAAAGGCATGAGGAGCGACAGACGACTATGTCAAGAAATGTAAACTTTGTCAAGAAAATAAAGCACTAAGAAAATTAAACAAAGATTGTAGGTGTTATTTCTTGACATGGTCGTCTATGTCGCTATCATGCCTTTCATAAGTGTTCTCGAATTCTGTTATACATCCGTCACACCTCAAACTCATCAGATCTATCGTGGTTTTCTGTATTGGTCTTTCACTAAATGGATATATTATTTTAGTGAAATGTGATTGGTTTTGTATTATGAAAATATGATGAGAATATTGTAAGTTGCAATATGATGATCAAATGGTTGAAGTCGAAATGATCGGTTGTTCTGATTTCAGAATCTCTGTTTGAGGTATCGAAAAACAGGATAGATGATTCATCAAATGATGAACGGTGGTGAAACCGTCTTATTTTCGTGGTGGTTTTGAAATCGGTAATTCTTTCGAGCTATAAATTCATCAGCGTTTCGGAAGGATTATATCAGTATAGGGATGGTCGTCTCTATGAATGAATGTGGATTGCAATGTTTTCAGGTCCTGGTGGGACGTATTGTTGCTCGCTGTTCGGTTGTTCGAAATTGCGAGGAACCGTCGTTGATGGGTTGGTTGGGTGAAGATCTGGGTGATCAAAATCGGGTTGAGTCTGCGCTGTCGAGCTGGTCAGACAGGTGAGATGGGTTCGTCAAGATTCTGGAGATAATGTCGGTTGTGCAATTCGGTGGTAGTAGGCGTAGTGGGGTCGGTGGATGGTTGGCTGAGTGTTCGTTTTCAGGAAGGAGAACGATGAAATCTGACAGGGTCTTGAGATTTTCAAGTTCGAGTCGATGTTTGAGGGAGAGGAGTCAGAGATCTGAATGGGGTTAGCAAATCGGGACGGCGTCTGCGATCGTTGCATTTCTTGTCAGCTGTGTTCATAGTCGGTCTTCTAATTTGATCGCGCGGTGTCTGGATCGGCGGTCTTTACGGTTGAAAACGTGATAACGGCAGTCGATCCTTAGTGAGGACGAGAACTTTCAAAGACGATAGCTGGCGTTCTTTTCTCTTAGGATTATTTACAGTGCACTCAATAACGGTTTCCGAACGAGGGGATATTGTATAAAGGTTCAGTGAATTTTAATTTAATACAGTTCTCGTCTGTTTGCAGCACTCTGGTGATAGTCTATTTGACAACCTAGGTTCTTTAACAGATCGGTACCTATAATACCGTCATAACTGAGGCTAATATTTTTTACAACGTGGAATTTGTGACTGTAAGGTTTGTTAGATTTTTGAAATATTTGTAGTTTAAAACTCCCTAATGTTGAGGTTGTTTCACTTCCAGGGTCGATTCCTTTAAGGAGTATTATTTCATCACTTAATTCCGGGATAGTGGTCATGGAATCTAATTTTAGGAGGCTTACGCAAGAACCAGTGTCAACTAGGAAGGACAGAGGTCTGTCGGCTACTGAAGTTTGGATAGTGACATAAGGTAAGTACTTTTTTTCAGTATTCTTATTAATTTTATATAATTTCATTATTTTTATTTTCAGGTTTTGTAAGGAGTTGGGAGAAGAATCGTCTGGATTTGGAACTGGGATGGAAGCAGTGGATTTAGAAGATTTAGTATAAGATTTTTGCGATAGAGTGGATTTGGTAGATTTAGTAATTAGATCTGTGGATTTAGTAGATTTGGTATGTGATGCAGAGGATTCAGTGGGTTTTTTAATTGATTTAGGAGATTCAGGAAACAGTGGATTTAGTAATTGATTTAGGAGATTCAGTGGAAACAGTGGATTTAGTAATTGATTTAGGAGATTCAGTGGAAACAGTGGATTTAGTAATTGATTTAGGAGATTCAGTGGAAACAGTGGATTTAGTAATTGATTTAGGAGATTCAGTGGAAACAGTGGATTTAGTAAGTTTAGTAGTAATAGAGGCATCGTCTTTGAAATAGTAGGAATAATTTCCCGTGCGACGCATATCGGGAAATTTTACTCGTTTAAATCGTTGCGATCAACTTCGTCGACGCCCTTCGTTATCTAGGTTTACGTTAAGGACCCTGCGCGTTGGGGAATTAGGATTTTGGGCAAGGTTTGGTTGGCGACCGTAGGAGTTGAAGCAGAGGGCTGATTTCTGCTATTGTTATATTGTCTTTGCGACAATTTTCAATACTGTGTCCTATATTTACAATAACGACAGATCATGTCGTTGGTATTGATTGGTTTGGAATAGTCAGACGATAATTGCGCGAAATTGGTTGAGATTCGCGGCGAGAGTTTGTATTTTTGGTTTATCATTGTAAAAGTTCACGTTCGGGTTTGACCTCTTTGTATGCTGGAAATAATTTTTTCTTCTTCTACCGCGAAACTTACAGCAGAGTTCAGTGAGTCAGGGTTACGACATCTGACTACTTGAGATGCGAGGATTGAGTCCTGTTATAAAAGTGTGGAGAGAGATCCTGTATGGCAGCGACACGTCCTGCTAGTTCTGTTTTTCTTTGGTTGGTATAGATATTTATTTCCGTTAGTAATTTCGCTAGGCACGTTTCAATTTTAGTGCAAACTGATTAACTGTCTCGGTCGGGCTCTGTTTACAGTCTTGAGCTCCGTGAGTAGGTGAGCATAATGTTTCTCTCACCAAATTGTTGTTTAATGAAATCAATGAACTGTTCGAAAGAGTCGAAGTCTTTAATACTACACGTTCTCGGCTTTGTCAACTAATTGACTTAGTATAAATTTGAACAGAATGGGTTTTGGGATTTTGTAGCAATTTCGAAAGCGCTTTGACAGTTAGTAATGAACGGATTTAATTTTCTCGCGATCCGTCGAAGGGTTTGATGAACTTAAAAGAATACTGAGTTCGATTTTTTCGTCGATTTCTAATTTGGGGCCTTTAGAGCCGCTAGCGCCATCTTCAGATTTAGAAGTCATGGTTTAGTAACACAGAAAACAAAACAATAAAACAAAACAACAAAACAAAAACAAAAAAGAATAAGAGTGATATACAAAAGGTCAGGTCCTCCTTATGCTAGCTTACTTATACACTATAGACGTTTGTAGGGAGAGTGCCGCAGCGCGTAGTCAAAACAAAGTCGAGCGCGAGTCTTATCAGCTCTAAGTTGGACGCGCAATGAGATAGTTTGGTATTCGCACAAGGAATAGTAGGTTGTTTTAATCACCACAGGAACGTAGCTGCTATGATGATGATCAGCATCGTTTCCACAGATCACTGTGGACTGCGGACCGTGGAACAGTGGTTGCTGGAGACCTCCGTTTCAACGGAGGATGGAGAGATGATAATTAATGATTTTGTACAAACACTTTAGCACTTTGGCACTTTAGCACTTTGGCACTTCACTTTAGGAACGCTATTATGACGTAGTAAGTTCTTCGGAGCGTAGTTGTAGATTTTGTATCCCACCGCTGCCACCAAATATTATACGGGTTCCTCGGTAGGTTTTTAAAAAAGACTTTAAACGAGCTGCACAAATAAACGTTTAATTACGAAATATGAACTAGAATTATGAACTAGAATTACGAACTGGCAGACACGAAAGCAAGAGATGGTAACGATTCGGCGTTTGAGATAGGCGGCCCGAGGAGCGCTGGGCAGTAGTGTCCTCAATGCTGACACCGCGGTTTTGATGAGACACTTACCTAATCACTTTAAGATGATTATTAAGCATTTTACTTAACATTGACAATCTATAACAGAACGAAGTCACACTGATGTTAAATGGATGCTGTGACTCATATACAGTTACCCACGATTAGGACTCAAAATGGAAATGCCTTATTATTTCTCAGGTTTGAGATAAGATATCTAGTTACTAATAAAACTGTTTCTAAAGCGTTCAATTTATGCCAATTTCACATCTCTTTATTGCGTAGTAGAGCCAGAGCGTGGCTCTATGAACTGTGGTTTCATAAACTATAACCATGAGCCACGCTGCAGATATGCAGGTGGCTCTATGGTTTATGGTTTAAATGCAGGTTTATGGTTTATGGTTGAAGCACGAATGGATCGGCTCGACCGGAGAAAGACCACGCTCTCACAGAATACCAGCGTAAAACAGCAGCGTAATGCTGTGTTTCGTATGGTGAGTGTAGAGAACCGGAGACCCTATTTACTGGAAATGAGGCATTCCATCTTAGTCCTCAGGGGTGACAACGCATCTGCATTTTGATTCTCAATTGAGGATAGATGTAGATGTTTATGGGCCACAGCATCCACTTACCATCAGGTGCTCGTTTGTCACCATTATTCTATAAAAGTGCCTAATCTTAACTCTCTGGGCAGTTGTTAGCTTTCTTTTATTTGAATGTTGCCAACGTCAACAAAAGTAGGCCAAAACCACACTATAAAATAATATTCGGGTACAAAATTAATAATTTTTGTTATAAACTAGCTGGTACCCGGCGCGTTTCTGCCGGAGAAGAAATAATTGTGGAAATATAGTTTTAAATTTGGAAGAGTAATATTGTTTAATTAGGAATCATAATACATTAATTGAAATTGAATGATATATGACTTTCAATTAAATTTGTCGGTTCGATACGCGCGCCACCTACTGTAAGTTAATTGTACTATGCCTATAACCTTCACGAAAGCGGAAGCTATATGTTGACAATGTTTAACCGCAATCTGATGAACGGTGTGGTAACGCATAAAATACGAACAAACAAAAATTATTTTTCATATATTATATTAAGTATACTTCGCCAATTTCAGATATTTTTCAATAATGACTTATACCGTGTAGTGGCGGGCAAGAATACCCACTAACACATATTTTCCCGTGGGTGTCGTAAGAGTCGACAGAGGTAAACTGAGGCAGAAAATGGGCAGAAGAATCTTTCTCATATCAGCAAAATAACTCGCTCGCCAAGAGCGGTAACTATGACAATATACCCACCATGATTATGAAAGTTACGAAGAAACGGCCCCCAGTCCCCGGCGGCCCCGATATTCCTGGCTACGGTGGCGACCATGGTGACGGCGTGGCAGGGGGTGAGGTTCGGTTGCCACATACGACGACTCGACCTGGCAGCATATAACGCACGGACCCTGAGGACTGACGAGAAGATCCTGGAGCTGGAAGAAGAGATAGACAAGTTGCGCTGGAATATTATAGGATTATCTGCGGTCCGAACAGAGGGGGAGGACTCGGTTATCCTCGAATCCAGCAATTTGTTCTATAACCGATGGCGACCATCTGTACCTAAGAGGTGTCGGACTTAATCGTCCACAAGTCTTCGTTTTGTGAGTGTGTCGACGAGGATTGCGTACCTTATACTCAGAATAAGTCATACAGGTTTACGCACCAACCTCGACACATCCCGACGAGGAGATGGAGGAAATGTATGAGGATACGAGGGGTGATCCAAAAGTAATGATAATCGGTTACTCCAGGTCCGCATAAAAATCCAAAAAAAATATTTTTTGCTTGCTATATACTCACTACGTCAGCCTAAAAAATCATATAAATAGACGATTTACGGAGAGATACATTCATTTGAATACGAACTGTCAAAGAGATAACATCAATATGGAGAAAACGAAATTAGAGCTGTCATCAATACCTCTGTTTGAAAAAATGTCTTCAAAGACATACATGACCTAGTGGAAACTGGGGACTCTGCTCCTCCATATTCTACAGTTGCATGCTGCCAAGGAGTTTAAACTGGGCAGAACATCCACTGAAGATGAACATCGCGAAGGACGCCCATCCACGTCCCTCACTGAAGACAACGAAAAAAGTCGAAGATGTTGTGTCGGCAGATCGAAGAGTGAACATCAGGCATGTAGCTGAGGTCACAGGGATCTATATGGCACGTTCAAAAAGAATCTTGCGAACGAGTTGCATATGAAAAAGGTCTGCGCGTTGGGTACCCAGAATGTTAACCGACGAGCAAAAGAAAAAAGAGTTGACATTTCGAGGGTCAATCTCGAAAAGTTCCAAGCAGATCAAGAAAATTTTTGTTCCGTTTTGTAACTATGGACTGGATCCACCATTTTGATCCTAAAACGAGACAACAATCGATGACTTGGAAGCGAGCTCTCCTCACCGACGCCAAAGAAATTCAAAGTTTCAAGTTCGGCGGGAAAGGTTATGGCATCTGTTTTTGGGACGCTCAAGGCATAATTATGGTGGAATATTTGGAAAGGGAGCCACTATTACGGGCTTTACTACGCAGACCAAATAAGAAGATTACGGGTTTAAGGAAAGACGCGGCAAACTGCGAGCTGGAGTGCTGTTTCACCAAGACAACGTACTGGCTCACAAAGCCGCAGTTGCGAGATGGCTATTCAAGAAACGGGATTCGAACTGCTCGAACACCCTCCCTATTCGCCAGATCTAGCTCCTAGTGATTTCTACCTTTCCTCGGCTCAAGGAACGCCTCCGAGGCAAGAAATTCGAAGACGATAGCGAAGTAATGCCCGCTGTTTAAGCGTTTTGGGAGGGTCAAGACAAAGAATTTTTTTCAAAGGGAATCCTGGGTTTAGAAAACAGATGGACTAAATGTATTGATTTGTTAGGAGACTATGTAGAATTTTTTTTTTAATTTTAATTACCGTGTTTTATTTTCATTATCATTACTTTTGGATCACCCCTCGTATATCTAGAGCCATTCAGTTCTCCAAAACCCACTATACGGTGTTAATGGGAGACTTCAACGCAAAACTATTCACAGGAGAGAACGGCGAGCTGAGGGTAGGGATATTTGAAATAGGGCAACGGAACCCAGCAGCTGGCCGACTTCATGGAGAAAATGGGACTCTTTATGATGAACTCTTTCTTCCAGAAGGGGCCCCACAGAATGGACCTGGTCGAGCCCCGACGGTTCAACAAAAAATGAGATAGGCTTCATTATGACGACTAGACGACAACTGTTCAGTGCTGTTTCAGTGATCGCGAGGGTGAAAACTGGCAGTGATCACCGATTGGTGAGAGACCCACTGAACCTAAACGTTAAGTTGGAGAGGTCACGTCTAATGAAGTCAACGCTCCGTCCGCCTCGTGCTCTAATCCGAAATCCCGAAAACTTTCAGCTCGAGTTACAAAACCGTTTTCAGTGCCTAGAAGATTGCAATGCAGTGGATGATATGAATGACAATCTCGTGGAAACTGTCAATGCGGTCGGAGCTAAGTATTGCAAAACACACCGCAGATGAACACAAAAACTCTTTGATCACACTCTTAATCTCATGGCTGTTAGACGGGAAATATAGCTGCAGTCTTTAGCAAATTTGACAGAATACAGGCAAATGAACAGACAGATCTCCAAATGCATGCGGCGGGACTTACACATCTCGTATTGAAGAACCGATTGAGCGATTGGCTCCAAAATCCTTGCGAGAGATCTGTCTGCCAAAAAGAGCCGACTGTTGAAGTTGAAGACCGAATGTGGCTGCATCGTTTCTGGGACACCTGAGATTTTGAGTGAGATTGAGAGGTTCTATGGGCAGCTGTACACATCATCGTTGGAGCCACGCGCAATTTTGAGTAACGATCCAAGAACAAATCTTATCCGACACTATTCCGATGATAATCCGGACGTAAGTCTGAGCGAGATTAGAATGGCTCTGCAGCACCTTAAAAACGGCATGTCCCCGGGCGAGGATGAAATTACAGCGGAGCTTCTGAAAGCGGGTGGAAAACCGGTACTTGAAGTCCTTCAGAAGCTTTATAATTCAGTCCTCCATGGTTGCACTACTCCGGAGGCGTGGAGCAGAAGTGCAGTGGTCTTGTTCTTCAAGAAAGGCGACAACGCTCTCTTGAACTACAGACCGATTTTCCTTCTGAGCCGCATCTACGTGCTGTTTTGGAGAGTCATTACCAACCGACTCAACGACTTCCAGCCTCCTAATATGCCGGTTTCCGAAGAGGCTTTAGCACCATAGACCACATACATACCCTTCGGCAAATTGTACAGAAGACAGAAGAGTACAATTTGCCACTATGTGTGGCATATGTGGACTATGAGAAAGCCTTTGATTCCATCGAGATTTGGGCTGTGCTGCAGTTCCTTCAGCGAAGCCAAGTTGACTGTCGCTTCAAACAACACTTCAGCACTTCAGTTTGTACAGTAGGGCTACGATGGCTATCCGAGTACAGAACCAGAGTACAAAACTTATCCAACCGCAGAGTGGTGTAAGACAGGATAACGTTATATCACCGAAACCCTTCACCGCTGAATTGGAATCGTTTTCAAGCTACTGAACTGAAAAGGATATGGTATCAACATCAACGGCGAGTTGATGTTAATACCGTTATGCTCAATGACCTCAATAGTGCCACCCAACGGATAGGTCTTAAGGTGAACATGGACAAAACAAAATCATGTTTAACGTCCATGGTATACCTATGTCGTTAGTAGTTGGGAGCACTAAGCTCGAAGTTGTTGACGATTATGTATACCTGGGACAAATAGTCCGATTAAGTAAGTCCAATTAACCGACTTGGAAACTGGCGGATTCCGTTCGGCTGGGCAGCGGTAGGGAAATTACGACACATCTTCTCGTCAGGTATACCTCAAAACTTGAAGACGAGAGTGTATAACCAGTGCGTGTTGCCAGTGATGACTTATGGATCTAAGACGTGGTCCTTCTCTGCTGGCCGTACGAGGAAGCTCAAGATCGCTCAGCGAGCTATGGAGAGGGCTATACTCGGGGTTTCTCTGCGTGATAAACGTAGAAATGAGGATATTCGCAGTAGAACCAGAGTAACCGAAATAGCCCAACGGATCAGTAAGCTGAAGTGGCAATGGGCCGGCCATATAGCTCGAAGAAACGACAACCGCTAATAAAAAAAACATGCGTGAGTGTCGTTGAACACTCGGTTGAAACGAAGTTCCTTTCGTAGTATATTATTATTGTGTATATTATTAATTAAAAGATACAAATAAATGAATTACTAGCGTCTATTAAAATGAAGCGTCATTTAAAATAAAATAATACTCGTATTTCTTTAATGACAGGATAAGAAAAAGTGCGAGGGAGATGGATAATATTCCAACTCGCTTCCTTATAGCCGCCAAGGCCATCTACACTACGTCAGAAGGGGTCGTTACAGAAAAATCTTACACTTTTTGTCGCCTAGCCCCCATCCGCCAAATCCGTACCGTCCGATAAAGAACTTCGTTCCAACAACCATGAGGCAATCTATGAAGCAGGCCTTTGTTCAGTAGTGGGCTTTTATAGGCTTTATTGGTAATGTAATGGTAATGTTTGTATAATTACAGTAGTGTTCGAATAATTTCGATTCGTATTGACGGTCTTGACTTTTCATTGTAATATTTTATTTCTTATTCGTGTGCTTTCTTCACGATGTTTCTTTCACTGCCAAGTACAAGGTGAAACAGCGCATTAAGTTAATTTCTTAATTTTAGTTCTACCGGCGGGGGTCCAACTCGGGTGGCTACATTTAAATTTATTGCTAGCGTTTATTCCCTCAGGTCAGGACCGCCGCCGGTGTTTCTCTACCGGTGCAAATAAATGTACCTCTGTATATATTTTGTGAAATAGGTAAACCTATAGCTAAACAAATTGATCGGCGCCGTTATAAAATACCGGGTGGATCAAGAGTGAGCGAGAGGTTGCATCACTCTAGCCAAGTGTCATATCGATAGTGGCGAGGTAGAATTGAGGGTATATCGAGAAACCCCACTCGTTTGTGCAGTTCAAAGTTCACTGTAGGCGCCATGCGCGAGGAATTCCGCCTTAGTACTTCGACGAGTGCTAAGACTCATAGAATGACAGTATCGTGGTTCTGCTCATTATAGTAATTCCTCTAGTGCAGGCAAGGAAGATGGTGTTGCTGAGAGGCTGTTCTGTGTTACAATAAGATGGGAAGTGTTGCTGTTGGTTTGTGTATTTTGGCGTTATCATGTAATTAAGACACTCATGTTACACTACTTTGTAATCTTGACGGGGACATATTACGGTATGGTCGAACTATAATTGCTCTGTACCGAATGTATAGTGCAGTACGCCGTTTATTGCCGATAATGGTAAATTGCGTAAGCAGGAGAGCAAGTTGAACATCCGCTCTCACACTATTATTATTTTTAACAAGCAACTTTGTTTTATACTATGTAGAGAAACCCGCAATCCTGACGTCACATACACAACATCTTTTTCCTCTTCTTCATCAGCCCGTAAAAGTCCATTGTGTCTATTATAAAGAAAGACTTTACCTAATTGCTACTCTTTGCGATTGCAGTAGAAGACTTCTCGCACTTTTAAAGCTACACCCGATACCGGTCCGGGTATTTCACGTCTAGTGAACGAGAAGTTTACATCGTTATCTATCGAAGCCTGCGGGACGAGCTGAGGGAGTAGGTGGTGGATTATATTACGCCGCCTCCACAAATATTTTAATTAATTTGGTAATATTGTGTTTACCGTGTAGTGGCGGTGTAAGAATGTCCAGTACCCCACATCATCCCATGGGTGTCATAAGAGGCGACAGAGGGAAACAAATCAGGAGATGGGCAGCAGCGTCATCCTAATAACGACTAAACATAAAAAAGCTGCAGTTGCCAACTCGCTTGCCAAGCATGGCAACTATGGCAAATATTCCCCCTTTGAGGCAATCTATGGGGGAAGCCTATATTCAACAGTGGACTTTAGTGGACTGTAACGGTAACGGTAATATTGACTAATCTATAAAATCAAGAATTAGTTAGGGTTCTTCTTCTTCTTCATGTTCTTGTAAAAATTCATTGCTTTGCGGGCTAATAATCAGCCGTTCACCAGATGTCGCTAGTTGGAACTGAGGTGAAGTTTTCTTTACATAATGTCATAAAATTGAGCTATTGGGTTTTAAATAAAAGTTTATTAGTTTCTAGAGTGCATAAAACAATGGCGCAGTGGTTTGTTCGTAATTTTTTGCATATTTTAACCCTTTTTTATGTAATTCCCCTTTTTAGGAATATCCGTAGTATGGTTTATTTATTTCAATCTAATTAATGAAAAATATGGCCAATATTACAGAAAGAAACATTAACGCTTTCATTTTCCTAACAAAATAACTTCCCCGCCATGAAATCTGTCAAATATTCCACCTCCTTCCTATATGGCGCCGCCATAGTGGCAGAAAAAGTCGTGAATGCCCTCATTCGCCTAAATAGTAATGCTTGACAGGCGGATTGACAAAGGTGGGGTTACAGCTAAAATAAAATAAAAAGAAGAGTTTTTTTAACTTTTATTTCTATAATTATTATCACTTAAATAATTAAGAGTTGAACACTGAGGAATTATTATAAATAAACAAAAATACACCTTATGCCGTTTAATTTATAGCGTTTTATTATTTAATTATTAATAGTAGAAACTTCTTTTACACACGATTATATCACCGTAATGTAACCATTTCTAAAGTATGTATAAATAATATGAAAAATATCTACGCCATAGACTTCTACTTAGTTCTTTTATTACATTTAATTTTTTTCACTGTAAAAAGTCAGCCGGTATAATATTATAAAGGAATATGTTGAAAGGCAATTCTTATAAAACATTATTTTTCTTTTATAAGATAAGGTGACAAACGAGGACACAGCTCACCTGATCGTAGGTGGATATTGTGGCCCATGGATAATTAAATCTATCTTCAATTATGAATAAAAATACAGATCGTCACCTGGCATCCCTGGGAACTAATACACCTGGCATAACTGTTTTCCTTGGCATCACTCTCGACGCAAAGCTTCAGTGGGGCCCCATATATCCAAACTAGCAAGCAGACTTAAGTTCTGCAGCCTATGCTGTAAAAAACATTAGAGGTCCTCTAGTGTCGAGACAGCTAGATTAGTTTATTTCAGTTATTTCCATAGCATAATGTCTTATGGGATTTTGCTATGGGGAAATGCGGCTAATTCAGAAAATATTTTTGTTTTACAGAAGAGGGCCGTTGGAGCTATTTACAACCTAAAACTGAGAGAGTCTCTTAGAGATAAATTTAAAGAAATAAATATATTAACTTTGGCCACTCAGTATATTTACGAAAATTTAATGTATGTGCACTAAAACAAAGGTAGTTTTAGTAAAAAAAAGTGATATACATTCTGTACACTAGGAACAAACACAAGCTAGTGATACCAGTTTCGACTCACAGAGTCAGTAATTCATTCTTGGGGCAATGTATACGCTATTACAACAAGGTCCCGGAAAGTGTACAGGCTCTCTCTATTACCAAGTTTAAATGTTTTGTTGAGCTGAAACTGTATAAAAGGGTTATTATAGCATAAATGAATACATGGTTGATAATAACCCTGGAATGAGGTAGTCGCTTCCAAGCAGTTTCTAAAATAAATTTTGTACTTAAATAGTTTGTACAACCATTAATGTAAAATTTACTTTAAAAAAAGTCCTGCTGGTTTCTGCTGGTTCTTCCCAGGACGGAGGTTTTTTCGAACCAGTGGTAAAGTAAAAATGACTTTCAATAAGAATTACACATGTAATCTATATTGAATAAAAAATTATTCTATTCTATTCTAATATTAAACTCTTCCGGATAATGTCACTATTTTTAGAGCGTTTTTATTAAAGGATACACTTTGCATTTTTTTATTCAAAATTATTTAAGGCATGAGTTTGACTATTTACAGTCACTATTACAATGTCATTAATATCTTCATGTCCTATTTTTCACCCTAGGAATGGATTTTTCCTTAAAGTATAGGATCTTTCCTGAAGTATAAACTTTTAATTAAAAAATATTTTAAATTGGGTTGGCCTTTTCTAAGAAATCGGGGAACATACATTTATGTAATATTAGTATTTATATATAAGTATTTTTAAATATAAGCTTTGTTTTCAGTTTTGAACTCAGTAAAAATAACTCTAATCATCAATGAACAATAAATGGCAATTAATTTTAGAATGGATGTTGTTAAAATACATTTTAAAATAAAATACTATTAAAGTTGGAAAATTTACTTTGCCAATATCCGCTCAATAAAATAAAATGATGTGTCTTACCTAGTTTGAAGAGCACCTCCGCCCTCCTCACCGTGCACTATCCCTGTCACCACTAATCCCAGCACCACTACTCCACCACCACTACACTAGAAAGACACACCACCGACGACAATACGACACGTGTTTCCTCTACACGAGGCATCTTCAGGGTAGTAGACTCGGTGGCTGACCGTTATGAGCGCGAGCCAAAACATGCTGCTATTTATAAGACTCGCCGACGCAACCGCCCCCACTTAAGTAGTGAGCGACCGCGTCATGCGATAAAACATGCGACCAATCACCACCGACGTACGCAGCCTGCTATTAAATTAATAACAAGCCGCTGCGAACGCCTGCTACCTTCCAACCACGCAACCAATCGCTAATCACCGTGAAGGTGACGAACGACCATATTGCGAGGCTGTCCGTTGGAGAGCAGGTTTAAAGATGTTTAAGAGGTGAGTTAGAAACATTTGTTTGTTCATTCAGCAGTGCAACATTACTTTTTATTTTTGATATCTCCAACTGTTCCAGCACACAGTCGCAGCCTTTATTACAAGTATGTAAGACTTTAAAGGAGTGTTGGTTAGGTTGTGTCCAGTGTCCAAGAGATGTTTATGAAATGGGATTTATCGGGATTGCATTCCTGTACGCGGCTAAATGCTCTTTGTAACGTGTCTCGAAGTTGCAACCAGTCTGATCCACGAAAACGGCGTGGAATTCGTCACAAATAAGTTTATAAACACCCGACTTTTGATGAATATCTAACTATCTTTCTTATTACAGATATTCCTAAGAGAATTGTTTGTTTGAACGCAACGTACACGCGCCTGTCGAAGAGTAGTAGCTATTTTTCAGATATGGAGTTTAGTAGATCAAACTGTTCACATCGACGAACACTTTGAGGTTGAACCGCGTACAGAGAATTGCGGACGGCATGCTTTTCTTTTTAATTAAATTGTTAATGAGATTTTTGAAAACCATTAGAGACCGCAATTTGATAAATTACGTTAAGCTTTTTAAATAATTTTCTTTACTTAATGGGACAGTTAACAAACGATTAATATAACAGTAAAAAGCGGCTACTTTATGTTGCCAGGATGACACGATGACGCGGGGATAACCGTGTCGGTATGAGTTGGCTTTCGGTAAATTTGAAAACATGCAACGACTCTTCTCGTTATTGCTAAGTCGAGGAAATTAAGGAACAATCTTGTTCCAATTCAAGCTTAAATTTAATTTTATCGTGGACTCTATTTATTTTATTAAGGAAAACATCCAGTTGTCTCCTGTGCCAGTCCAGCAAATAATTATGTCGTCTACATATCTTTAATAGTACAAGATATTTTTTGACAACTATATGTTGTTTTTCGAAATTATCCATGAAAATGTCAGCCATAAGAAGACTTAGATGGACCCTATAGCTAATCCTTCTTTTGTAGATAGAACGGTTATTAAACCAGAAATAGTTTTGTTTCATACAGAAAGAGGTTAAGAAGATCATTTGTTTCGGGCTGTAGACGACGTTTATTTAAGAGATCTGCGAGTACATGCAACAGTCGGGATGGGACATTTAGAAAAAGATATCAACGTCTAAAGATAACAACATGGATTTAGGAGGAATACGAATATCTTTAATTTTGGAAACGAGATCTAAACTATTTTAAGGCTGTGTTGGGTTGAAACCAGATTTCTCCTGAAGGAGGAAGTTTAATTTTAGCAAGGAAATAAGCTTGCACCTATATATGAGACAACTGGACGAATAGGAACATGTTCTTTATGTATTTGAAGACCCATAAAATTGGTGCTTGAGGTTTCATTGAGCAAGATTGTCTAGACAAGTTAGATCGGTAAAACATATGATGACTGTTGTATACATACTTTAATATCTGAAGTAAACTTTTGGTTGGGTCAGACTCAACTCAAAGTCATCTCCAATAACATCGTTAATCTTCTGGCTGTACCTGCTATTCTCCATAATCACAACAGAATTGTTGTTGGCTTTAGTAACAATGAGGTTATTCTTTATTCTCTGCTTTAGTGGCTTAAAAAATAGGAAACTCAGGATTGTAATGGGAAGATGCGGTACAGCCCGAATTTCTTTAGCTACCAAACTCTTAACGATGTTACCTTTCTTCCGATCACAACGGCCATCTCCTCGTCAACGGCCACAGTCTCTAACGATTTTGGGATACTGAAGGTGTTAAATTATACTTTAGGCCTTTATGTAAAGGGACAACTCATCCCTTGGAAACTGGACATCAAGATTTTAACGCGATAAAATTGGTGGTATTCAGTATGTACTTCTGTTATTACGTTTACGGATGAAGTGGATACAAGTCGTTGTAACTTACGGGACTGAATT
This sequence comes from Parnassius orleans, assembly GCA_029286625.1. Lineage (NCBI taxonomy): Eukaryota > Metazoa > Arthropoda > Insecta > Lepidoptera > Papilionidae > Parnassius > Parnassius orleans. The sequence continues at coordinate 93,061 of JAGSMP010000057.1, forward strand.
TGATATTTCTACAAAACAGCCATTGAAGCAAGTTCTACGGCTTTCCCATCCAAAATATCAAATTTAATATTATGATATTTATATGAAAGTTCAGAATATAATACTTTAAGGTGGATTTTTAAATTATCTCTATTGGAAAACCAACGACGACACTCCTCATTAAGCGAGATATTCTGAGCTTTAGAAATAGCAATATTGGCCGCTGGACTATTCGTGCCAGAACGTATTTGGATATAATTGGGAATAACATGAAGTTGTTTGCACTACTGATTGAACCAAATATTTTGGGCAGCAATACGATGGAGTTTTGTCAATTTGACATAGAGTCTTGCCTGGTCGGCCGTGCAAGCCTTAATAAGATAATTAATAGAATCAGGCGTTACTTTGCGGAAATCCATTATATTAAAGTTGGAAAAATTTACTTTGCAAATGCCAATATCAATTCATATATTAAAGTATGTATACAACAGTCATCATATGTTTTTCCCGATCACAACTTGTCTCGGAGCAATCTTATTCCAATGAATCCTCAAGCACCAATTTTATATGGGTTACCTAAAATACATAAAGAACATGTTCCTATTCGTCCAGTTGTCTATATATAGGTGCACCATTATTTCTTGCTATAAAATTAAACATCCTCCTCGAGAAGTCTGTTTCAACCCAACTTACAGCCTTAAAAATAGTTTAGATCTCGTTTCTAAAATTAAAGATATTCGTTTTCCTCCTAAATCCACGTTGTTATCTTTAGACGTTGATAGTCTTTTCACAAATGTCCCATCCCCTGACTGTTTGCGTATACTCGCAGATCTCTTAAATAAACTTTGTCAACATCCCGGGGAAACAAATGAAACATAACTATTTTCGGTTCAATAACCGTTTCTATCTACAAAAAGAAGGGATAGCTATGGGGTCCCCTCTAAGTCCTCTTATGGCGGACATTTTCATGAATGATTTCGAAAAACAACATATAGTTGTCAATCAAAATATCTTGTACTATTATAAATATGTAGCCGACATAATTATTTGTTGGACTGGCACAAGGAGACAACTGGATGTTTTCCTTAATAAAATAAATAGAGTCCACGATAAAATTAAATTTAAGCTTTAATTGGAACAAGATTGTTCCCTTAATTTCCTCGATTTAACGAGAAAGGAGTCGTTGCATGTTTTCCAAATTTACCGAAAGCCAACTCATACCAACACGGTTATCCCCGCGTCATCGTGTCATCCCTGGCAACATAAATTAGCCGCTTTTTATTGTTATATTAATCGTTTGTTAACTGTCCCATTAAGTAAAGAAAATTATTTAAAAGAGCTTAACGTCATTTATCAAATTGCGGTCTCTAATGGTTTTTCAAAAAATCTCATTAACAATTTAATTAAAAAGAAAGAAAAGCATGCCGTCCGCAATTCTCTGTACGCGGTTCAACCTCAAAGTGTTCGTCGATATGTGAACAGTTTGACCTACTTAGGCTCCATATCTGAAAAAATAGCTAATACTCTTCGACAGAACGGCGTATACGTTGCGTTCAAAACAAACAATTCTCTTAGGAATATCTGTAATAATAAAGGTAAGTTAGATATTCATCAAAAGTCGTGTGTTTATAAACTTGTTTGTGACGAATTCCACGCCGCTTACGTGGGTCAGACTGGTTGCAACTTCGAGACACGTTACAAAGAGCATTTAGCCGCGTACAGGAATTGCAATCCCGATAAATCCCATTTCGCTAAACATCTCTTGGACACTGGACACAACCTAACCAACGACCACTCCTTTAAAGTCTTACATACTTGTAATAAAGGGCTGCGACTGTGTGTGCTGGAACAGTTGGAGATATCAAAAAATAAAAATAGTAATGTTGCACTGCTGAATGAACAAACAAATGTTTCTAACTCACCTCTCTTAAACATCTTTAAACCTGCTCTCCAATAACGGACAGCCTCGCAATATGGTCGTTCGTCACCTTCACGGTGATTAGCGATTGGTTGCGTGGTTGAAGGTGAGTGAGGCTTTCGCAGCGGCTTGTTATTAATTTAATAACAGGCGGCTGCGTACGTCAGGTGGTGATTGGTCGCATGTTTTATCGCATGACGCGGTCGCTCACTACTTAAGTGGGGAGCGTTTGCGACGGCGAGTCTTATAAATAGCAGCATGTTTTTGGCTCGCCGCTCACTTAGCGGTCAGCCACCGTAGAGTCTACTACACCTGAAGATGCCTCGTGTAGAGGCGAAACACGTGTCGTATTGTCGTCGGTGGTGTGTCTTTCCTAGTATAGTGGTGGTGGGAGTAGTGGTGCTGGGATTAGTGGTGACGGGGCTAGTGCACGCAATTGAGGGAGGGCGGGAGGTGCTCTTCAAACTAGGTAAGACACATCATTTTATTTTATTGAGTGGATATTGGCAAAGTAAATTTTTCCAACTATAATGTAATGGATTTCCGCAAAGTAACGCCTGATTCTATTAATTAAAATACTGTTTTCATGTCTTTTACTTTTCTTTAAAATTGTCGATATAGAAATAGTTGTTGTTGCCTCACGTATCTTTTGCGTCAGCTGAAGTGTCTCGTCTGAGAGCTTAGACTTCCATCGACTTCCTGCATGTTTTACCAGGTCGTTACTCCGTCTAGTGGGGGACGCCCTACAATTCGTCCGCCGGTACATGGCCGCCACTCGAGAACCTTCATTCCCCATCGGTTGTAGGTTCTTCGAGCTAAATGGCTGGCCCATTGCCACTTCAGCTTACTAATCCGTTGGGCTATGTCGGTCACTCTGGTTCTACTGAGGATATCCTCATTTCTAAGTTTATCACGCAGTGAAACCCCGAGCATAGCCCTCTCCATAGCTCACTGAGCGACTTTGAGCTTCCTCATACGGCCAGTAGTGGTGGACCACATCTCAGATCCATAATTCATCACTACTATAAAATTTTAAGTAAAATTCTTTCTCTTAGCTACTTTTTATTACGTTGTATTATAATTGACGCATAAAAATAAAATTAATTTATGTTATATGGAAAACACAGGTACCTAAAATCCATGGGGTCCTTGTCTAGAAAGCTCCAAGATTTCTTGGTGTTCTTTCATCTCTGATAAACGTAACGCCGGTGGCTAAACTAAAGGAATCCGCTTCATCGTATTGATTCAGATTAGCCAATAGCTATTTATTAAAACACACTCCTACTTCAGCACCTCGTTTAACACTTAAGCACTCATTCAACTGAGAAACTTGAACATTATTTTCAATTATCTCCTCTCCCTCTTCATTTCAGGTCCCATCAAAGGTCACTCCGGTTTTACTGCGGAGTTATATCCTCATTTCTAAGTTTATCACGCAGAGAAACCCCGAGCATAGACCTCTCCATAGCTCACTGAGCGACCTTAAGCTTCCTCATCCAGCCAGCAGTGAAGTACCACATCTCAGTTCCATAGGTCATCACTGATAACACGCACTGGTAGTACAGTCTCGTTTTCAAGTTTTGAGGTATACCTGACAAGAAGATGTGCCGTAATTTCCCGAACACTGCCCAGCCGAGTTGAATCCGTCGATTGACCTCTCGGTCGAATTTGGACTTACCTAGTCGGACTATTTGTCCCAGGTAAACATACTCGTCAACAACTTCGAGCTTAATGCTCCCAACAACTACCGGCATAGGTGTAACATGGACGTTATACATGATCTTTGTTTTGTCCATGTTCGTCTTAAGACTTATCCGTTAGGAGGCACCATTGAGGTCATTGAGCATAGTGCTTAGGTCCTCCAGCGATTCTGCCATAAGGACTATATCGTCGGCAAATTGAAGGTGAGTGATGTACTCGCCGTTGATATTATACCGTATCCTTTCCAGTCCAGAAGCTTGAAAACGTCTTCCAATGCAGCGGTGAAGAGTTTCCGGGATATAACGTCACCCTGTCTTACACCTCTCTGCAGTTGGATAGGTTTCGTACTCTGGTTCTGTACTTGGATAGCCATCGTAGCCCTACTGTACAAATACTCCAGCACTTTGATATACCGACAGTAAACTTGGCACCGCTGGAGGGACTGCAGCACCGCCCAAATTTCAATGGAATCAAAAGCTTTCTCATAGTCCACATACGCCAGAAATAGTGGCAAATTGCACTCCTCGGACTTCTGTACAATTAGCCGAAGGGTATGTATGTGGTCTATGGTGCTAAACCCTTTTCGGAAACCAGCTTTTTCGGGAGACTGGAAGTCGTCGAGTCTGCATGCGAGACGATTCGTAATGACTCTCGAAAACAGCACGTAGACGCGGCTCAGAAGGGAAATCGGTGTAGTACTTCAAGAGAGTGTTGTCATCTTTCTTGAAGAACATGTCCACCGCACTTCTGCTCCACACCTCCGGTGTAGTGCCACCATGGAGGACGGAATTAAAGAGCTTCTGAAGGACTTCAAGTACCGGTTTTCCACCCGCTTTCAGAAGCTCCGCTGTAATTCCTACCTCACCTGGGGCCTTGCCGTTTGTAAGATGCTAGAGAGCCATTCTAATCTCGCCCATACTGACGTCCGGAATATCATCGGTATAGTGTCGGATAAGACTTGCTCTTGGATCGTTACTCACACTTGCGTGTGGCTTCAACGATGATGTGTACAGCTGCCCATAGAACCTCTCAATCTCACTCAAAATCTCAGGTATCCCGGAAACGACGCTGCTACACTCAGTCATCAGCTTCGATAGTTAGCTCTGTCTAGCAGACAGATCTCTAGCAAAGACTTTGGAGCCCTAGTTCCGCTCGATCGCTTCTTCAATACGAGCAGTATTAAAGTTGCGTAAGTCCCGCCGCATGCATTGGGAGATCTGTCTGTTCAGTAGCCTGTATGCTGTCAGATATACTGAAGACTTCAGCTTCATTTCCCGTCTAACAGCCATGAGATTAAGAGTGTTATCGGAGAGTATTTGTTTTCTTCTGCAGTGGGTCTTGCAAAACTTAGCTCCGACTGCATGGACAGTTTCCATGAGCTTGTCATTCATATCGTCCATTGCATTGCAATCTTTTAGGCACTGAAAAAGCTCGAGCTGAAAGGTTTCGGTACTTTGGACGGAGCGTTGACTTCATTAGACGTGACCTCTCCAACTTAACGTTTAGGTTCAGTGTGCCTCTCACCATTCGGTTATCGCTGCCAGTTTTCACCCTCCCGATCACTAAGACATCACTGAACAGTTGTCTCCTGGTCGTCATAATGAAGTCAATCTCATTTTTTGTCGAACCGTCGGGGCTCGACCAGGTCCACTTCTTGTAGGGCCGCTTCTGGAAAAAGAGTTCATCATAAGGAGTCCCTCTTTCTCCATGATGTCGTCCAGCTGCTGGCCCCTTGGGTTCCGTTGTCCTATTCCAAATTTCCCTACCTTCAGCTCACCGTTCTCTCTTGTGCCTAGTTTTGCGTTGAACTGTCCCATTAACACCGTATAGTGGGTTTACTAGATATATCCTTATACATTTCCTCGTGCGTAAACCTGTATGACCTTCAGTGAATACCGTTTGGTGATTCTGAGTATAAGGTACGCAGCCCTCGTCGACACACTCTCAATCTTTACAACGTTGTTAACGAGAGACTTGTGGACGATAAATCCGACATTTCCTTGGGACAGATGGTCGCCCTTTCGGTGATAGAACAAGTTGCCGGATTCGAGGATTACCATGTCTTACCCCTCTCTGCAGACGTCAGATAATCCTATAATATTCCATTGCAACTTGTCGATCTCTTCTTCCAGCTCCAGGATCATTTCGTCAGTCCTCAGGGTGCGTGCGTTATATGTTGCCAGGTCGAGTCGTCTTAGGTGGTAACCGAACCTCCACCGAAAATCCCTAGCACCCCCTGCCCCGCCGTTTTTTTTTTATAGAAGACGGGTTAAACGAGCATGCGGCTCACCTGATGGTAAGTGACTACCGCCGCTCATGAACAACCGCAACACCAGGGGAATTGCAGATGCGTTGCCAGCCTTTTAGAAAAGAGTAGGCTCTTTTCTTGAAGGTCCCTAAGTCGTGTCGGTCCGGAAAAATCGCTTGTGGTAATCGATTCTACAAGGAAGTTGTGCGAGGAAGAAAACTTCTTCTAAATCGCACAGTGGTGCACCGCCAATCATCCAGGTGGTATGGATGGTATCGCCAGTTTTGTCGCAATATACGATGGTGAAATTGAGTGGCTGGAATTAGTCCGAACAATTCCTCAGAGCACTCCCCGTAGTAGATGCGGTAAAATACGCAGAGAGAAGCAACATCTCTACGCAGTGGCAGTGAGTCAAGCCGATCGGAAAGAACTCGGTCGTCGATGATTCGAAACGCTCTGCGCTGGATGCGGTAAAGTGGAAGGAGCTGGAACTGGGGAGCTCCTGCCCAGAGATGGGAACAGTATTCCACGTGGGGCCGAACCTGCGCCTTGTAAAGTTGCAAGCGGTTTACCGGCATGAAATACTGTCCCACTCTGCTGAGCACGCCAAGCTTCTTAGAGACCAATTTGGCCTTCTCTTCCAAATGACCACGAAACTGCACATCACTCGATATGTCGACACCGAGGATTCCGATACTGGCTGAGGCAACAAAGGGAGTGCCTTGAAACTGAGAAGATACGACAAAGGGGTTCTTTTAGCGGTAAACGCACAAACTTGTGTCTTCTGGGGAGTGAATTGACTCGACTTCAGACACAAGTTTGTCCCGGTACTCGGCGACGTTTTCCCGATAAATATTTGTACGGCCGGTATATAAGGCAACACCGGTGCTGTCGTCTGCAATGAATGTTATCAGTTTGCAACATATCATTGATATGCAGGAGAAACAGCGTTGGTGATAGCACGCAGCCTTGTGGAACACCAGCGTTGATAGGCTTATAATCAGAGCATGCACCGTCTACTACGACCTTTTTGCTCCGATCAGCAAGGAAACTAGTGATCCAATTGCACTATTTCTCGGGAAGCCCATAGGAAGGGAGCTTCGAAAGAAGCGCTTTTTGCCAGACCCGATCGAAGGCCTTCGCTATGTCCAAACTAACGGCCAATGCCTTGCCCTTGGACTCTACTGCCTCCGCCCGTCTAATAGTCAGGTAGACCAGAAGATCACCAGCTGATTGACCACGACCAAAACCGTATTGGCGGTCACTTATCAGCTGGTGATCTTCAGTTACTATGTTCGCCACCGTAGCCAGGAATAGCGGGGTCGCCGGGGACTGGGGACCATCTCTTCGTAACTTTAATCATGGGGGGGTATATTGTTATAGTTGCCACGCTTGGCGAGCGCGTTGGCAACTGCAGTTTTTTTATTGTTGTTTTGCTGTTATCAGGAAGATGCTGCTGCCCATCTTCTGCCTCAGTTTCCCTCTGTCGCCTCTTACGACACCCACGGAAAGATATGGGGTAGTGGGTATTCTTACCCGCTACTACACGGGAAATTTATATTCATTTAATATAATATATAATATATACAATATAGCTTGAAATAATTTTTTTTTATTTTCCAATGTCCAATTTATTTGTTATATTAGTTTTAAATAACTTCCGTACACCCTTACCCTTTCTTATAGGTCATTATATCCTCTGCTGATACGGTCGCCAATTATACCTTTTTTTTATTTTAAATTTGTATTTTTTCCCCCTTATTTATCAGTGTACAATAAAGTATAATCTTTCATTAATTCATTCCCGTGCCTACGAAATTTATTCCGTGGAAACAAAGACAATTTTACCATTCAAATTAATTATCACATATTTCTTTCAAAATATTTCAAAATGATTAATTGTTAATCCATCCTTCTTCATGCTTCAACCCGCAACAGTCCTTTGATGTACATTGGCCTCTCCCATTGTAGGGAGGAGTTGTCTTAACCACCACCCTTCACTTTCTGTGGTTTTGTTTGTTCCCTTTGTTTGATGATGTTTAATTTTCAGGGTAGCTATTATGGCTTCTTTTACATTAATACTAATTTTTGAATCAAAAACATTTAAATTGCTGCGTCGTCTAAACACAGAACGAATTGGATTATTAGTTCTTAAACTGAAAAAACTGTTTTCGTCTTTGGATCCGTATGCACATATTATATACAAGTTGTCATATATAGTACCTTGTTACTTACGCAATAATTTAAAATTTCATTAAAATTATAGTATACTTTTAGTAGACTAATTTTATGTGGAATATTGAATGAAGGCATCAGTTTTAAAACACTTAAATAATTAACAAAGGTGAACTCACTCACTCAGCGTGAAAGTTGATTAACGAAGCTTTGTTAAAAACTTACACTCTTGTTAATATGTTAACTTATTAACTTGTAGGTTCGTACTTTATTGATTATAGATAGTCATTGAAATAAAAAAAAATGTCTAGTCTAGACAATTTTTTTTAATTTCAATCACATGTCTCGATTTCATAACCCTCATTCTCATTACTTATTACAGCCATCAAAGTCCACTGCCGAACGTAGGCCTCCCCATAGATTGACTCAAAGGAGGGATATTTGCCACAGTTGCTATTTTTGGCAGGTGGGTTGGCAACTGCAGTATTTTATTATTTTGAGTTGTTACCATCAAAATGGTGCTGCTGCCCATCTTCTGTTTTTAATTCGCTCGGGATGAAATGGGGTAGTGGATATTCTTACACCACCCCTACACAGTGAATTCTTTAAAAAATAATATAATCAAATAGTTTATAAATTTAGAGCCGTACTAGTACAGGAACTAAACGCTCACAGTTAAACGCGAGCAACCTATGAGACAATCTATGGGAGAGGCTTATGTTCACAGTGGACTTTTATAGGCTGTAATGGATGGATGGATGGATGGATGGACTCTAAGAATGAAGTCAGTTGGGAGGGTTTTCCAAAATCTATCTAAGTATTTTACATCAGGGATTAAAGAGCATATTTCTACTTGCACGTGGTAACACCAGTTGATCAATGGAATCAGTATTACTAGTGGGATTAGTGTGTGACTGCTTCGATGGTAAGTGGTCGTTAAGCGCGACTGCTGACCATGTGGTCCGAATCCGGATTCGAATCCCGGGTCTTCCCTAAATCATTTATTAGGTTTTTCTGTCCAGAAAATTGGCTTAGATTGGTCCTGCGACCCCCCGAACTAGTTCCCGCCTTATCGTGGCAGGGGAGCTTATAATTTGACTTATAATTTGACTAAGCCACGGCTACGTAGGGCCGGCCCGAGGTAGTCACTCCGAGTGGGCTTGGCGAACCCACTTTGGATGTGTGTTGATGGGCTGCGGCGAGAGGGGTGTCCCCCTACCGCTGCAGCCTATACTAGCACTATAGTACTGTCATGTGCAGATTGCTAGTTAAGACCCAAGATCTGTCCGTTGAGACTAGCAACCTGACCATAATTCGGTCTAGGGGACATTACTTGTGTGAGAATATTGACTCTGCTGTCGTCAATCTACATGCCCTGCGCAGTAAGTATAAGCAACACTTTCAGTAGCAGTGCTCGTAAATAGGCAGGTTTTTTTTACGTGGTAGAGCCACGCTGACGCAATATTATGGTTGTACCAAGAATGGGGACCAACGACCGAGGTAGGACCACGCTATCACAGAATACCGGCGTAAAATAGCAAATTAATGCTGCTGTGTTTTGTATGGTGAGTGTGGAGAACCGTGATCCCTTTTATATGAAAACGAGGCATTCCATCGCAGTCCTCGGGGGTGACAATGCATCTGCATTTTGATTATTAATCGAGGATAAATGTCTATGGACCACAGCATCTACTTACCATCAGCTGGATTGTGTGTTCATTTGTCACTCTTATTCTATAAAAAAACGTGGGGAGTTACTGTTATAAACTGGAATTAATTATAATTGTAATCATAGACTTAGAATAAACTGGCGTAGTATATTCTAAGTCTATGATTGTAATGTTATAATGCTACACGAAAATTCAATTACCGATCATACTTTCCTCTTTGGAAAGTTAAACACGTAAGAAACTTTAATTGAGTTTAAGATAAAAATAATTAAACCAAAATTAAAAAAATATATATTTTCTCTACCGTTTTCGTTTGTTTTCAGTCTGGTTAAAATAGAGTCATTATTAAAAGACAACACCACTATTACGCATGCATTGTCATGGTTGTAGTTCCATGTAAACATTTTTTCGTGCTAATTGGCAAGCAGCGCTAGATCAAACAGAAAGCTTGTCTATTTATTCTCGTATCTGTCTCCCTCGCCGCACTCTCTGTACGACCATTTTTTTTTGGAATAATATAAACGTATGACATTTGCACTGTGCATATTTTATCCCACGCATTTCGGTATTTATTGGTTGAATTACGCGGCAACTGTGAAAAAATGTTCGCATTTCTCAATCAAAAGGAAATTAATATGATTTTCAGCGCTACAGTAATACTTCGAGGAAACTGGCATAGAATAAATGAAAATTGAAGAAAAAAATCTAAAATTAATCAGGGCATAAGAAGCATTTACTAGTAATTGCGCAGTTATATTTTATAGTAAGTGAAATGATCAATTAATGCATGGGAGTGGACTTGTAAAGGGTATGATGTAATGATAATAATGAAGTCAAATAAAGTTCAAGTTATGCTATGATGATGAATCAAAATAAAATTCAAACTAGGCCTCCTCTTATTTTTGGTTAGATATGAAGCAAACATTCTGCCGAACTGCTCCACTGTTGACGGACTTCACTATTGAAATGTGTATTTATATGTATAATCTAATATTTTCTTCGAATAAAATTTACTATATACTATAGATATTTTTAATTTATGTTGGGAACTGAATCAGGTACGGAAAGACTGGTGCAAAGCCGTTATAGTCCCAATATATAAGGGAGAAGACTCACAGCAGGACTGTAAAAACTACCGTGGTATCAGCCTCCTTAGCATTGTGGGTAAACTGTATGTTAAGGTGTTAAGGTGTTAATTGAAAGAGTTATGAAAGTAACTTATGGAAAAAGTTGGGATGTGCAAGCTGGATTTTGAAAGGGAATGGGGTGTACGCAAAAGTCTGTCAAGACAGGAATGTGTTATGGCAAACACTCAACTCATTTGGATTGAGCGCTGGTTTGATGCAGGCACTAAGGTCTCTTTATCTTGTGCTTGTGTCAGGATTAACTGGGTCTACTCGGACAAAAAGGCGTCAGACATGGCTTTGTAGCTTCCCTATGGCTGTATAACCTATTTATGGACAGTTATTTGGAAAATTTGAAAGTTCAAGAAAGTGGGTTAAGAATCGGTGAGTTAATCGTCAAATGCCTTTTGTACGCCGACGATAAAGTCATATTTGCGTCATTGGCGCCCGAGTTGCAAATGATGGTTCCCTATTCTTTTAATGAACCGGTCATTAAAAGAATAGTTAATGAAAGTTAATTCAATTACAACGAAAGTGATGGTTTTTGAAAGAGGAGAAAGTAAAAGGATACGTGAAATAATAATAGAAGGGGAATTGATTGGGTAAGTGTTCGTGTATTTGGAATGTGTATTTAGCAGGGATAGTGGATATAATAAGTGATACTAACCGATAAGTGAACTAACGACAAGTGAATGCAGGAAATAGAATGAATGAGGCTTCATACTATATTGTGGAAAGTCACAATGTGTCAAAAATGCACGTATGGCAATTCATAATGCTGTGTTAGTCCCTACTTTAATGTATGGTATTGAAAGTTATGTGTAGCAGAAGAAGCACGAGAGTAGAATAAGTGCTGTAGAAAAGCGGTCATTAAGGAGTATGCTAGGGCTGAATCTGAATTACAGGGTGAGTAATTGTGTGATCAGAGAAAAGTGAGGTTTGCAAGATGATGTTGTGATCAGGATTAAGAAAGGAATGTTTCGGTGGTTTAGTCATGTAAAAAGAATGAAGGAGGAAAGAGTGACAAAGTAAATCTATATTGCAGACGTAAACGGCAGAGTCGGGAAGGGACGCTCTAGACGAAGGTTTATCGACCAAATTGGCGATATATTGAAAATAGGCCAAACTAAGAGTACACTTAACCGACGAGCATGTATGCGTTGGTACATGGATGTAAAGAAGGCGAGAGAGGCGTGTCCGGATCGTGTCAAAGTGTGTAGTCTCTGCCTACCCCTCTGGGTGACAGGCGTAAGTTTTTATATATGTGTATGTATGTATAAAATATATTTCTAAATTGAATTTCGTAAAAATGAAAATAATTGTGTAATTGTGTACACATACGAAGTGAAACTTCTTTTATTTTATATTTTACATAAGTAGGTCAAATAATAGTATACTGAAGGAACTCCGGCGGTAAGACGTTACAAGAAAACGTGATGTTTTTGATTTTTAATCCCTTGCAAAATTTTCCACTACGTCGATAAAGAAGTTTCACTTCGATACAAAGGAAATATCATCGATTGTGTTGTCTGTTTGCGATATTTTTTAATGTCACAGCTAATAATATTATAGCTTAAAACTCTAGAAGCTCTTAAAGAAAGTGACATATGAGTAAAACTTCAATGGAATCTGTACAAAACATGAGCGAAACTTTATCGAGGTTGTGTAACTTAAATATTTTTCTCTTTTGTTTCCACACGTAATAAGTATTTCATATTGATATATTTATAACATTACCTTTTAACTAATACAAGACTAGTGATTACGTCTTTGAAGTTAGTCTTTAAGTTCAAGTCTCGAACGGATCATGAGACTTGAATCATGTTATATATATACCCATTAGGTAGACATCAAAAATCAAAATCAAAAAATTCAAAAAATATTTATTTCATCGAAAAACGTATATCCATACAATATTCATTTTGGAGCTGCCCAGTAAGCATATATATATATATATATATATATATATATATACTTGTGGCAGGCAGCTCCGTCGCCCTTTCATGAAGCTTACATACTATACGTTAGATGTTTCGAGCTTCCTTAAATCTACAATTTATATTTTTACCAGGTCGCAGTTTACAAGTAGATACAAAAGACAAACTGTTGTTATAAATCATAATATTCATGGATTAGGGAACACGAGCTGACAATATTTTAAATAAAGTTTTATAAAATTTAAGTACATAGGTAATCTGGGAGAGATCGAAGAATATAATCTCCGATTTCTTCCACACTAAAACAATTCATTAGCTTAAAACAAATATAAATATTTTAACCTTCGATAATATAAACAGTATTTTTGCTTATAATTTAATAATTACAACTGTCGTATAGACCAGCGGCTGTAAACTATAAATCATACAACCACCAATTCACACTGAGAGAAGATCTTCTGTGTCAGTATAGCTTAGTAGCTGCAACCAATCAAATAGTTTATTTTTACAACCTCTTATATTTTAAAGGGTATATTTCAATGCTTTTATTAATTTTATTATATAGGTGAGCTGATTGTATTTTGTAGTGTCGTTTGGCTGATTTAGTTTTAGTTTTCTGAAGTTTTTTTTTTCATTTTAATGATCCGATCATTCAAGTATTGATTCGTCTTACAAACCGGTTTATTCGAATCGATCATTCAAATGGATCATTTCGAATTTCAGTACTCTGCGATCTGTGAGACCCACTCGGTAATGTCGGTGGTTGGACTTTACTACGCTTTGGACGTAGGTCCTGTCAACCTTTTGATCCGGAACATTAAAAAAAAATAAAGTAATCAACATTACTTTGATACAGCTCGGGTCAAATGGACGAATCATTACGATGGACACATGTCTATATTAAGAAGTAAAAGAGAATATAATAATTTAATAATTTTTTTTTGTAGGATATGGTGGCAAAAGCGTACTTAGTCCACCTGATGGTAAGTGGTTGCTGTGACCCATAGACATCTACATCTATCCTCTATAAAGTATCAAAATGCAGATGCGTTGTCACCCGTGAGGACTAAGATGTAATGCCTCTTTTCCAGTAAAAATGGTTTCCGGTTCTCTACACCAGTGTTAAGCTGCTATTTTACGCTGGTATTCTGTGAGAGCGTGGTCCTTCCACGGTTGAGCCGATCCATTCGTGCTACCACACTACTACTATATAGCTGCAGCGTGGCTCTAACATATTTTTTCTTTTATAGGAGAGGGGGCAAACGAGCATGCGGCTCACCTGATGGTAAGTGACTACCGCCGCCCATGAACAACTGCAACACCAGGGGAATTGCAAATGCGTTGCTGGCCTTTTAAGAAGGAGTAGGCTCTTTTCTTGAAGGTCCCTAAGTCGTATCGGTCCACAAGGATGTTGTGCGAGGAAAAAAACTTCATCTAAATCGCACAGTGGTGGACCGCCAATCATCCAGATGGTATGGATGGTATCTCGAGTTCTGTCGCGATGTGCGATGGTGAAATTGAGCGGCTGGAATTAGTCCGAACAATTCCTCAGAGCACTCCCCGTGATAGATGCGATAAAATACGCAAAGAGATGCAACATCTTTACTCAGTGCCAGTGAGTCAAGCCGATCAGAAAGAACTCGGTCGTCGACGATTCAAGCCGCTCTGCGCTGGATGCGGTCAAGTGGAAGGAACTGGCACTGGGGAGCCCCTGCCCAGAGATGGGAACAGTATTCCATGTGGGGCCGACCTGCGCCTTGTAAAGTTGCAAGCGGTGCCGGCATGAAATACTGTCCTCTGCTGAGCACGCCAAGCTTTTAGGGGCCAATTTGGCTTCTTTCCAAGCCACAAACTGATCACTTGATATGTCGACACCGAGGATTCCGATACTGGCTGATTCAACAAGGGGAGTGCCTTGAAACTGAGGAGATACGACAAAGGGGTTCTTTTTAGCGGTAAACGCGAAAACTTGTGTCTTCTGGGGATTGAACTGGACTAGATTTAGACGCCCCCAGTCTGAGACTTTGTTGAAAAAAGTCTCGACTTCAGACACAAGTTTGTTCCGGTACTCAGCGACGTTTTCCCGAGAAATATTAACACGGCCGGTGTATAAAGCATCACCATATTTCCTTCAATTGAATCTAAAATTAGGTTTTTTTAATAAAATAAGGGTGTCACTCTTGCACAACGAGCACAAAGTAACCCTGATGCTAAGTGGATGTTATGGCTACGTCTATCCTCGAACAAGAATCAAACTTAAGATGCTTTAAATATGCGAGATGTCGGGGCGATTAAAACAAATTCTCCCTTTATATAGTACTAGTATGATCAATAAGTTTTTGGAAACGCATTGAAATTCTAGGATTAATATAACATTAAGTAAATTTTATTTATTTTTCAACGTAATCGCCTTTTAAGCTAATACACCTTGAATAGCATTTTGCAAGTTGGTTGATTCCCTTGGCAAAAATGGCTTGATCCTGGGGAAAGGCCTCTACAGCAAACATCACCTCATCGTCGTCATACAATTTTTTACCACTTAATTGCTTTTTCAGGTGAGTAAAAAGGTGAAAATCACTCGGAATTAGGTCTGGAGGATATGGTGGCTACTGCATCAACTGAAACCCAGCAGTTCGGATTGCAGCGCCTATAACATCAGATCTAATTTCAAAAATGAAGAAAGTTCTCAATTCATCTGTATCTTCTTTTTTGTATGTTTATATATTACGCGATATGTTCGTTATATCTGAGGTAATACGTCACATCGGCTCGATGAAGATACTTGACCTTATTTCATACTAACTACTCATGTAGTCTATTTTAGTCTACGTATTAAAACATGATAAAAGGACCTAAGACCCAACAAAATTTAAAGAGGCTCTTTTAGAACAATGGTTTTAACGCACCAAATAACAGATTAACGTATTCAACAAACAAAAAGTGTTTGAAACTCCTTTGTTTCTGGCTTACATATTTTTGTTTTTGTTTTGGAACTGTTTTATTTTTATCGTTATAAAAGAGAGATAAAGAGATGTAGGAAACTACTTGCGTAAACACTTTGGCAATCTCTCATCGCATGGGTACCGCGATTATAGCTGGGTTGGCATCAGAGGCAGCTAAACTAAAAAGATGAAGCAAGTGTAAGTTTCTAAGTAATGGCTTCATACTTGTGTCATTTGCTGTAAAGTCCATCGGTCCGTGGGGTCCACGTTGGGTGAAGTGCCTAAAGAAACTGTATCCGCGACTTATCGTAGCGCTGGTGATAACAGGCCTGGTTCCTTTCTCTCTCAAAGGCTAAGTATAGCAATTCAACCAGGAAACGCAGCCAGCGTTCTTGGCGCTATAACGTGGAGTGTAACTGTATGATCATTTGAGGTTTTGTTTTTTTATTATGTAATCTCTTTTAAGAAGAACAGGGATAATCTGGGGCAAAGCGGTCGCCGTAAATTTTATAGTACGGTTATAACCAAAGTCCGATCCCCATTGACATTAGTGAAATTGTTTCTTTCAATTTTAAGTTCTGATTCACCACGTGGCGGTGAAGTAAAACATCGTGAGGAAAGCTAAATATAGAAGGAATATAACATTACGAGGATATGAAAAGTCCACCAGCACGCACTGAAGTAACACAGTGAACTAGTATAATAATTGCTCGATCAAACTGCTAGAAATGAGAGGAAGTCAGTGCTTAGCTTATTAATGTATGGGCTGTGACTTTGTTTATTTTCAACCGATTAAAAAAGGAGGATATTCTCAATTCGACTGTATTTTTTATGTGTTACCTCAAAACTTTTTTCTAGGTGAATCGATTTTTGATATTTTTTTTATTTAAAAGCTTGTTGTAACTTTGATCAAGATATGACTAGTAGTTTTTGAGTTATCCTTAATAATGCCTATTTAATTGACTTCGACTACATTGATGATGTTCTGATTTTATTTATATTGAAGCCGGATGTAAAAAAAAAAATTTCACTACTTGTTTGATGTCTGTTACGATGCTATGAATATGCTTTAGATATCACGACTATATAAAATGTTTTATTTATTTATTATATCCTATAAAAGTCTACTGTTGAACATAGGCCCCCACATAGATTGTTTCATAGGGGGTGTTTCGCCATAGTTGCCACGCTTGGTAGGCGGGTTGGCAACCGCAGTTTTTTAATATCATGAGTTTTTATCAGGAAGATGCTGCTACCCATCTCCCATTTCAGTTTCCCTCAAAGCAATAAAAATGGTGAACTCATAAACATACGGACAACAAACGATTAAAATAATAGACATCTTTGATCTTATCTCTATTTCACGAAAATATGTCACTTATAATACAGCCACTGCGGCAATGAATTGGACAAGTTACGCAAGAAGGATCGAAACCACACGGGCCAAAAGCGATTTGATTGATGTAATATTTACCAATTTTTTTTCTAATTATTATTTTTATTCAACAATACCGTGTAGTGGCGGTGTAAGAATATCCTTTACCCCATATCATCCCGTGGGTGTCGTAAGAGGTGACAGAGGGAAACAAATCGGGAGATGGACAGCAGTGTCTTCTTAATAACGACTAAAAATTAAAATACTGCGGTTGCCAACCCGCTTGCCAAGCGTGACAACTATGGCAAATATCTCCTTTATGAGATGATGAGGGAGCCTTATGTTCAGCGGTAGACTTTGATAGGCTGTTAGGGTAACGGTATTAAAACATGAAACAAACACTATTGCTTTTTAATTATTTTTTTTTACAAACTGAATTAACAAACGAACTTACAATATACCTGATTGTAAGTGACTACTACAGCCCAAAGAAGACTACAAATACGTTGTCACCTCTGGAGGTTAAGGTGGAATGCCTAAATGGTCTTAAGGGTATAGAGAGCGAGCATAACTACAGGTTAGCTATGCTCGCTCGCTATACCCTCAGGAATGCAGGAACGCCGCAGAGCAGGCAATAATTTTGGCAGCAGAAATAGGTCGGCTCCTAGGCAACTACATTTAGTGTGTACAAAGTACGTGTTAAATTTAAAGTTACAACCTATATACGTCCCACTGCTGTGCACATGCCTCCTCTCATTTCTGAGAGGGTTTTAGGACAAGGGAGTGTCCGCCGCGCTGTACGTGTTACCAGCGCTTAATACAGGACACAGAGTACCGCGAACGGACACCGCAGCTGTCGCCGCTATGTGTAATCGTCTAAAGTAATTTAAAAGCAGCAAATTTCTCGAAATTTTCCATAGTTTTGAAATATTTTGTAGATAAATTTGCCTCTCATTTCTGTCATGTTGTTTTTTTTTTGCTTCAATACCAATCGTATTCAGATATGCTTTCTATAAATAAGACGTAGGCAAGAAATTAATTTCTTTTATATTTTAAGATAAGTTTATGATTTATATCTAAAAGAGTTTTTCTTTATTACAAGAAAAATATCTATCACGTAAAGATGTCCATCAAGATTAGCTCTTTTCTCTTATCATGTATGAGATTAGCTGTTTTCTGGTATTATGTACGAGACCACCTTTACCTTTACAGGTGGTCTCGTACATAATACTACTTAGGCTTCAATTCATAAGATGTTATTTGTTGTATTTGTAGAATATCAGACGCGTATTTATAGACTACTCGTATGTTCACCGATTTCCCGGAGTCTTTGCCGATTTAAATGATTATTTTTTATGAATTATTTTTTAAATGTTTCCAAAATAAAATAAAAATAATAGTAATTTCCACATAATGCTTAAATTAATCGAAACACTATGTCACAGCACCGACTTCAGAATTTTATTCAGTGTTTATTTTTTTTTATAGAAGAAGGGTGACCAACAAACACACAGTTCATCTGATGGTAAATATATGCACCTGGTCCACTTGAAAACTCGTAGACATCTACATCTATCCTCAATTAAGAATCAAAACTGAAGACTAAGATAGAATGTCTCGTTTCCAGTAAAAAGGGTCTACAGTTCCCTTCAATCACCATAGGAAACACAGCTGCATTAAGCTGCTATTTTACTCTGGTATTAAATAAGAGCTTGGTCTTTGCCTGGTCGAGCCGACACATTCGTGCTACGACCATAATATAGTTGCCACATGGCCCTATAACGTATTATATCTCATATCAATTTACATGAAATACGTGAAGTGAAGTGAAAACGAGGTGTGTCCCAAAACTAGGCGAAGATCTCGTTTTTAGTTTACGCATCACCCTATTCTTAAAGTAGTTCTTTTTAAAAGGGTGTTGTTAATTAGAATTTTACTTTTGCAAAAAAATGAGAAGCTAGTAATTTTAGGATCTATGGTTCGATTTGACGTGCGCCGTCAGAAAATATTTCATCCCGTATTATCCCATGGGTTTGGTAGAAGGGGACCATGAAAAAATGCCACAAGATTTCATGAGCTTTGACCATTTTATATAAAATAGAGTAAAGTTCTTTTAAACCGACTTCAAAAAAGGAGGAGGTTTTCAATGCGACTGTTTTTACGTGTGTTATCTCAGAAC
Organism: Parnassius orleans; assembly: GCA_029286625.1. Classification (NCBI taxonomy): domain Eukaryota; kingdom Metazoa; phylum Arthropoda; class Insecta; order Lepidoptera; family Papilionidae; genus Parnassius; species Parnassius orleans. Next base: position 112,309 of record JAGSMP010000057.1, read on the forward strand.
TTTTTTCTAGGTGAACCGATTTCGATGATTATTTTTTATTTGAAAGCTCGTGCTTCTCATGTGATTCCATTTACATTTGATCAATATCTGTCCAGCAGTTTTTGAGTTTTTGAGTTAGCGTATTTAATTGACTTCGACTACATTAATGATGATCTCATTTATTTATATTGATGTCAGTTGTACAATATTTTAAATTTTACCACTTGTTACTATTATAAATACTGGTTTATATCCGAAGATGGTAAAGCGCAATTTACAGCCAATATACATACGTCCCAATGCTTGAGATAGGTCTTCAATCATTTTTGAGTGGGTTATGAAGAAATTTTACCATGATGTGCCTTGCGATAAAGAAAACATATGAAAGTATATCATATGAAGTAAATCTGCAGGTCTTAGTAATAAAAATATTTGGAAGACAAATGAAGTACTGGATCCAGTACTCGACCCCCTTTTGTATACGTGGTAAAGCGAAGCTGCAGCTATATTATGGATGCAGCTTGAATGGGTCGGCTCGACCGGTTTAGGACCACGCTCTCACAGAATACCAGCGCAAAATAGCAGTTTAATGCTGCTGTGTTTCGTACGTTGAGTGTTGAGAATTGACGACCCTTTTCACTAGAATCGAGGCATTCCATCTTACTCCTCAGGGATGACAACTCATCTGGATTTTGATTCTTAATCGAGGATAAATATAGATATTTATGGGTCAAAGCGTCCACTTACCATCGGGTGCTCTATATGCTCGTTTATCACACTTATTCTATAAAATAAATACTCAAAACTCACCAACAGGTACTGATGCAGCACGGAAAACGAATTACTCCATCCATCCCGTCCATTAGAGTTGTTAATTTGTTAACTTATGAACTGGCACGTATTTTATAGATTTTGGAGCAAAGCTTCAATTTAATTTTTTGATTTCAATTTAAGTTCAAAACACAGTGTTACATTAAATCTTGCATTTGAAAATTCAAACCTAAGTAGTATTTTAAATGAAATCTTAACTTCGTTGTAAGCTATTTTAAATTTCAAGTCTAATATTTCAACTTAATAGAAATAAAAAGAGGGATATCTAACAGGACACGACAATATTCATTTAATTTAAATTAGTCTGTTACGCAACCTCATTTCAATTTCTTTGAAAATATATTTCCAATAGACTTTCAATAAAGTATCATTAAGAAAATTGTTAAGGTAAATGCGGACTGGATCTGGATTACAAGAAATCTCATCTGAATACAAATGTTTCTTTTCAAATCCTCGAGGAGAAAGGCTTTCTTATACCACCCTTGTATTCTTTCATTTTCGCTATTCTTTATAGATTTTTTGTAGAATTAGGGTGACAAATGAACATACAGTTCACCTGGTAAGCGGATGCTGAAGCCCTTATACATTCAACATCTATCTTCGATTAAGAAATCAAAATCCAGATTTGTGGTCACCCCTGAAGACGACGGAAGATGGAATGCCTCATTTACAGTAACAAGGGTCCCCGGCTTACTGCACTTATTATACAAAATAAGAGCAGCGTTGCGCTGCTGCTTTACGCTTGTATTTTCTGAAAGCATGGTCTTTCCCCGGTCGATCCATTCGTGCTATAGCCATAATGTAGCTGCAGCGTGGCTCTACCACGTGTTATTGTGTTGCTATTCTGAGCAGTTAGTGAATCAAACGAAATTCTTTAAGCATATTACTTTGACGTTCGTGAAAGGCTGACAACGCACCTGCAATTGTTAACGGGAGGCATCTTACCACCAGGTAAACCGCTCGTTTTTTATAGTTTAAAGTTAAGGTGAATCATGATTTTATTTTTTATAAAACTGAGTGCTTTCGATGGACTCATAACTTGAGCTTAGAAATAGAACTGCCAAAAGAAACTAGGTCGCGGTAGCAAGTGAGTTTATTATTATTGCGAAGTACTACAAATGAAAAGTATTTCTCAACTCAAGATTCATATTTTGTAACTTGAGTATTTTCCGAATTGAATATCCTTATAGAAAATTCGCACTCGTTAAATCGGAAAAGGTAAATTATAAAAATAAATTTAACTTTTCTCGGCGAAAATTAATTTTTAGTTTTAAGTGTTAAATGTTTCATAATATTACTAAATAAATAAAGATAACAAAGTAAATAGCTTATAGAAAATTAATTTTAATACTTTTGTTAATAATGGACTTCTGCAAAGATGAATGGGTATTTCTACTCAGTAGCTATTTAAACGAAGAACGGAACAGGAACATTAGATAAGTTTTTAAATTTAAATTTTACTTTAACTCGGAGATATTGTGGAAAATTGTATACTTTCATTTTATTGTTTCATCATTGCTGCTGTTGTTTGAGTCCACTGTTGAATGGCTCCTCGTAACTTCAAATCGTGTTTAAGACACGGTACAGCTCTAGAAGTTGTTTTATGTGTTTCTATTTACCGAAGTTTGCACGTTTTAGTGTCTTAAAGAAAGAAAAATCTATAACATCTTTTAAAGTAGCTAGTCAAGATTACGGTAACGTAAAATAATTTTATAAAATCCATTTAAAATCTATTTCATTTCTAATTACAATTGTAATTATAATAAATTAATTAACACGTCTTGACACAGGTCGATATCAAAACGATCTCGCCGCTGTCATGAGCTCCGCCTGATAACTCACGCAACCAAAAGCACTGACTCTACATTCACTGGACACTACCTAGAACACTGCAGCCCCCTCTAGGTATAAACCCTAACAACCCTATGGTCTTGTGGTTGAATAACTAGCTCAATCATAATATTGACGTTTCCTGTGTCTATTTAAGGCCGCTGTCTGATGACAAATAATTCGTCATTACATTATTTATCAATTTTATTGCTTTAAATTTACTAAACGAATGCAGAACTACTCAACGCCCCTCAATTTTAAGATGCTGTTAAGTCTCGTGCTGTCTCTATTACTTTAAGTCAAAGTGACTGTGACACCCCGAGACTTAACAACATCTTAAAATTGAGTGGCGTTTGAGTATTTAGCTATAAGATAGTTATGAAAATTTACATCCAGTATACGACCCGCTGCTGAGTACAGGCTTCATCTTACTTCGGAGGTAAAAATATCCACTACCGGTACCACACTGGCGGTGTAAAAATATCCACTATCACATATCATCTCGTTTGTGTCGTAAGAGGCGACAGAGGGACAAAACCAGGACATGGGCAGCAGCGTCATTTTAATAACGACTAAATTAAAAAACTACGGTTGCCAACCCGTTTGCCTAGCGTAGCAACTATTTCAAATATCCCCCTTCGCAGCATATGCTGTAAAAAAGATTAGAAATCTTACCAGTGTTGAAACAGCTAGACTTGTTTACTTTAGCTATTTCCATAGCATAATGTCGTATGGTATTTTGCTACGGGGACACGCGACTGACACTGAAATTACATTTGTTTTACAGAAGAAGGCCATAAGAGCAATCTATGTTTTAAAACCTAATGAGTCGCTCGGAGAAAAATTTAATTAATATATACAATATTTTATTATATACTATATTAAAAACTATAATTAAAAAAAAAAACTAAAACTAGTAATTTAATTATCAAACAGTCCTGCTCCACGCGGTATCGTGCCAAGAACGCTGGCTGCGTTTCCCCGCTGAATGGCTATACTTAGCCTTTGAGCGAGAAAAAAACCAGCCCTCTTATCACCAGCAGCAATGACCAGCCGCGGATGGAGTTCCTTTAAGAACTTCATCGCACGTGGACCCCACGGACCGATAGTCTCTACAGCAAACGGCACAAATATGTAGTCATCTCTCAGAGACTCATATTTGCGCCACTTACTCAGTTCAGCTGCCTCTGATGCCGCTCCGGCTCTGAACGAGGTACCCCTGAGATGAGAGGCCGCCAGTGTCTACGCAAGTAGCATCCCACACTAGGGCTTTACCTCTCTCCCAAGGGACCAATGTCATACCGTCGGGTCTCCTGCCATCGTCTCTAAATATTCCACAAGGCTCTAAAACCGAGGAACATTTATAGAGACAAGAGTCCTTCGATGACATCGTTCAAAGAACCGTGCCGTGAAAACCTACCAGCACTTTTCTTACAAGAAAGTCCGTGGAGCCCAAACTTGTCGACGCTGCTGCCACAGGGGCACTGATGGGGTTGACAAATCGCCGCTCCTAGTCAGTTCCTACAGCGATGCGCAAGCTTTCCCCATCAAGTAATGTGCCGAGATTATTTGATGGTAAAGCGTGTAACCAGTGACTAGATTCCTTAGTCGAAACAGCTAGAAGGCGTGCCTTATCTTGGTTACTATGGAAATTATGAAACAGATCTTTCTGCACCCTCTGTACCAACGGAATATCCCACTGTTTTTGTTGGTTAACTTCCAATGGAATATTTTCGTTGGGACAGAGCGTTTGCCATGTCTGCCCTGCCTCCGTGCAAAGCACAGGTCTACTTTATTATTTAAAATTATGTTACATAAATTACTGACACTATGCACGGAAGCAAGGAAAGCAGGCAATGCAACGCTAGAAAGATTTCTCACACCAATACCACCAAATTTTATAGGTAAAGTAGCTTGAGTCCAGGCTGTTGTATTTAAAGTTAAATTTAGAATTTTCTATAGCTATTTTAAGATTATTATCAATATCTTTTAAAATATTCGAACATTTCCTGGACTCGAGCGGAGTAAGTATGTAAATCTAGGTACAAGGAGACAATATTTTAAGATAGTAAGCGCAATGTGGGGGCTTAATTTATACAATTTATCAACGTGGTTTAAAAACTGATCAAATTTTGTTTTTAAAACAGGTTTAATACTATCGAAAAACAACGGGGCACCTAGCAGGTATAGTGATTCCGTATTGACAGTTTTTATTCCTGGAGAAATATGATTGAAATTTTGAATTAAAGTGTCTCTGTGAGAAATAGATAAATTATTGGAAAAAAATATTTCACATTTATTGCTATTTGGTTCAAGACCAATATTTTTAAAATTTCGAAAAATATAAGTAAGATCACTGAGGACGTCATCTGCTCTACCTCCCAGTGTACCGTCGTCCAGGTACCAGATATTCAGCTTGGATTTCAAATTTGAAATAATGGGTTGAATTCCCAAACTGAAAAGTGCTGGACCTAGTGGGTCACCCTGCTGAACACCGACTGCAGAATCAATAACATGGTTTTCGTAAAACAAGTTAGTATTTTGACTGTAACATTGCCAAACGTAGTGATAAATTTCGGGGGTATTGTTAGCCACTTCTTTCAGCAGGGTTACCCTATCGATAGAGTTAAAAGCATTCCTTAGGTCAACCTTCACAAGAACATCTGCATCAGAGTTTGTTAAAAATGTACGCACTGAATGTACCGCCGCCTCAGCCACCTCTAGTGCCAAAGCCTAGTTGTGTAGGCTGAAATTTTGTCTTAAGGTTAGAGATTATGTGCCTGCAAGCTAATTTTGAAGTTAAGCGTCGAAATGTGGAACCAACGGCAATAGGACGGATACCGTTATCTTGCCCCATATAAGAATGGAATGAAATTTAGATTAACATTACCAGAAAGCATAAAGTTACATAATTTTGTAATGTCATTAAGAAGTACTCCGCCGGCGTCACCGGCAGAAGCGCTTACAAGATCTTTAAGATGTTGAGGCGTAATTCCGTCAATGCCGCCAGCAGAGCCATTCGAAAATGACATAATTGCTTCTAAAGTGTCTTTTCAGAAATTTGTAAAGGTTGCATAGAAGTCTTGGGAGGCAGCGGTAAACCCTGAGAAGGATTGACTGAAGGATGCTTCTGACGAAGGCTTTCAAGAGTTTCGACATTACGAGGAGCCAGGATATCGTCTGAGAATAAAATACGGGATGCATTTTTAAGTCGCCATCCATTACTTTCGACTCAACTACTTTTTAAATCAAATTTAGGACGTGGTCGAGATAAATGAGTATTAATTGGGTAATCTAAATTTTGAAAAGATGTCTCTTTTAGTTGAGACGTAATTGATTTATTTATTGTTTTATCAAAATGAAAATGGGAATACGCGAAAGTAAATAATTTTGCCAACTTTTCACTATTAGTGAAACAATTTTGAATAGTGCATGACAATGCTTTAGCAAGCTGTATCCTCGCACCTCTAGGAATTCTTTTAACCACTGGTACATTACGATGATAATTGTAAATTTGCTCCGAAAAAAGGGAAAAATTTGTGTCATTAGAGGAATTACTAATAGAGTTATGAATTCCTACGGTAGGCTGTGAAGCCGAAATACTTTTACTGTGGCATCGTTTAATATGTATATTTAATCCCCTTTTACCTTTAAACAGCCTACCGTCGGTACAATTTTGACACTGTAGGAAATCCGGCTGTGAATGTAGCGGAGCGGAGATATTCATTAAAAAATCTAAACAGATCTCTACAGCACTCAAAAGTCTTTATATTATATAACTTCATATTGACTTGAAATCTGCTGTACCCATCTTTCCCTGAAACACAATCGTTTACGGCCTAAATAAAAGCACTTTACTCTATAAATAAAATATTATCACATTACTTCCCTGGATTTATTCCATATTGATAAAAATTGTATGTAGTTGTTATGCTTTGACAGTTGACAACGACGCAGTAGAAATAATTTCCTTTATAAATGAGTATTATGTCTGAAATCATAAAATAATTATTACAATAACTGTCTTATATATTTACTGATCTTTTTGTTGAAATTTGTAAGCCAGAATTGGCTTCTAAATAACAAAATAAAATAAGTTAAATATACGTAGCTTTTGACAGTTGAAAAATTTTGACAATTTTTTCAACTGTCAAAAATTTTTTTTGTATATTTAGAAAAAAAATTAATATATTAACTTTATTTCTCAATACATTTATGAAAATGTAATATACGTACATAAAAATGAAAAAAGTTATACAAAAATAAATGATATTCATTCTGTAAATACTAGGAACAGACACAAGCTAGTAGTACCAGTTACTCGACTCCACCGAGTCAGTAATTCATTATTGGACCGATGTATACGCTTTTACAACAAAATCCCAGAAAATATACAAAATTTGACCTGCTCAAAGTTCAAAAACTTTATTGAACAAAGTTTGTATAAAAAGGGTTATTATAATATTAAGGAATTTATGGATGATAATAACCCCTGGGAATTAGGTGATCGTTACCAAGCTATTTCTAATTTGTTTTGTGTGGTTAATTGTGTAACATACATGACAGTAAGTTGTTATTTTAAAAAAAGTCCCGCTGGGTTTCTTGCTGGTTCTTCCCGGCACAGAGGTTTTTTTTCGAACCAGTGGTAATTAAACAAAAGAGTGACTTTCAATAAGTATTATTTACAATCTATATTGAATAAAAAAGTTTCTGTTTCTGTATCTGTTTCTATACACATATCCATTTAGCCTTTTTACTATCATGATATTAATCACGAAGGTATCAATAAACAAGTGGTAACATTAAAAATGTTGAACAACCGACTTCAATATAAATAAAATGAGAACATCATCAATGTAGTCGCAGTCAATTAAATACGTATTATTTAGGATAACTCAAAAACTACTGGTCAGATCTTGATCAAATTTATATGGGTACTCATGAAAAGCACCAAATTCCAAATAAAAAAAAGAATTATCGAAATCGGTTCACCCAGAAAAAATTTATGAGGTAACAAAAAAACATACAGTCGTAGACTTATTGAGTACCTACTTCTTTTTGAAGTCGGTAGAAAAAGGAGGACGTTTTCAATTCGACTGTATTTTTTTGTGTATGTTACCTTAGAACTTTTTTTAGGTGAACCGATTTCGATAATTCTTTTTTTATTTGGAAGTTGGTGCTTTTCATGTAGTCCCATATAAATTTTATCAAAATCTGACCTATAGTTTTTGAGTTATTCTTAATAATTGATATTGAAGTCGGTTGTACAAAATTTTTAGTGTTAAATTATATTATTTTGGAATCAGTTGAAAAGAAGCCACAATTAGTTAGTTATGTACTTCGGCAGCTTTGGTTTAATTGTGGCATTAAAATATATACTGGCTAAGCTGCTTTATCTGTGTATAGTGGTGCGAATGGCAGAAATAAATTCTTCTACCTAATAGGATTACTTGTGTAATGGCAAAGGACATTACCCTCTGCTGAGCTGCTACAAATAGCAACAAATTGTTGAAAAGATTCCATTGTAACGTAGAATAAATACATCAACTTAATCTATATATATATATATATATATATATATATATATATATATATATATATATATATATATATATATATATATATATCATAGAAGCTACTAACAAACTAAACTAATCTATAAAATACAAACTTATAATAAAAAAGATTAAGCGACTTCAAAAACTAAAAAATATTTGCACGATCACATGAAATGAGTTCATGAGACGGTGCTAAGACATAATGTATCGTAAAATTACTATTCCTGGAATATAAACCTATTTAAAAAAGCGAATTATTTAAATCCTTTCAGCTGTTTCCGAGAATTCGGTTAATACATTAAAAAAACATACGAGATAAATATAGGACGTTCTTGTTTTCTGAACCCAGTTAAATACCTAACGTATTCTCTTAAAATGTATTGTATTCTCTCAGTAACGGATTCTGTTGCTAGCTACGCCGCATAAATATGCATATTATGATATTAATATTTATAACTTTTACAAACTTATCACTTGAGGGTTGATAAAGAAAGTTATAATAAATCTTACTTTTGGAATTATCTCAGTAGCTTAGAATATTAGTATAATATTATAATAATTTATTGATTATTTTATATTATTTAATTTATTGACGAGCTCCGTCCCCGTACGGGAGATCCTCCTCAGTCAGTGAGGATTGAAACCGTCAGTCCTGTCCTGTCCCGCCTCAGCTAGCGCCGCCGCCGCCGTGCGGTTGTGTTAGCTGTCGCTCACCATCCCCGTACGGTGGTGCCCTCCCACCTCAGCTAGCGCCCCCGCCCCGTGCGGTTGTGTTAGCTGTCCGCTCCCGTCCCCGTACGGTGAGTGCCCTTCCGCGACTCCCACATCATCACTCCAGCACCGCCACCTTGCGGCTGTGTTGGTTGACCCGCGCTCCCGTCTCCGTACGGTTGCCCCTGCGCCCCCTTCTCTAAGGAGTCGCTTCCGATGCGGCAAAGAGACCCACAGGCCAGGCCAGTCCCACAAGTGGTGTTTAGTGGGTGGCACTTCTTCAATGTGAGTCCACATAACCACGCAGCCGGCTGCGTGGTATGCTATGAGCATTCACCTCCCTTCCCCTTCCGGAGGGTAGTCCTTGCTTTGGGCGCAAAAAAGTGTCCGACTCAGAGTATAATAGAATTTGTGCTGTAATAGTCGTGTTGGAGTGAACTAGTGCTAATAGAAAGTTTATAAGTTGATTAATTCATTGTTGAAAAATAAAGGAGAATAAGTGTAAACTGTGTTTATTTTAACATAAAATATAGAGTTTTAACTGTGAACTGAAGTTTGTTTTTACATCTCTGAAGTGGGATACCGTCCATAAAAGTGAGTAAGAATGTTTCTTCTGCACATATTAAAGAAGATACTAGTGTAATTGATTACCTAGATTTTTTACTGTATGTTTTTTTTTGAATTTCGTTTACAAACTTATTTGGATTTTAAGTTTTTTTTTTTCATTTGTTTTTTTTTTTGCTAAACCTTAATTAAAAGTAATTTAGTATTTATAGTATGATCAATACTATAATAGTATGATTATGGTTCTTTTCTTCAGGACCTTCTCTGAATACCCTTAGTATATACATTATTACCCTCTCAGGGCTAACTATTCTAGATATTATTTAATAAAGGTTAGGTAGACATAGCTGCTAATACATTATATGCTTTAGTGAGAAATCAACAGACTTTAACATATAAATTTCATATTAACACGTTCATTGTCAATTCTTACACTTGGATGTGCAAGTTTCAGATGCGTAATAAACGACTCAAGTCGCGACGGTCAAAGAAAGACGAGACAAACGACGAGATTTTAGCAACTCAGTCGCATTACTCGCGGTCTAGATCACGGCACCGAACACGATCTGGGTCTTCGCATCGTGAGCGGTCAGGTCATTGTACCGTGCTCGGTCTAAGTCTCTGCTCCGCGTGCGGTCGAAATCGCCGAGATGTGAACGATCGAGGTCGCCGTCACGGTGGTTTCCCGGACGCCCCGAGTAAGCAGAACCGGGACGGAGTCAAGTAAGCAGAGTTTTAACTTTAATGTCGCTGGTGAGCATAGTCATTCTCGTGATGAAGAACGCGAACATTTGATTGAACTCAACGATGGTCAGCCTAACAGTAACCATATGAACGCTAGCTTATTTGAGAAAATGTTAGATATAATGAAAGATTACAAGAAAAATTCCGATAATAGTAATAAATTTCCCGCTCTTAACGTTATACCAGATTTTGATCCCATGACAAAAGAATACTTGGATTCAGAAAGTAGAAGAGTGTGCCCAAATATATAATTGGAACGATAAGCAAACAGTCCATTATGACTTGCCAAAACTCTGCGGAGTTGCAAAAACGTGGTACCAAGGATTGCCGTCGATCTTTTTTCATGGAGAGAATGGAAAGGAAAACTGCCTCGTTTCCATCTAGAGAAAATTATGCAGAGCTACTAACGGAGATGCTTGGTAAAAATCAAAATTTGGTGAATCTTTGGAATTATATTACTATTCAAAACTTAACCTATTAAACAGATGTTCCATTTTGGTAAAAACGCAGTAGACTGCATAATTTATGGAATTGAGGATCGTGGTATTAGATTAAGCATAGAAGCAGCCCAATTTAATGAGCCGGAACAGCTTTTAAAATACTTTAAAACTATAAGAGTTGGTCAAAATAAAGAGCTACATGTTAATAAAATAAAGACAAAAGGTATGTCGCCTCCGATATTATAAGCTCTTCAGATACGGGAAAACAAGCAAACCTGGCCATAAAGTAACTTACATATTTGCAATGAGGGTCATACATTTTACAATGCCTAAGCCGAATGTTAAATGTAAAACAGTAAGTGGAGAGGCCACACGGCAGAAAACTGCCCAAAATATTAGCCAGACATCTAACCATATGGATAAACTGGGAACAATTGTTAAAACGGTAATGAAGTCCATATACCTGAAAATAGCAATGCATAGTACCGAGTTCAGTAAATGTCAACAGTATTGTCCTTCTTGCTCATATCGATTTAGGATGTGACTGCACTTTAATTCGCTTGTCAGATGCAGAGAAATTATGTGTTAAATGGCAGGTTTTGAGTCTCCCGTTCTGAAAGGGCTAGGCATACCCCTTATCGACCATTAGGAGTAACTTACGTAACTACAGATATTCAAGGTGTAGTTTAAGACAATGTGAAAACATTAATAATAGACAACTACATGATAAGCGATCCTATACTCATTGGACCCACGTATACTGAGCGCCCTACAATAGAAATTATTAAAACCCTTCAGATTTGTATATAAAGAAGTAACGTCCAAACTGAAAATATAAAGATACCTCTTGTAGTTTCTGAAAAGGTAATTTTAAAAGTGATGGCCTTTCCATAATTTACGCTAAATCGGAAAGGATATTTCTGGTTCTATTTACGTTCATGGGGATATCAGGGGACCCCCGGCAAGAATATTTATTACCGGGCCAATATGAAATAATAAACGGAATAGCAAAGCTACTGGTTCAATTTTTCAATGTTAATGTAAAATTGAGTGGGGTTCGATATAAGCGCTGATGAAGTTCGGCCAGGATCTCTTAAAACTGATGCTGTTTCGAAATTCCCAACTCCCCAAAACCAGGACGATGTGAGAAGAGTCATCGGTTTGGCGAGTTTCTTTAGGCGATTTATAAAGACTTCGCTATCTTGGCGCGACCTCTAACAACAATATTGAAGAAAGATGTTAAATGGCAATGGAGTTGTGAAGAACAAAAATCTTTTGAAACCCTTAAGACAAAATTGGTCCAACGATCAGTACTCACACTGACGCTAGTAAATTGGGCGTTGCAGGCATACATTTACAAAGAAATGGTAATTGTATTCTCCAACCTATTGCCTATTATAGTCGTCAAACTAATCCTGATGAACAGAAATTTCACTCTTTGAATTAGAAACTCTGGCGATAGTAGCGTCTCTGAATAAATTCCGAGTTTACCTACTAGGCATAAAGTTTAAAATTTTCACAGATTGCTATATTACGGCAACCCTTACCAAATGTGATCAAATTTCTCGCATTGCCCGCTGGTGGATACAGTTCCAAGAGTTTGATTGTACTATGAGCACAAACCGGGCGAAAAATGGTACACGTTGATGCATTTAGTCGACATGCTATCCCGATGTAAGTACAGAAAATCGCGTTCTTGACATCCTTGCGGTAAATGCGGGATTGGATCGCAACCGTCCAAGATGACCATATGAAAGAGGTGCTTTCAAATCCTAATTCAGAAAAATTATAGATATCATTAAAACCACAAGTTGAAAATGGTAGAGTCTATCGGATTTGGATGCAGACACAATCAGATGGATGGTACCAAAAGGGTGCGTTGGCAGATTCTGAAAGCTAATCATGATAATGTAGGTCATTTTGGGTTGCAAAAACTTTAGACCGAATACAAGCCATGTATTGGTTCCCCAAGATGAGAGGATTCGTAAAAATATACGTAAATGCGTGTTTAGAATGTACCCACCATAAAATAACTGGTGGACTAAAAGTCAATATTTTCCATCCAATTCTAAAATTGACATACCATTCACACTAATCATGCCGACCATTTAGGCCCTTTCAATAAGAGCAAACGAAGGAATAGTAATATTCTAGTCATAGTCGATGTCTTTACCAATTTGTTAATTTAACAGCAGTGCAAAATACGGAATCTACAACGACTATTCGAGTATTTAAAGAACATTTTAGTTATTTTAGGACTCCCCTAGACTTATAACCGATCAGGTTACAACCTTTACAAGCAAAAGTTTCGGTACTTTATAGTTTCTAAGGGTATTAAACATGTCCTTAATGCTGTCGCCACCCTAGGGCGAATGGCCGTGGAGCGGTATAATCGCACGATTCTGGCTGCACTCGGCGCAACGACCCACGAAAAGCCTATAAATGTATGGGATGAGTACCTGCCGACGTTCAACGGAATCAACACCACTGTTCAAGCAATTACGAAAAGGACTCAACAGAGCTTTGTTTGGCCATAGAATTACAAATCCTTCCGATCCTTAATGACATCATCGAGGACGTTAATGAAATGAGGTTGCTAACTTAAGCGCCATCAGACAGGTGCAAAGCTTCTTATAGATAAGCAGCAACATTAAGATAGATAGAGAACGATCCGAAACTCGCGTGAAAAATACGTAGATCTTAAGGTAGGCGATCTTATAAGTGTTTTGAACTATCCTAGCCAAGAAGGGTAGTCTCGTAAGTTTGAACCAAAATTTAGGGGTCCTTATCGAATTAAAAAAGTTTTACCGAATGACAGATATACTCTCGAAGATACACCACTAACAAAAAATGGTAGATGTTATGAAGTTTGTTGCAATTGATAAGTTGAAACCATGGCTAAATTTTCAGAGTGCCAATGATAGTGATGGCTCAAGCAGTAGCAGTAAGGACGATGATAACCAAAGTTATTGATTGTTCGTTTGGTCATATTATAATTACCACTCCTTATTCATTATGTCACTAGGGCTGTGTTTTATATTTTGTTTGGCAAGTGTTTAAAAGTTATTATTTTTTATTTGAACACCAAATCAAATGTACTTTTGTATGTAAAAGATCTACTTTTATTTTATTTTTTTATTCACGTATGTTTGAGATTTTTGTTATGTTGTGCTCACAATATTCAGGGTGTGCACATTAATATAAGATTATCTTATGCTCATGATATTCACGGTGAGTATAGGAAAGATAGCTTATAACATTCTTAGCATAAGACAAGCGAACTCATGATATTCAGGGTGAGGTCACTTCCTGGTCAACGTCCTGTAGTCTGCAGATTCTGGTTCAGGTAGTAAATTGAATATAAGACTTTACTATAATGGATGGTAACAGGCACTGTAGACTTTACTAGTCGTAGAGTTTTGATTGAATGTCATTGAATAATCTTACCTAAGCTTTAACATTATTGTAAACATATTATACTTTTATAATTATTATTTACTTAGAACTTACTTTGTTAATGGCTAAACCTAGACAACGATGGGATTCGTTGCAGTAAAAGGATGATTTTATTAATCATAATAAATCCTATTAATATAATATTATTGTTACACGTAATTAAATATTGTAAGTAGTTAATATATTCCATTACAATTTAAATGTCTGCATATGTAATTTAGAAGTATTGAAACTACTAAAATTAAGACACCCTTCCGCCTGGCAGTGGAGGACTATAAAACGGAATGAGTGGCGTCGACCCCAACTGACCGAGCACCCGTCCCGTACGGGTATTCTCCTCAGTCAGTTCAGTCAAGAAATTGAACGTCCGTCCCGTCCTCCCCTCAGCTAGCGCGCCGCCCCGTGCGGTTGTGTTAGCTGACCACGCTCCGTCCCGGCACGGTTGATGCCCTCCCGCTCTCCCGTCCCCGTACGGTTGAGTGCCCTACCGCCTCCTAGCACAGCCGCCCCGTGCGGTTGTGCTGTGTCTCACCGTACGGTGGGAACCCCCGTCTCCGCTAACCGCCCCGTGCAGTTATGTTGTGCGCCCGCCCTCACCGTCCCGAAACGATGGTGCCTTCCTCCTTCCCGCCTCCGCTAAGCGCCGCGCTCGTGCGGTTGTGTTAGCAGTCAGTGCTCGCCGTCCCCGTCCGGTGAGTGCATTCTCGCTCATGCCACTCCACTCCATCACTCCAGCACCGCCGCCCTTTGCGGCTGTGTTGGTGACCCGCGCCGTCCCCGGACGGTTGCCCCACGCCCTCTCCCGAGGGAGGTCGTCCCGATTCGGCGGAAGGCCTTCGGGCTAAAGCCGTTCCCAGGTGGTGTTTAGTGGTAAGGCACTTCTTCAAAGTGAGTCCCACATAACCGCAGCCGGCTGCGTGGTATGCTATGAGCTTTCATCTCCTCCCCGCTTCCGTATGAGTTGCATTGGGCGCAAAAAAAAAAGTTCTGACTCAGAGTATAATAGAATTTGTGCTGTAATAATCGTGTTGGAGTGAACCAACATGATTAATTCATTGTTGAAAAATAAAAGAGAATAAGTGTAAACTGTATTTATTTTAACATGAAATATAGAGTTTTAACTGTGAACTGAAGTTTATTTTTACATCATATAGAGTAATAACTGTGAACTGAAGTTTGTTTTTACAAAAGACTAATAATTTTGTTAAAACTTTTGTCTGTCTGTCAGAGCTAATCTTCGGAATGGCTAAACCGATTGTGACCGAAACAGATAGAGAGCAATGCCATGAGGGATCTGGGTATAGTTTATCCGAAAAACTTGACGACTCTGGTCAGTATGTTTCACGTCAGGCGGTACGACATGATGTATCAACATCATATATCAGAAGCCATAGGATTTTGCCAACATTTCCAATAGTTGCCTCTTACGACTACTTATTGGACGAAATTGTGTAATATATACTCTTGGCAACACGCATTGATAAACCGATAAGATGTAAAAATGTGTCGTAATTTCTCGATATCTGCCTAACCGAGTTGGATTCATCGATTGACCTCTTAAAAGTAGTTAGCCGATTATGTCTTACAGTAAAAATAAAAGGAATACTCTTTTAGGCTGGATGTAAGTAATTAACTCCGACTAAAATAGTCAGGTGATTAGACATATAGTTGTTTCCTAGTACTAACACCAGACTCTCACAAATTAAAATAATTATACATCAAACAGTATCCTACTTCCTACTGTAATAATACTATAAACGTGAAAGTTTG
Source organism: Parnassius orleans (assembly GCA_029286625.1). NCBI lineage: Eukaryota > Metazoa > Arthropoda > Insecta > Lepidoptera > Papilionidae > Parnassius > Parnassius orleans. Next base: position 128,192 of record JAGSMP010000057.1, read on the forward strand.
TGAGGATGTATAGATGTTTGTTACTCTTTCACACAAAAACTACGAAATGGATTTTAATGAAACTTTACAATTATATAGCTCATACATCAGAATAACACATAAGCCATAATTAATAAAGATATTGTGTAAATTGGCCAAAATATAATGATAAATGTTAAGTACGTCGGAAAAAAACGCGACGTCTATCTGAACACGCATCACGCGAAAACCTGTGAACCGATTTGGAGTGGACTTTCACTGGCAAATAGCTGATGTTATAAGGCGTAACTTGGATCACTTTTATTTTAGGGTTCCGCGCAAAATAATTTCACGCGGGCGAAGTTGCGGGGAACAGCTAGTAATTTATAAGGCTATGTTAACTTGTAAGAGCCAACAAAGAAGATTTACGTGGTGCCATGCTGCAGCTATATTATGGTTGTAGCACGAATGGGTCGGCTCGACCGGGGAAAGACCACGCTCTCACAGAATACCAGCGCAAAATAGCAGCTAAGGCTGCTGTGTTTTGTATGTTGAGTGTAGAGAACCGGAGACAACAACGTTGATGATAGATGTACCTCAAATATGTGGTGTCGTTAGATTTGTCTTATTTGTCTACTTGGAAGTGACATCGGGTATAATTTTTTTCTCTTTTCGGAGAACTTTTTAATGCAGTCGAGTTTTTTTTAATTACTGTTTTAACTATTGGGCTTGTTAGTATTATTTGTCAAACATAGCAAAAGAGAACAGTAAGGCCGGTATTCTCAGACAATATTGACATTGTGGCATTTGAATTTAAAATCAAGATTGTCTCCAATTTTCTTTGAATATTGGTCATATAAAATTACCTCTGTGACTGTCTATCACAAAGAAATTTCTTAGGTTTTCTTCTTAAGGGTATAAACACAAGAAAAAAAATCCTTAGATAGAAATCATCATGTATCAATTAAAGCTATTTGAAGCACCATTTTAAATGTTTATAATGCATTATATAATATAGCATTATACCGGACCGATGTGACGTGACGTGTGATTAACCTCTTTTTTTAGTTTTAGCCGTTATTAGGAAGACGCTGCTGCCCATCCTGATTGATTTCCCTCTGTTGACTTTTACGATACCTACGGAATGATATGGGGTAGTGGATATTCTTAAACCCTGGGTAAATGGATAAAAAGTACATGAAAATGGAATTGACACATCGATATTCTCTGCCCACTCCACGCGGCACGATAGATATCCGCAGCCAGAAGGCGCGGTGCGAATGGTGATTTAATAAGAAGGACTGCCGGGTGAAGCGGAACAAAGTAGAATACAAATTAGTTAACTGTATCTGTCTTAAACAATGAATTTAATTATATGCGATTACAATAAAAATTAAATTGTTATTAATTATAATATTGATAATGAGATATCAAAATAGATTTTATAGAGTCAGTGTAAAGATTACTTTATAATATTTTTTTTATAGGATAGGGTGACAAACGAGGCACAGTCCACCTGATGGTAAGTGGTTGCTGTGACCCATGAGCATCTACATCTATCTTCAATAAAAATCAAAATGCAGATGCGTTGTCACCCGTGAGGACTAAGATGGAATGCCTCTTTTCCAGTAAAAATGGTCTCCGGTTCTCTACACTCACCATACGAAACACAGCAGTGTTAAGCTGCTATTTTACGCTGGTATTCTGTGAGCGTGGTCCTTCGGTTGAGCCGACCCATTCGTACTACAACTATACTACTAATATAGCTGCAGCATGGCTCTACCACGTAAAAAGTAGATATTCATTGACGTGTAAGTGTGGAAGGTGAAGATCTTTATTTTGTTCTATAATAATTTTTATTCGTCTTTAAAGATCTAAAATTTTTGTTTTAATTTAGAGGAATGAAGCGCGATGTATAATTAATGATCAAAAGAACTTACTTAAAGGACGTTCTATCATAATTGTACGAAGACTTTTACCGAAGAAATTAGAACTCACCTGACCTATATGTGCCCTTAGTAGTGAAATATTATTTTACAGTAATTGCAAATAAATAATTAACTTGCGTGAAGTACATACCTTGGTTTTGTAACTACTTATTATTTTGAACAGAGAGTAATAGTGTTCTATGCTTTGAACTAAATGATGTTTGAAGTAACGACCGTCGCGCTGGTAATTCGGTGATAGTTTAAAAAAAAGGTATTTTTACATTATTTAAACTAAATTGTAAGATTAGGGAGTAGTTGCGCGAAACTAAAATTACTCCTCCAAATCCTTCGAATGAAACCCTCCTAAAATTGTGACAGAACGTCACTTAGATAAGTTCGTTTAGTCATTGATATTAATCTCTTATTTACCTCGTGCTTGATAGTGATGGTTAACAATTAACGGTAAACGGTTTGAAGAGTTTGAAGAACGTGTTAAATTCATCAACACGTATTTATTAAAATGGCAGTGGACAAAAATCCCTCAGTAATGAAAGGAGGAAGGAAGACTAGCGCATATCACCCCGTGGGTGCAGAGGGCAACAAAGGAGATGGGTAGCAGCGTCTTCCTAATAACGACTAAAATTAAAAAGCTGCTGTTGCCAACCCGTTTGCTAAGCGTGGTAACTTTGGCAAATATCTCACCTATGAGGCAATCAAAAAGCGAGGCTTATGTTCAGCAGTGGAGTTATAGGCTGTAATAAAATGTAATAAAATAAACAAGAATGTAAAAGACCTTGTTTTTAATTATTGTATTTCCTATAATGAATTCTTATATTAATTTATTACTTATATTTACGCGAATATTACTTCAGAGAAAGTCTGTAGTATGTAAACATGTTCAGGATCGCCCAAACCATTACTTACATCATATCATCAAAAATCCTTGATGAGAACACCGATTATTAACAAAGATTATTCGCGAGACTTTATTTTTATTTCTTTCTTCTCTTGATTCTTGGATTATATCCAAAACCATAAATCCATACCACTGCAAGACTTCAAGATACATATGCTCGTTCAACGTAAATCGAACTAAACATTAATATATAAAAGTTGAAGGGAAACATCAGGACGTCAAACATTCCAGTCCTACACCCCTGTGACCATGAGTGCTGCAAAGCGAAACGTCTATAAAAGAAAATAGACTTATTCAATTTATATTTTATTTTCTTTATTGGTGCACAAAACGTTCAACTTAAGGGTTAATATACATGAAAATATACAATAAATTCTGAAAACTTCGTAATTACTTTAATTGAAGTTTGATTGCTGCTTATTAAGCGAGAGGTATAACTTAACTGCAAGTTGTGTAGTTAAGTTGTGCTCTGTTCAAGTTCTCAAGGTCTTTTACTTGCAGATTTACTTGTATTAATGTTTTAAATTACGTCTACAATTATTTTTTGTTAAATAACGAGGTACCAGTTGTTGGTCTGAATTACGCTGACTAAAAGAAAAATAAAGTAAAAAAAATATTCAAAAAAAAATATTTAAAAAATAGTCAAAATACAATACTAATATAGTAAAAGTTATAAAAATCACTTATCGAAATCTATATTGATCTACTGAGCTCAAGATAGATGTGGACGACGAGATCTAGACCACAATAGTCTCTGGACCAAGTACAATAATTCTTCGTAAATGAGGTAGCCAGCGCACGACGCAAAGTTTAGCATTACTGACACAAATATTTTTCAGCCTTCTTTTATGGAACAAAAGCTAAAACTGCAATTAATCCTTCGTAAAATATGTTTCCAACTTAGAATTTAGATATTCCATATTAAAATGAAAGTAGTAATTGCAATTTCAGTGCTGATTTATCAAATCAACATCGTGAGGAAACCTGTACGGCTGAAGAATAATAATATTATAGATACATGTGAAGTTCGCCAATACGTATTAGAGCACTTGCGGGACTGATTGGGCTAACACCAAATATATCTATTCACTCTTACATTAAAAATCCGGAATGTAGGACACACGTTGGAAAATAAATAAATAAAATATCCTCCAGATGGAATTACGGTCACGGCGGCCAGTCTCAACGGAGACTAGCCATCTGCGCAGGGCAGGATTATAGTGCCCGAGATTATGCGCAAGCACAGGTACACTATTCCCTCACTCTCATAGTCCGATGGGACGGTAATCCGTCACGACCGGAGAGAGATCAGGCGAAGGACCAACTGGGCTTTACTTGATTTCCGAGAGTTCCAGACTCCGGGCAATAACTGCTTTTGACCCATTAACGGGATTCAAATCCGGGACCTCATGGTCAGTAACTGCGCTTACCTCTAGACCAACGAGACAGTTAAATTATTCCTATGCTGTACGTTATATGCAACTAAGTAAGCCTAATAAACAAAAACTGTTGTTACATGGCAAATATGGCAAATATCCCCTATGAGGCAATCTATGGGGGACGCCTATGTTTACCAGTGTACATTAATCTGTAACGGTAACGGTATGCTCATAACAAAGGGTAGGAATAGCCGGGCGTGTAGTTATCCGATAGTAGAAAGAAGAAAAAAATAAGTAATGTAAATCCTTAACATATGTTATATTATTAGTTTTGTTTCACATACTCACTCTATTCTATTAAAAGTAGGCGAAAGTTATATGTGCTTTATAATGAAAGATCATATAATACTAGTGTTATATTTAGAATTATGTAAAAACATATTCTAAAATATTTAAAAAGTGTGCTCCACAGCTAAGGCTTTACATTTAAGTAACAAAATTAAAACTGCATCTAACAAAATTAAAATGACCTGGAGAATAATAAATAGTGAAACGGGCAAGGTCAAACCGCGCAACTGGATTTTCAATTGAATATTAACAATAGTTTAACTCGATCTGATCAAAGTTGCTATGGCTTTTGAAACATTTTACTGATGTTCCTTTTTGACAACAAAATCATTAAATTCTTCTCCTACTGTCGCCGAATCATTGCTAAACAAAATGTAAAAACGTTCAAATACTTTTAAATTCATAGAGTATTGCCAAAAGATATCGTTAAATATTTTAAAACTATTGATGTTGAAAACGTCAGACTTATGGGGATTTCCGTAAAGTTATTTTATCTATAATAGATATAATAGCACTTATCTAGCCACTATATTTAATACAAGGTCGAATCTGGTGTGTTTCCTGATTTAATGAAACATAGTAAAGTCATACCTTTATTTAAATCTGGTAGTACATTAGACCTCGCCAATTTTAGACCGATTTCTGTACTACCAACATTTAGTAAAATTTTGAAAAAATAAATTTAGATCAGATCTTAAGTTTCTTTAATATTAATAAATGCTACATAAAATCAATTCGGTTTTACAACGGGTCGCTCGACAACTGACGCTGGAGTTGAGCTTATTAAACATATTTTTTGTGCATGGGAGAATTCGAGGATGCTTTGGGTATATTTTGTGACCTTTCAAGGCCTTCGACTGTGTTCACCATGAGACATTAATCAGGCTGCACAGTACTATGGTGTCAAGAACACAGCGCTTAAACTTATTATTTCTATTAAGTAATAGAATACGAAAGTTATTATCAATGGTAAAGTTCTTCCGGGTCACCTGTACTAATGGTGTCCTCAGGGCTCGATTCTCAGCCCATTCCTATTTATAGTTTATATTAATGACCTTCTCTTGTAGGGATAATCATGATATAGTATTATTTGCTGATGATACTTCCTTGATTTTAAACTTAAACCTCAATCATTTAAATGTGACGAAGTGAATAATGCTATATCAAAATTAGTGCATTGGTTTAACGTTAATAATCTACATTTAAACGGAAATAAAACTAAATGTATTAAATTTACAACAACGAATGTTAAAAATCTGGGTACCAATGTGTTTTTAAATGGGAAGAACTGAGCCCTGTTGAATCCACTGTTTTCTTGGCATCACCTCGACGCAAAGCTTCAGTGGGGCCCCATATATCCAAACTAGCCAGACTAAGTTCTGCAGCCTATGCTGTAAAAAGATTAGAGGTCTCACTAGTGTCGAGACAGCTAGACTAGTTTATTTCAGTTATTTCCATAGCATAATGTCTTATGGGATTTTGCTATGGGGAAATGCAACTGATTTTTGTTTTACAGAAGAAGGTCATTAGAGCTATTTACAACCTAAAACCGAGAGAGTCTCTTAGAGATAAATTTAAAGAAATAAATATATTAACTTTGGCCTCTCAGTACATTTACGAAAATATAATGTATGTTCACAAAAACAAAGGTAGTTTTATTAAAAAGTGATAAACATTCTGTAAACACTAGGAACAAACACAAGCTAGTGATACCAGTTTCTCGACTCCACAGAGTCAGTAATTCATTCTTGGGGCAATGTATACGCTATTACAACAAGGTCCCGGAAAGTGTACAGGCTCTCTCTATTACCAAGTTTAAATGTTTTGTTAAGCTGAAACTGTATAAAAAGGGTTATTATAGTATAAATGAATACATGATTGATAATAACCCCTGGGAATGAGGTGGTCGCTACCAAGCAGTTTCTAAAATAAATTTTGTACTTAAATAGTTTGTACAACCATTAATGTAAAATTTACTTTTAAAAAAAGTCCCGCTGGGTTTCTTGCTGGTTCTTCCCAGGACAGAGGATTTTTTCTAACCAGTGGTAAAGTAAAATGACTTTCAATAAGAATTACATGTAATCTATATTGAATAAAAATTATTCTATTCTATTTTATTCCATTCTATTCTATTCTTGAAGCGTCGAGTGGTAACAGGCGTTCATCAAAGTTTAATTATCAAACTATCTCCATGTTCATAAGCACACAAGCACCGGCTGGCTCTTGGGCAAACAAAAGCCGCAAATATTTATATAATATAATATAAATATATAACAGAAAGAAATGCGGTCTCGTGCCAAAACTTAACTAACACTATAATTAATATTATTATAAGTTCCATAAGTTGATTCGTGAGAGTTTTGTCCATTAGATAACTATTTTTGTAATGAAATAAAGTGACTTTAAATTGTTGAAAAAAGAATACAATAATTTATAATAGTTTACCACTATTTATAATTAGTTTCATTACAGCTTCAGCAGTCGGTGCTTAGACGTAGTATATAGAAGAATCAAAGAACCGGTTTCAGAAGCTGTTATAAATAAATTATTCCATTTTATTTGTTTCTTTGAAGTCGGCTTTAAAAGTTTAAGTTTTAACTCTTTTGAGTGGACTACATATATATTCATGTAAATAGTTACATAAAATTTTCCTTTAACATATTTACCGTGTAGGGCGGTGTAAGAATATCCACTACCCCATATTATCCTTGGGTGTCTTGAGAGGAAACAAATCAGGAGATGGGCAGCGTCATCCTAATAACAACTAGAAAATACAAAACTATGGTTGCCAACTTGCCTGCTAAGCGTGGCAACTATGGCAAATATTACCAATACAAGATACGAGAGAAAATCCTAGGTGTGGGTAACGTTTTTAAAAATATGTATAAAGTTAGGTCACGTGTCATAATTTTGTTTTGCCAAATATACTTTAATGAGATCATATCGTCATCGTACATCAAGTCCACTGCTGAACATAGGCGTCCCCCATAGATTGCCACAAAACACGGTCTTGAGCCACCTGCAATCATCGACTTCCTGCATCTATTACCGGGATATTCATAGTAGAACCAGAGTAAACGACATATTGCAACGGATCAGTAAACTGAAGTGGCAATAGCCCGGCCATATAGCTCGAAGAACCGACAACCAATGTAGCAGAAAGGTAAGCGGCCCCCTACCAAATAGAGTGACAAATATGCCTAGTATAAAAAACTACAATGATCAAATGTAAAATTCATAAATAGTACTATCTTTAATCACTCGGTTTACATAACCGCAAAGTAATTTAGTATTTGCTTCTGTCCACGGATTTTTCATTGTGATTGAATTATTTGCCCGAAAACAGAAATACTTTCATGTTCATTTCCCGACAGTAAGTTTTGTTCTCCAATGGTAAAAAGTTTCCCTTTGTTAATACAGGCCTATTTGTGTATGGGTAAATTTTATTCAATTAAGTTAACTGTTTATGCGTTACTGCTAAAAGTTTAAGTTAAAAGTTTCACTTATCCTCGTAATATTTTTTTTCTTATATCTCAGACATGCCGGTTTCCACACGATGTTTTCTTTCACCGCCGAGCACGTGGTGAATCAGCACTTAAAACACATATAACAATTCATTGGTGCCGGCGGAAATCGAACCTGGGGTGCTCACGTACTGTGAAATTTACAGCTAGCGCATAGCCCCTGAGCTAGCACGACTCTCTGACCGAGTTACAAATATTTAAACATCTTCACAGTTTGTTTGTAATATTATTTTTAAAAAAACATGCGTGAGTGTCGTGGAACACTCGGTTGAAACGAAGTTCCTTTCGTAGTATATTATTATTGATAAACGTATTATATTATTGATTAACAAATACAAATAAATGAATTACTAGCGTCTATTAAAATGAAGCGTCATTTAAAATAATATTTCTTTCATGGCAAGATAAGAAAAGTGAGGGAGATGGATATTATTCCATCTCGGTCGCACTATAGAAAGGGGTCGTGACGGAAAATATTTTCAATCAGAATTATATAATATTCACTTAAGAAATTATGAATTTTATTACTGAGCAATCTAATCTAAAGTCTATTCAGGATAATATAAACAAACCAGCAGGGATTACGAGAGAAAAATAGAAAATTTAATTGCCATCGTGATCTTCAAGCCAAAATATGCCTTTATTTAATTTCAAACTTGCAGTTTCCAAACACTTGCGTAAAGCAAACAAAGCTCCAATACAAAAAAAAAACGTAGTTTTCCATCTAGTATTCTTGGAACACCGACATCAAGCCGGGGCGGCACTCCTATCGACTTGCCTGATTCTCCAGTACCTGCAAAAAAGCTTCGAATAATTACGAAATAGTGTTTAATTCCTAATTAAACACTATTTCGTAATAAAAGAATTTTCATTCCATCTCCTTAATAATTCATGCGGTAAGGAGTTAATAATGTATATTAATGCGATAGAATAATCTTCATGATTTTTACTTGTGTAAGTTTTAAGGACTCATTTATACATGTATACGAGTATATGTATATTATATTATAATATCATTTATTTAGTACTAGCTGGTACCCGGTGTGTTGCTGCCACAGAAGAAATAGTTGTGAAAATATCGTTTTGTTATATTGTCTAATTAGGAATGATAATATATTCATCGAAGTTGAATGATAAATAACTTTCAAATAATTTGTCGGTACTATACGCGCGCCACCTACTGTAATTTAATTATACTATGCCTTTGACCTTTGCGCAAGTGCTAGCAATAATTTGACAAAGTTTTACTGCAATCTCATGGACGGTATGGCAGCGCATAAAATACATACAAAAAAAAACATTATTTTTTATAAATTAGATCAGAGAAATCTTTAAGGTACAAACGAAAAGATATAGATGACAATAAGTAGTAAGAAATTTTAAGGTCAATTGCCAAGATCATAATTAACGTTTAACTTTTTAATTATATAACTTGCCATGAAATGTGTCGCTTACGGCTTTTTAGGCCTATAACTGTATACTGCGTACCGCTTACCGTGTAGTGGTAGTGTAAGAATATCCACTACCCCATATCGTCGCGTGGGCGTCGTAAGAAGCGACAAAGGGAAACAAACCAGGAGATAGGCAGTAGCGTGTTCCTAATAACAACAAAACTAAAAATTGGGTTGCTTTTTTAGTTTTTTATTTAACAACAAAACTAAAATTGAGAAGCATAGTAAAGTAATACCTTTATTTAAATCTGGTAGTACATTAGACCCCATAATTTTAGACCCATTTCTGTACTGCCAACACTAAGTAAAATTTTGAAAAATTATTCTTGATCAAATGTTAATTTTTAATGTTAATAATTTACTTCATAAAAATCAATTCGGTTTCACAAGGGTCGCTCGACAACTGATGCTGGTGTTGAGCTGATTAAATATATTTTCAATGCATGGGAGAATTCACAGGATGCTTTGGGTATATTCTGTGACCTATCCAAAGCCTTCGATTGTGTTCACCATGAAACATTAATCAGAAACTACAACACTACGGTGTAAGTAATGCTCTTAAATTAATTGTTTCATATTTAAGTAACAGAACTCAAAAGTTGTCATTAATAGTATGAGCTCTTCCGGTCGATAGTACAAATGGGCGTGCCTCAAGGCTCAATTCTCGGCCCTTTTGTTTCTTGTATATATTAATGACTTACCTTACATAGTAGGGGATAACCATAATATAGTATTATTTGCTGATGACACTAATAATTTTCAAATTAAAACGACAATTATTAAAATATGACGAAGTAAATAATGCTATATCTAAATTAGTAAATTGGTTTAATGTTAATAACTTGCATTTAAATAGCACTAAAACGAAATGTATGAAGTTCGTGACTCAAATGTCAGACAATTAAATACTAATGTAATTTTAAATGGGAGGAACTGAGTCTTGTCGATACCACCATTTTTCTTGAATAACACTAGACGCGAAGCTTCAATGGAGCCCCATATATCAAAGTTAGCAAGCAGACTTAGTTCTGCAGCATATGCTGTAAAAGATTAGAAATCTTACCAGTGTGGAAACAGCTAGACTTGTTTACTTTAGCTGTTTCCATAGCATAATGTCGTATGGTATTTGCTATGGGGACACATAACTGACACTGAAATTATATTTGTTTTACAGAAGCGGGCCATAAGAGCAATCTATGATTTAAAACCTAAAGAGTCGCTCAGACAAAATTTATGAAATTAATATATTAATCTTCTCAATACATTTATGAAAATGTAATGTACGTACACAAAAATAAAAGTAGTTATACAAAATAAGTGATATTCATTCTGTAAATACTAGGAACAAACACAAGCTAGTAGTACCAGTTACTCGACTCCACCGAGTCAGTAATTCATTCTTAATATATGCTTTTACAACAAAATCCCAGAAAATATACAAAATTCGACCTGCTCAAAATTCAAAAACTTTATTAAACATAGTTTGTATAAAAGGTTATTATAATGTTAAGGAATTTATGGATGATAATAACCCTGGAATGAGGTGTTCGCTGCCAGGCTGTTTCTAATTTGTTTTGTGGTTAATTGTGTAATATACATGATTGTAAGCTGTTATTTAAAAAAAAGTCCCGCTGGGTTTCTTGCTGGTTCTTCCCAGGACAGAGGTTTTTTTTCGAACCAGTGGTAATTAGACAAAAGAGTGACTTTCAATAAGTATTATTTATAATCTATATTGAATAAAAGTTTCTGTTTCTGTTTCTGTTTCTGCTTATCCGCTCGCCAAGCAGCAACTATGGCAAATCTCCCTCCTATGAGGCAACCTATGGGGTTAGTCTGTGTTCAGCAGCGGAGTTTTGATAAGCTGTAACAGTAATGGTAACGTATCGTTTAGCAATGATTGAAGATATTTTCATGCTAACGCTAAGTTGCTGCTTAATTACAGCTGCAGCACAAATAAATCACCTCACAGAATATAAGCGAATATTTGCAACATAATGCAGTGACGCTTCGCGCATGGTCTGTGACGAGAATCGTAGACACTTTTTACGAGGCATCAAATGTAAGTATTTAGTTGTAGCAACGCATATACATCTTGATTAAAAAACAATTAAAAAGTGGGTACATTTAAGTAATATTTTTTTCATAAATATGTATCGCAAAAATTAAGAAAATTGACGGCTTCGTGGCGCAGTGGCTTAGCAATGAGTTGCAACGCTGGGGGCCGCGGGTTCGAATCCCGCACGGAACAAGTATTTGTATGGCCTACAAATAATTGTTCCGGGTCTGGATGTTTGTCCTTGTGCAATTTATGTTTGTAAACTGCCTCCACGATACAGGAGAAAATCCTAGTGTGGGGGTAACGTTTTTTTAAAATTAGAAAAAAAAATTAAGAAAATCCTCCGTGTTGCGCCAGAATGTACGACACTTTTCAAAAAGTATTATTTTACGACAGGCGTAAACGAGATGGTTTTACCATCTATCGGAAACCGTAAGAATTGCTCATACATATTATCATAATTGTATTACTCCCATAGATTGCCTCAAGGGGAGCCATAGTTGGCCATAGTTGCCACGCCTGGTAAGCGGGTTGGCAACAGCAGTTTTTTTTAATTTTAGTTGTTATTAGGAAGACGCTGCTGCTCATCTCCTGATTTTTTTCACTGTGTCGCCTCTTACGCGACACCCACGGGGTAATGTGAGGTAGTGGATATTCTCACACCGCCACTACACGGGAACATAATTGTATTATTCAAATTTTTATACAAATAACGATGACAGACGAAAACACAAGTGGTTACAGGGTAAGTAACCACTTACCATGAGGTTGACTGTGTTTTCGTTCACTTACCATCAGGTGGGACTGTTAGTTCGATTGTCACTTCAGTTTAAAAAAAATCTCTACCAGTGGTCTTCTATGGGGTGGCAAAGAAGAAGATATTGCAAAAAATCATATTTTTATAAAATTATATCATATTACTATTTGGTTTGAAAACTAAAACAATCTCCCTTAATTATATAATTTCTTGTATCTGGCCAGTTACGATTATAAATTCAAAGAACGAGCAATCAAAGTAGGTGCTCTTTGTATGAAATTGCATCGTCAAATTTGACAAGACGTGGGTGCAACTTTATGACTGCAAGTTCTTAAGACTTTGCTGTTTGAGTCTAGAAACTATTCGCTCTTGTATATTCGTGGAAATGCAGAAATCTATTTTAGTTATTTGTAGTTTGTTAGTTTCAGTTCGTATTATTACAAAACACGGCTTATTGATAGTCACGGACTTAAACAATGGCATAAGAATAGTCCATCTAACTGAAGAAGTACCTTAGTAATGGCGCCACAGTTTGCGACATTTGCTTTCTAATTCCATACCATTTTAGTTCACATATTTATTTTTCTAGTAGTCATCATCCAACAGTGTAATATGCACCTAACACTCATAAGGCAATAAATTTTTTATTACTGACTTGTCTTTGCGTAAAATCAATTTACAATTCGATTATTTGCTACTTTATGTTGTTTTTATGGATAAAAGTACTTTGGTTGTTAGGATGAAAGGGACAACATGAAATATTATTTAAAGTATTTGGTGGTCTTAATAATTTTACGTAAGTTTCAAAAGGCAATTTAAAATTAATTTTAAAAAGCATTTTAAATATTACCCTAATTTATGTTTTTGTTAACTGTTAATTAAGTTTTCTTCTTCTTCTTCTTCCTGCCTGTGTCCTGTCTTCTTCTTCTATTCTGGTCTATTAACCTTCATCTCTTCACTCACTCCTTTCTTACGCATATCATCTCCAACACAATACATCCATCTTTTCTACAGCCTCCCTCTATTCTGATATCCAATCCACTTTCATTGCCAACATTCTTCTTGTTACATGGTTTACTTCCCTTCGCATAATATGCCCATAACCACCCTTGCCTACCAATTCCTAACTTTGACTGGAGCCACCTTCAATTTGCCTCTAAATTATTAAGTGTAAATTAAGTAAAAGTTAGTTCATTTTTATTTTATAATCACATCTCTTGAATATTTCGATCAGGGGAAATTTCGAAAACTTCTTACAATCCAAAACTTGTTATGCTTCAGAGATATTTGTTTTACCTAATTCAAAACTGGAGGAGTTCGTCAATGCTATTGTATTTTTCAATGTGTGCAATATAATATAATCGGGATGGGGAGACAGAAATTGATTTTTTTAAACTATACGTATACTTTCGAAGTGTTATCATCTATTAAATTACCAATCCAAAAAAAATGTTTTTCAGTTTTTATTTTTATGTAATGATCAGAAGTTCATCTAACACAGTATTGTAACAATTGTCTTAGCTCAATTTTTAGAGAGTTTTGGAGTACAGGGATTAGAAAATCTGCCACGCTGTTCTTATATTAGGGACCTACATTTGCTGTCTTTACATAAAATGTTTTAGACGTGCAGATTTCCTCACATTGTTTTCCTTCACCGCCTAACATGTGGTAAGCCAACACTTAAAATTACAATTAACAATATTAGTGATGCTGACGCGACGGGTATCAAACTTAGTAGTCTGTTCGCTTAGATACGGTCGCCTTTGTGTCGCGCCGCCTTGGCACATGCCGCATGCGGCGAAAACCTGCAGGAGAATTTGGAATTTTAAAACGAAGCGCCGTAGTGAAAGATTCTTTGCTACCCAACTTGTGTTTATTATGTATATTCGTACTTTATTACAATAACCATAAGAATAAAATAGTATTCTATTTTATTCTTAGCATAGAAAAATATTTATTTAACAACCAAAGTTAAAAATAATAAAATAAAATCAAAATAAAAACACTATCTTAGCGAACAGACTATATATAAATGTGCCACAAAATCAAGGGCGAACATCCTATCTGGGGCTAACAATACTCGATGCAAAATCGATAAAAAGTATAACCATAAAAATTCAGGAGCGTTAAAGCGTCTAATATACCTATTAATAATTGATCAGCCTTCATCATTATGTATAATTCTATTAAATTATCTTTTTTACGGATCATTAAGCTAAAGAGGCTGATCATATAGCTTGACGAACCGACAGACAATAAAAAAATTCTTGAGCTGCCTCGTGCCGGCTAGCAAAATATAGGACGACCCCTCATTAAACACATCTATCTGCTCAACTAATTCCATCAATGACCTAGTAAGACCTGCAGGAAATTGATGGATGCAGGTGTCTTATGGCCAAATAATCAACGCTACTCAATTTTAAGATGTCGTTAAGTCTCGTGGTGTCACAGTCACATTGACTTAAAGTGATAAAGACGGATCGTGCTTTGTGGCATTATTTAGGGGAAGCCTATCTTTAGCAATGGATTTTTGAAGGGATATTGATGATGAGGATCTTTTTTATTTTTGTGATATCTATCGCTTTACCACATAGCTAACAAATCTAGCTGACTATCGAATTTAAGATAAAACATTTACGAATTATCTTTCAGTATTAAAATCTTCGAAGCCATCTCAAGGTCAATCTGGAAGGAGAGTCTTTGGCGATCAATTTGAGCTATGGACTTTGCCATCTGCTTTAACGAATCTAGCCCCTGGAAGATATCTTACTTGTCCTTCAGAATTAATACAATGTCAACGTATTACCACATAGTAAGTGCATTTTACATTTTTTTATATAATAAAGGTCAAAAACGAGCACACAGTCCACATGATAATAAATAGATGCTGTGTACCATAGACATTCATATTTATCCTCGATTAAGAATCAAAATGCAGATGCGATGTTATCCCTGAAGACTAAGATGGAATGTCTCGTTTCCAGTAAAAAAAGGCTCTTCAGTTCTCTACACTCACCATACGAAACACAGCAGAATTAATCTTTTTTATATAGGAGAGGGGGCAAACGAGCATGCGCTCACGTGATGGTGACTACCGCCGCCCATGAACAACTGCAACACCAGGGAATTGCAGATGCGTTGCCACCTTTAAAAGGAGTAGGCTCATTCTTGAAGGTCCCGTCGTATCGGTCCGGAAAAATCGCTGATGGTAATCGATTCCACAAGAAAGTTGTGCGAGGAAGAAAACTTTCAAATCGCACAGTGGTGGACCGCCAATCATCCAGATGGTATGGATGGTATCGCGAGTTTTGTCGCGATGTGCGATGGTGAAATTGAGCGGCTGGAATTGGTCCGAACACCCTTAGAGCACTCCCGTGATAGATGCGATAGAATACGCAAAGAGATGCAACATCTCTACGCAGTGCCAGTGAGTCCAGCCGATCGGAAGAACTCGATCGTCGACGATTCGAGCCGCTCTGCTAGATGCGGTCAAATGGAATGAGCTGGCACTGGGGCCCCTGCCAGAGATGGGAACAGTATTCCATGTGGGGCCGAACCTGCGCCTTGTAAAGTTGCAGGCGGTGTGCCTGTGATACTGTCCCACTCTGCTGAGCGCGCCAAGCTTTTTAGAGGTCAATTTGGCCTTCTCTTCCAAGTGACCACGAAACTGCACATCACTTGATATGTCGACACCGAGGATTCCGATACTGGCTGAGGCAACAAGAGGTGCCTTGAAACTAAGGAGATACGACAAAGGGTTCTTTTAAAGGTAAACGCGCAAAATTGTGTCTTCTGGGTTGAACTGGACTAGATTTAGTCGCCCCAGTCTGAGACTTTTCAACAAAGTCTCGACTTCAACACAAGTTTGTTACAGCGACGTTTTCCGAAAATGGCACGGCAGGTGTAAAGCATCACCAGTGCTGTCGTCTGCATAGCAATAATGTTACCGGTTTGCAACATATCATTGATATGCAGAAGAAACAGCGTTGGTGATAGCACAGCCTTGTGGAACACCAGCGTTAATGGGCTTGTAATCGGAGCATGCACCGTCTACTACGACCTTGATGCTCCGATCTGCAAGAAAGCTGGTGAACCAATTACACCTCAGGAAGCCCATAGGAAGGAGCTTCGAAAGCGCTTTGTGCCAAACCCGATCGAAGGCCTTCGCTATGTCCAAACTAACGGCCAACGCCTCCCTTGGACGCTACTGCCTCCGCCCATCTATGAGTTAGGTAACCTGAATATCACCAGCTGAGCGAACTCGACGGAAACCGTACTGGCGGTCACTAGTCAGCTGGTGATCCTCAAGGTACACATGAGCTGGCAGATAATAATTTTCCATTACTTTGGAGAACAAGGAGATGATAGCAATAGGCCTGTAGTTGGACGGATCTGAGCGTTCGCCTTTTTAGGGATCAGGTGCACCAAAGCTGTCTTCCATGAGTTCGGGACTACGTCTAGGGTACCGGAAAGACGCGTTAAAACCGGTGCCAACTCCGGAGCACACGTCTTCAGCACAATAGGTGGGACTCCATCAGGCCCACTCGACTTGTTGACGTCAGGAGAGGTGCTTTGCACCGAGCGCTGTAAACAGCACTTCCTGCGGAGCACTCACCGCGGGATAGTTGGCGGTGTGTTCCCCGTCATTGAGAGTCGAGTTGGAAGCAAAAAGAGCCTAGCAGATCGGCTTTCTCCTTGCGTCATGGGCCAGTGAGTCGTTCACCCTGTGCAGAGATGGCTGACAAAGTTCCTTGGACAGTCTTGGCGAGACCAGAATTCACATGTTCCCGAAGGAAGCGAACTAGTTTCTCGCCAATTCTGCCGATGTGCTCTGACTTTGCCTTGGCAATGACGCTTTTGAAGGACCTGGAGGTGGAATTATACTTCTTTTTAAGATCGCTGGTGTTTACATCCCGGGACGTTGATGCATCAGCCCAGGCCCGGTAGTACTCCTGCTTATAGCGTGATGCAATTTTACAGGAGTGACCAAACCATGGCTGAGTTCTGCCTCCGATAGGCACCACAGATGATGGAATAAATAATTCCATTCCTTGAAGCACTACATCAGCGACAGAATCAGCAACAACGTTGGGATCATCCGGCGAGAAGCAAACCCGCCCCCAAGGGTAGGACGCAAAAGACCGCATCCGTCCCAATCGGCCGACCTATAGTACACGGTGGCGAGCTGCAGATCGCAACTGCAATGGGAGCGTGAGTGGCACCGTACTCCGGATCAGACAATGGTCCGAAGAGCCAAGAGGGGCATCGACGGAGACCTGACATCCGTCCGTATGAGAGGTCAACAGAAGGTCCAACATGGAAGGTACATGATCCTCCACATCTGGGATCCGCGTAGGCGAAGTAACCAGCTGTGACAGCTGGTTACTTCGCCTACGCTGATATTTTATATTCGCTAGTATTCTGTGAGAGCTTGGTCCTATCCCAGTCGAGCCAACCTATTCGTGCTATGACCATAATATTGCTGCAGCGTGACTCTACCACGTATAACTATACAAACCAGTTGTCGCCTAGTGGTCGAAATTCGAGAGTAATTCATTAAATTTTTAGGTTTATTTGATTAGCATCGGTATTGAACTTTCAACTGCACCGTGACAAAATATCTACTATGTGCTACAATCTCTACTCTTGGCGACTGTTTGGCCCATAGACTTAGAATATACTGGCGTATAGACGACCTGACAGCCCGAAAACGCGTGACAAATTTTGATTTTTCATAGTGTGCGTTAGCTAGTGATGTACATTTTATTTACAAGGACTATCGAAAAATGATTGTTAAGAAAGCGTTAAAATTTAAAAAAAAATCGTTTAGTGCACGAAACTGAATAACTTCAAAAATTAACTGAATTTTTAACATGATATTCTAAAATAATTTAAAAATATTCATATAAAATGTTCCCGAGAATAAGCAATATCTACCTGATTTTTGTTGGATTTTAATTCAAAATGTACAAAATCCCGATAATATCTGAAGAGGTGAGTCTACCGAATAAACTTAAGCAATTTTCCCTAAGAATCAGATCGGTAAATTGTATTTTCAAAAAATATTTACTGCCATGGACAGTTTCCTCGGAATTTCTTTTTTAAAATAATGTTAATCAAATATAAATAGATAGATACTTAATTAAGTAAATACCTGCTTAAATTTTATATATTATATATTATAAAATATTTTGCTGGTGAAATAAATAACGGGGAGATGGAGTACATAATGACGGAGTACATTTGACGGCTCCGTGGCGCAGTGGCTTAGCAATGAGTTGCAGCGCTAAGGGACGCGGGTTCGAATTCCGCACGGAACAAGTATTTGTATGGCCTACAAATAATTGTTCTGGGTCTGGATGTTTGTCCTTGTGAAATCTATGTATGTAAGCTGCCCCCGCGATACAGGAGAAAATCTCGCAGATCTATTGATCCGCGTAGCTGTTACTTAACCACGAGTTTCTCTTCTCTATGACAAACGCTGTAGGCGATGAACCACGCTATTAAGCCCTCGGTACACTGTTGTCGGCCATCAAGCATGAATCGGGCATCGAGCGTTGTGAGTATCAAATACTATGGAATTTTCACTATCCTGACACACTGAACCGCGCGACTCATGCGCTGGCGTCTAGCGGCCCTTCAGGAGCATTACCAAATATCTATACTTAACTACGCTAAGTTTTATCATTTTGACTTGGGAATATGATCCGAAACTGCGCACAACAATTGGGGAAAATATCGTGATGCTTAGGTATATTGTACTAGTGTGACAGTGAGGTGCGGGTGGTGAAGTAAGGTTATAAATTTTTTCGGTTGATAAATAGATACTTAATTGGGTTCATAATGGCTTAAATAGGATAATCTCAAGATTTTTTTTCTTGAATGTACTATTTTGTAAAATATAAAATCTATCTCTATTTTCATCTAAATATTTTGAAGTTAAATTTTTGAAGTCTTACTATAACAATATTATACTTACTGGTAAAAATAATGTAGAAATGGCTCCTTTTAGTAGTTTCTTCTTTGGATTCCAACCAATTCGCCCAATTAACCTTAACCATTTTTTTCTAATTATAAAATCCGGACGAATCTGTTTGACAAACGGTAATATAAAGTTACATTTTTAGAACGCAAACCAAGCATTTATTTTCATTCTTCTTCTTGTTGTGTGGGCAAGTCTATCGATTTATTATAAACATTCAAGATAAATATCGACATTCATTTTGATATAGTTGAGTCAATCACTAGCGTACATGTAAAATATTTTTGTATAAAAATGTATTTACCAAATTCATGCAAATTATCAACAACGAGACTTTTTTCTATGCAAAATATCAAAATTAACAAAATAATTGAAAATATTCTATATTTTAAATACTATAATTTTAACCAAAAATAGACGCGTCTTATTATTGATGACGTCTTGAGAATTTACCTGTGAAATGTGCATTTACCAGGATTATTTATTTTATTAACACCACAGGCACTCACAGAACAAGTAACCATTTTGGAAAACAATTGCATTATAAAAATAATAGTATAATACTCTAAAGAATTACAAAAAAATGATGCTTGAGTGTCGTGGTACACTCGGCTGGAACGAAGTTCCGTTCGTAGTATATTATTATTGATAAACGTATTATATTATTAACAAATACAAATAAATTAATTACTAGCGTCTTTTAAAATGAAGCGTCATTTAAAATAAAATAATATTTCTTTCATGGTAAGATAAGAAAATGTGCGAGAGAGATGGATATTATTAATCCATCTCGCTTCCTTATAGCCGCCATGGCCGTCTACTCTACGTCAGAAGGGGTCGTGACGGAAAAATCTTACACTTTTTCTTGCCTAGCTCTCATCCGCCAAATTCCTACCGTCCAATAAGGAACTTCGTTCCAATATCTAGGAGCTTATTTCTTGCGAACCGACTTGTGCTGACCTATCATTCAAAATAGGTTACATAGTCATGAGATTTACTATCCTTTTCTATTTTGCTTTAATGCCATAAGGAATTTTCTACTCACTTGCACATTATGTCCGTCTATTACTATCCTAAGTCTATGGTTTGGCCATTTGGCCACATACTACGTGTTTGTCGTTAGCCTTAGAGTAATAATTTACATAGCACTTACTCACTGGCTACACGATTTACTACCAAGTAATTTCGGCACATTATTTGATGGCAAAAGCTTGCGCATCACCGTAGGAATCCGACTAGGAGCGGCGATTTGTCAACCCCATCAGTGATCCTGTGGTAGCAGCGTCGACGAGTTTGGGCTAAACGGACTTTCATGTAAGAAAAGTGCTGGTAGGTTTTCACGACACGGTTCTTTGAACGATGTCATCCGAAGGGCTCTTACGTCTATAAATGTTCCCTCGGTTTTAGAGCCTTGTGGATTACTTAGAGACTATGGCAGGAGACCCGAAGGTATGACATTGGTCCCTTGGGAGAGAGGTAAAGCCCTAGTGTGGGATGCTACTTGCGTAGACACTTTGGCGGCCTCTCATCTCAGGGGTATCTCGATTAGAGCAGGGGCGGCATCAAAGGCAGCTGAACTGAGTAAGTGGTGCAAATATGAGTCTCTGAGAGATGATTACCTACATATTTGTGCCATTTGCTGTAGAGACTATCGGTTCGTGGGGTCCACGTCACCATACGGTCACGGTCCAAGTCGCGGATAGAGTTCCTAAAGGAACTCAATCCGCAACTTATCGTTGCTGCTATAAGAGGGCTGGTTTTTTTCTCGCTCAAAGGCTAAGTTTTAACAGTAATAGAGCCACGCTGCAGCTTCTGCTGTAGCATGGATGGGCCGGGGCAGTACGAAGACCTCACAGAATACCAGCGTGAAGTAGAGGTTTACCTCTGCGTTTCGCTTAGTGAGTGCAGGTGGCGGAGGCTAACCCTCCTATAACATGGTAGGAATTCAAAAATAAAGGACTACCCAGGTTACAACACCCTGGTAATGGAGAATCCTCTGAGGCGGGCTGGAGTTTGCGTATACGTTGGAGGGATATCTGTTTTCGAAGCCTCGGCAGTTTGGTAGACCTGTCCATCTTTGGCTGCTGCGTTAGACAGCGACGACCATCCCAGGTCT
Source organism: Parnassius orleans (assembly GCA_029286625.1). Lineage (NCBI taxonomy): Eukaryota > Metazoa > Arthropoda > Insecta > Lepidoptera > Papilionidae > Parnassius > Parnassius orleans. The sequence continues at coordinate 149,607 of JAGSMP010000057.1, forward strand.
ACAGGTGCCTGTATGGTCCCATAGTGGTAATGCCAAACAGACCGACTCATCGACCACGTCCAAATAGCTACAGATTTCTTGTAACAGATCCCATCCGTAGAGATCGTGATACTTGGCGTTTTAATGCCCACCACGAATGGCTCGGTTCACGTTTAACCAATTATGCGGGGAGATCTATTTATGACTTTGCCTTGGCATATGGTCTGACACAACTGGTTGCTTCGCCTACGCGGATTCCAGATGTGGAGGATTATACACCTTTCCTGTTGGACCTTCTGCTCACCTCTCATCCGGAAGGATATCAGGTTTCCGTCTATGCCCCTCTCGGCTCTTCGGAGCATTGTTTGATAACCAACTACAGGCCCATAGCCATCACCTCCTTGTTCTCGAAAATAATGGAGTCCATTATTAACTGCCAGCTCATGCGGTACCTTGAGGAGCACCAACTGATTAGTGACCGCCAGTATGGTTTCCGTTGGGGTCGCTCAGCTGTTGATCTTCTTGTTTACCTAACACGTGATGCGCAGGCGATCGAGTCCAAGGGGGAGGCATTGGCCGTTAGTTTGGACATAGCGAAGGCCTTCGATCGGGTCTGGCACAAAGCGCTTCTTTCGAAGCTTCCTTCCTATGGGCTTCCCGAGAAATTGTGCAATTGTATCACCAGTTTTCTGGCTGACCGGAGCATCAAGGTCGTAGTAGACGGTGCATGCTCCGATTACAAGCCTATTAACGCTGGTGTTCCACAAGGCTGTGTGCTATCACCAACGCTGTTTCTTCTGCATATCAATAATATTTGCAAACCATTAACATTCATTGCAATGCGGATGACAGCACTGGTGATGCTCAACCGGCCGTGCCAATATTTTTCGGGAAAACGTCGCCGTGTACCGGAACAAACTTATGTCTGAAGTCGAGTCTTTGCTGAACAAAGTCTCGGTTTGAGGGCGACTAAATCTAGTCCAGTTTAATCCTCAGAAGACACAAGTTTACGCGTTTACCGCTATAAAGAACCCCTTTGTCGTATCTCTTCAGTTTCAAGGCACTCCCTTGTTGCCTCAGCCAGTATCGGAATCCTCGGCGTCGACATATCTAGTGACATGCAGTTTCGTGGTCACTGAGAAGAGAAGGCCAAATTGGCCTCTAAAAAGCTTGGCGTTCTCAGCAGAGCGGGACAGTATTTCATGCGGGCACACCACCTGCAACTTTACAAGGCGCAGGTTCAGCCTCACATGGAATAATGTTCCCATCTCTGGGCTGGGGCTCCCCAGTGCCAGCTCCTTCCACTTGACCGCCGCCGAATCGTCGACGACCGAGTCCTTTCCGATCGGCTCAATTCACTGGCGCTGCGAAGAGATGTTGCATTTTTTTGCGTATTTTATCGCATCTACCACGGCGAGTGCTCTGAGGAATTGTTCGGACTAATTCCAGCCGCACAATTTCACCATCATACATCGCGACAAAACTCGCGATACAATCCATACTATATGGATGATTGGCGGTCCACCACTGTGCGATTTAGAAGATGTTTTCTTCCTCGCATAACTTCTTTGTGGAATCGATTACCACCAGCAATTTTTCTGGACCAATACAACTTAAGGACCTTCAAGAAAAGAGCCTGCTCCTTTTTAAAAGGCCGGAAACGCATCTGCGATTCCCCTGGTGTTGCAGGTGTTCATGGGTGGCGGTAGTCACTTACTATCAGGTGAGCCGCATGCTCGTTTGCCCCCTCTCCTATAAAAAAAGAAATATAAGTATAGCCATTCAGCGGGAAACGCAGCCAGCGTTCTTGGCACGATACCACGGGAAGTAGGACTGTATGATAATTAAGTTATAGTTAAGTTGACAGGAGACAAATATGCTACGGGTCGTAATGAGTTCGACAGAGAGCGACGATTGCCCATATACCCTTACGGTCGGTCTCAATAACCTATCAATCTCATACTGGAAGTTAAAACGTCTACCATTGGTATCTATAGTTACATTTTTCCGTTTCAATAATCAAAGATAGACAGAAATATTTAACCATCACATTGATCTACAGTTCGGAGGACTTACCCACTACCTGAGTTAAGCGGGTTCATAGAAAAAAAAACTGACTGTTTCAATAACGTTTTGTCAGTTAACTGGCGATAGTTCAAATTACCAGATTTCAGAGTTTTGTCTATCGCCCAATTTTGAGAGTTAGCAAATATTAGTCGTGTTTTGTTCTGATTCCGAAGGTATTGTAGATACTGAAAACAGCCGAGTTTATACTCGAATAAATTACAGAAGTTAAATAAAACGTCCGTGGATGAGTTATTATTGCAAATAACACCAGCCTTAAAAGCAATTTCTTCGAGGTGAGTAAAGAAACTTGTGAACAATTTTTTACATAATGTATGGTCGAAATATACCACCCAACATTATTTTGGACAATTAATTATTAGTTATATCAGCTGAGCTCATCGATTTTTGGTAGTGGTGTACACAAACTGTCAAGTCAAGCATGTGTCAATGCCGAACGCCAAGCGCTGCGTTTCGTTATTTCGTTTTTTATGATAAAATTTTGTCATTATTTGATACAAACCTTAATTTAGAAATGTGTATATGGAATAATTGTCAATATTATATTAAAAACTAACAACTACAATAATTGAAAACATTATATAATAATCATAATATTTTAAATACATCGTAATAATTTATTATAAAAGGTGACGAAATTCACTTCGAAGGAAAAACAAAACGCTTAGGAGGGACGCATTAACTAAAGTTATCATTAGCTATCTATCTTTTATCTCGGCTAAGCTTTCGAACATCACGATATTGAGACGACAGTAACAGATAGTTTAAACTTAACTGTTTACCTTGGGTAGCTATCTACTTATAACTGATTGTAGGGAATTAAGACCGGCCGTAAGTCATTCTTCGCGTTCCTACTGGCTGCGGATAACGTGATCTTGTACAGCTGTACCGGCAGGATAGTATTTACTCAAAGAATTTTTGTCTTACCTTCAATGCGCATTGTGACTCTAACCACATTTTCCTAAATATTTTTTGCAGTTTGTGTGTAATTTTACATTAAAATGAGCAGGTAAATACACTATTTTGGATTGATAGTTCTTATTAATGCAAGCAATCGATTACAATGGAATCTGTTTCTTGTGTATTTTGTAAATTGAAAAATGTTGGTAGTGTTATCACATTATCAGAGAGTACATTACAAATGTGCCAAACGTTATTAAAAATTTGACAAGAACATAGGCTAAAATATAGTGATGTAGTTTTACCAGTGAATTTATCTCCAACCCAAGGTTATCATCGTCAATGATAGATATTGATTTTTTTTTACTGTCAGATTTATTTTCAATGTAGTCAATGAGATAATTAAAAAAAATCTTACTTCTATCAACCCGACAATTACTTCCTTGTTACCATTAGCTGTAATTATTTAAGTAAACTTCATTTTTATCTACTTCTTGAAATTTTCATCTAATAAAATATATATTTAAATATATAAATATTTTATGTTAGTATAAAAGATGTAAAGTAAAAAAACATGTGTCATATCAAAATATTAATATAAGAATTAAAGATATGCCTATGCATATCTTTAATTTCAATTGTAACAGCTGTACAAGATCACGTGATCCGCAGCCAATGGGAGTGCGAAGAATGGCTAAGGGCTTATCGGCGACCGTTGCTCTCTGTCGCCGTCATTACAACCCGTAGCACATTTGTCTCCTGTCCACGCAAGATCTATTTAAATATTTTAAATTATTAACCCCGGCTGTCTGCCCTTTTGTAAATTTTTGTATACCTGTATAATAAAAATTCCATCTGTTGGTCCTTTTTCAATCGATGATTTTAGCACTTCACGTTATCTGTTCTAAAAATTATTTGACACATAAAAAGTAAAAATATGCCATTTATAATCATGGAGTCACTAACATCACAACAGCGCATTTTGATTGTCCTAATTACCTATGAAACTGGTCGTTCAAAAGACAATATTTCATAAATTACGTGAGAGTTTTGGTCGTCATGGACGTCCTACTGAGCGTGCAAATGGCAAATTATTGATCCTTTTGAAGAAACTGGTTCAGTGGAAGGTTGTAGACCATATCAACATGTTCATCCAGTTCGTACTCCTGATGCAGTCACATCTGTTAGTGGATGAAGCCCATTTTCATCTTAATGGGTATAAATAAACAAAATTGTCGAATTTACTTACATTGAATGGGGAACGTTATCGCAACATGTTAACTGGTTTTGTGGCCCAAATTGATGAATTAGGTGTCAACGACCTTTGGTTTCAAGAAGATGGAGCGACATGCCACACAAGTCGTGCAAAACTCATTTATCGTCAAGAAAATTTACTGATCGCATAATTTCAAGAAATTCTGAAGTTCCTTGCCACCTAGGGCCTGAATTTAACACCACTTGATTATTTTTGGCGTTATTTGAAAGGTATGGTGTATGCTAATCATCCACAAACAATTCAACAACTTAAAAACAACATTCGAGCTGAAATTGAGGTCATTGATCCGATTTTATTGGAAAAGTCATCAAAAATTTTGATGTTCGGGTGCAGGCCTGTAGACAAGCCGTGGTGGGCGTATGAAAGATATTGTTTTTTTCATGCATAAATGGCATAGAAGCACCTTTCATTGTCAATAAAAAATTGGCTGTTCACCTCAAAATGTGTGTTTTTTACATATGAAAAAGGACTAACAGATGGCCCACCCTATATATATAAACACGCTATAAAAATGGCAGATTAAATCAAACACCTTTTTCAGAATTTTTGAAAATACAACTTTGGGGCAGTTTGCCTCTATATGTCAACCCCTTCAGAAGTGTCTGCCATTTCTTTTTCTTAATTCTTTATCAACTTAGCTGATGGATAGTCCTTATTATTATTTGAATCAAACACTTTTGGGCGATTTTTTTGCGACTTGTGCAGTACCAGGTATACCCAAGTAGGCCAGGCAAACAGTCATATACCTGCTTATTGAGCGGACTGATAGTTTTCAACAAAGTTTCATGATGCATCAAACACTTCATGAAAAATGCATCATGAGCTCTCGAATCAGAATGCATCGTTTGCAGTAAAAGGGTCTCCGGTTCTCTATACTTACCATACAAAACACAATAGCATTGACCTGCTATCTTACACTGGTAAGAAAACAGAAGTGAGAGCGTGGTCCTGCCCCGGTCGAGCCGAACCATTTGTCCTACGACCATAATATAGCTGCAGCATGGCTCTACCACATACCACTTTTGATGACACTCTTCCTTCGCTTGTATGGATAGTTATTATCTGCCATATGCTATATTATATAGTTTACCGTAATCTGTCGGTAACTACGAGGTCTTTCTGTTTTTATCACATAGTTACATCTTGTCAGTTATGGGTGCGTCATAAGACAAACATGTTTTGATGGACCATAATGATAATGATAATAACTATCATTGAAATATTTGCAAGATATTTCAAAAGCCAGATTTTCAGACACAAGACATTCTTTCCACCTATTTTTACCTGAGTATAGTGGAGACCATAAATATATTTCAGTTGTATATAATATTCACCATGTGCATATGGATGTATGTATGCTTATAAGTTTCCTCGTAATCCCATCAGTATTTTACAAATTATAACTTCATGAAAATCTCACAATTAAAAAAAATATGATGGATGCAAACATTAAAAAAAAACACTATTAAGAAAAGAAAGTTGCCGTTCGCAATTTTAAGCACTGATTTAAAACGTGCTTGGTGGTGAAGGAAAACAGTATAGCTACCTGCATGTCCGAATAAAATGTTTAATGAAGAAGTAAATGAAGTCCACTAATATGCACCGGCGCATCACTGCACACTCATTGCTCCATAAACCTCTCAAAAGTGAGTAAGAGTCTGCAGCGGGATATATGTGAGCTACGACTTTACTATGAGGATCGATGTAGAGGTTTATGGACCACATTATTTAATTAATGTTAATCACCATCCAGTGTGCTCTTTTTAACTTTTTTTTTAAACAGAGTAAAAGTGACAAACTAACACACAGTCCATCTGATGGTAAGTGGATGTTATGGCCCATAGACATTATCCTCGATTAAGAATAAAAATACAGATGCCGAGGACTATGATGGAATGCCTTGTTTCTAGTAAAAAGGGTATTCGGTTCTCTACACTCACCATACGAAACACTGCAGCATTGAGCCGCTATTTTAAGTTGGTATTCTTTGAAAGCGTGGTCCTTATCCGGTCGAACCGACCGGAGAAGACTGGCTCTACCACGTAAACTTACTTACTTGCTTCTTTATTCTCAAAATTGCCATTGTTTTACCGAGTTTTAATTAAGCTACATCATATTATTTATATTCCAGCAAAAGACCTATCTGTGCGATATCTAGCGATCTCAAAAATATTGAGAGGAAAAACTTCAGCACTATTTGTGACATGAGGTACACAAACTGCAAATTAAATAAACGTGAGTTTTTTAATCGCATTTAAGGTCTCAACAAGCCCAGTTGACCTAGAAAATATTTTAGCACGATTAAGACGCATGGTTATAGATATTCTATTTTAATATGTTTCGACCTTCCCTAGACTGTGCTTAACATGAGACATAATTGAAATGTTTTAATTAATTATGTATTAAAGAATATAACGCTTTAACTTATTATCTCAAATTTAAATAATAAAATGCAAACCGTTGTTAACAGTGGCAGCACTTTTATGTTTTAGTATCTATGGGCGTTTCCAAGGGCTCCATTTTTGGCCCATTCCTGTTCTTAGTCTATATTAACGATTTATCTTACCAAGTATGGAGTAACCATGAAATAGTTTTATTTGCTGATGATACTACGTTGATATTAAGACCAGTACACTAGGTTATTTAAAGTCGATGTGCCAATATTGCTAATCACAAAGCCAAAACTGGCTTCACGGCACTCTCTCAGGTTACAAGCCTTCTTCTCGACTCACCGGGGCAGACAACTTCTGACATCTGCACTTTCTTCGACAATAACTGAACAGCACCATCGACCCCCAAAGTTCGAAAATTTAAATAGAATTGAACTCAAACTCAACTTGAACAAAATATATATTCATCGTCAGTCATCGTTTGTGATACCAGTTAATCTTAAATGACAATAAAAGAATTGACTTCACACCTAACACCTATTAAACCTTTCATTGGAAACTTTGAAATTTCAATTTCACATCTATTTTACCTAATCGCATTTTATATTATGTTTATGATCAAAATCATTATAGCCATTCCTAAGTTTACTGCTGAACATAGGCCTCCCCAAGGAATGTCACTTTTTATATGCTAAATAAAAATCACCTACGAAATAGTCTCTGTCAAAGAGAAGCAGCCAGACCGAGCTGATTCCTTAAGAGTTTAATTTGCTAATTATGATACGTAACAGTAAACAATTCAGAATCTTATTATGACCGAGTGCTCCCGATCACACCTAAACGTGTTTCGTGAAGTAGACTTTCTAACATTTTAAAACCTTAAGTAAAATAAAACATATAGGTATTTTATATAATGTGGAGTCCCCTGAGAGTGGGTTACTCTTTCGTAAAATCTGCTCCAAAACATTTTCAAAGGTGAGAGGGTGTACTATTACAATGGTTTATGAACTGAAAAAACAGTTAAGATAATTTTTATGGTAAATAATTTATGGTTTTCTGTATTTGCAGAATATTGGGACTACTTAAAGGACGACGACGGAAAATGCTAACATTTATAGAAATAAAAGAAAGTCATTTTATTACAATTAAAAATTACTAAACTTGCACAAGTTTGTTTTTAATTTGATTGGAAATATGAAAATTATGTAAAATATTTACATTTTCAGTTTGTTATGAATAAGTATAATGTACAACACAACAAAACAAATAACAAACTTTATACAATGTCTTGCATCCGATAGAAATGTAAAATTTTAAAGATGGGATCCATTTTCACATAGAGAAAATATAACAATATCTGTGAATTAAAACATTTTTTATCATGGTATCAAAAATCGTATTTCACTTTATAGTGTAAAACAAAATATAGACTCTTAGAGAACTTCGCTAGACCTGAAACTCGTGTAGCTTTTTCTCTATGCTAAACATTTTTCATTTGGATAATAATTATTATTCATAATCCTTTTAGCATCTTTCCTGCTTAACCATACTCCATTCTAAAAAAAATTATATATTAGCTAAAAATTAATCTACTAAAAAAGTAAACCCCTGGATAAAAACATTTTAATTGTGCCATATTCAACCACAATATCGTTATAACTTTTAACGTAATCATCATTTGCCTGTGATTACCAAGCAATGCCACTTAGTTCATTCGTCAGTTTTACGCACATAATTGCTGCGAAACGTTTTGCGCAGGTTTTTCTTTTTGTACATTCAGCCCTTTTAAGTTTAGTGTTGGACATAGATATCAAGAATAACAAAGAAGGTAATTAATGTTTGGAAGATTTGCTCACCCTCACCATGCTAATCATTTAGCTCAGTTATTCCCTATTTATAGCTTTTATGCCATCAATCAGTTATCGGAGAGTTCATTGTAAGTTAGAAGTTTGCACCACAACAAGTACACTTGATGTTTGTATTTGTATACTATTTTGGCATACTTTTTCTTGCTCGATAATGATTCGTCCCGTAGGTTTTAGAATAGGTGAGTGTAGCTTACGTCAGATGCAAATAACTGAGGATGAGAAGCAGCGACAAAGGTGCAAGATATCTGGTTTTGACAGAATAAGGTTGACAAACGTGTTCACAGCCCACCTGATGATAAGTGGATGCTGTGGCCCATAGACGTCTACATTTATACTAAATTAAGAATCAAAATGCAGATGCTTTGTTACCTTTGAGGACTAAGATGGAAGGCCTCGTTTCCAGTAAATAGGGTCTCTGGTTCTCTACACTTACCATACGAAACACAGCAGCATTTAGCTATTTTACGCTGGTATTCTGTGAAAACGTGGTTCTTCCCCGTTCGAGTTGCAACTGAAACTGAGTACTGCATGCAATTACAGTATTTTTTAAACGATACCCTCCCCCCCCCCCACTAGGATTTTCTCCTGTATCGTGGTGACAGTTTACAAGTATAAATTGCAAAAAGACAAACATCCAGACCCGGAACAATTATTTGTAGGCCATACAAAAATTCGAACCAGCGACCCTTAAACGCCGCAACTCAATGCTAAGCCACTGCGCTACGGAGCCGTCAAGAGTATTACTATGAGTATTACTATTAATATCAGTGTCATCATTATTTCTCGTCTTAAATTCAATAAAAGTGTAAAACTTTAAAAAAAATTAAAATTTTAAAATACAATATGTAAAAAAACCGTTTGATCCATGATGCTTTTAGGTAATATAATATGCTTCAATTTATGTAATACTTTTCAGAGAATATATAAAAAATACCTCGCGAAATATAAATAATATAATATAATAGATTAAATGGGATAAAAATACCGCTTTGCGGTTACCTGCGCCGCTAAATCTTGCCAATGGTGTCTTTGAACGTGTACAGTTCAAAGATACCGTGTGGCAAGATTTTAAAAATTCGCTGAATTTAAAGCAATTTGTAGTTAAAAAGATGCATTTTAAATAATAATAAGATTTTAAATATTAATTAATAATATTATGATGTTACTTTTATAAATGTGTTATAGTGTCGTGGACACGGCCATGTGTTTTATGTGAATACGTGTACGTAACGAAACGACTTTAAAATGGCGGCGCTCTTCCCTCCGCCGCGTGTGATGTGGCCCAGTCCTCACTGAACATAACGAAATCTTTGATCCTTTAGCTATCGAGTGGTGTAATTAAATTTTCGATGAAGATCATAGATACATATGTGGCTGCATCAGCAAACTGTGTCCCCTGATTTTGTTATCATCAGTTTCCTGAATTGCCTCCCGGTATGGAAGCAAATTTAAACACGTATTCACGTAAAAATTATAGCAAAGAACCCTCAATAAGGTAATTTGTGGGTAAGCTTATATTCAGCATTGGACTTTAGATGTGATGTAATGACAAGGAATGATGAATAAATGATAATTTTAAAGTTAACTTACTCCTCCAGCCGTTGCAGTTCTCGTATTCCATTTGGCAATAATTGTTAAAAGATTTGTATTCACCATCATAATGACGCGCGCAAACGATTTTGTGCCTTTTAATAAAAAATAATCTTAAATATGAGGAAGCTCAAGGTCAGCCAGCGAGCTATGGAGAGGACATTGCTCGCAGCTTCTTTGCTTATTAGATTTAGAAATGAGGACATCAGTAGCTAAACCAGAGTAACTGACATAGCCCAACGGTAAGTTGAAGTGGCAATCGGCCGGTTATATAGCTCGAATGACCGACAACCGTTGGGCAAGAAAGGTTGTCGATTGGCAGCCCCGTACCGGTGAGCGAAGTGGGTAAATGGAAGCAGGTGGTTCAGGACCGGGTTTCGTGACATTCCTTGGGGGAGATTCCTGTCGAAAGGCAGTGGCCTTGTAATGGACTGTAACTATGATGATGATGAATCATCAGTAATTGTTCTAAACATTTTCAGCTTACCTACCTGACCTTGTAGTAGAGACGTAAAAATACCCACTACCCCATACCACCCCGTGGGTGTCGTAAGAGGCGACAGAGGGAAACAAATTTAGAGATGGGCAACATCGTCTTCCTAATAATAAAAAAATAACTCTGGTTGCCAACCTGCCAAGCGTGGTAACTATGGCAAATGTCCCCTTATGAGGCAATCTATGGAGACCTGTGTTCAGCGGTTTTGATAGGCTGTAAAGTCGAATACGAGAAAAAATAATGGGACAAAACTTTCACAAATATTTTCGAATTCCTGACAAAAGTTATAAATTAGAGTTTTTAAAAATTATACTGGAGGGTGACACTGTGGGGAAAATAGGTAACTCCCCCTTCCTTTCTTTCTCCAACCTCCAAAGTGAAACTTCTCATAGTGTAGTGAGACATAAAGAAAATAATCGATATTGTGTTCTATTTCCTCAGAATAAAATAAAAAAGCGAAAGTAAGTAAATACTACCTTTTCAAAAGAAAATCGCTTACCTGGCCGTCACTCCATCCAGTGGAAAGGCCGCCCTACACTACACTATGTATGAGGCTGCAACCCGAGCCAATCGCAGAATTCAATCAGTGGACTCTTGCTTCGCGAAAGTAACGGATAAGAAAATAGTAGCTAACCAGAGATTCTTTCTACCATCTAGTATAAGGTACCATTCCATCCAGTATCAGCCTAATGTTGCTGTGTTTTGTATGGTGAGTGTACAGAATCGGAGACAATTTTTACTGGAAACGAGGCATTCCATTTTTGCCCTCAGGGGTGAAAACATATTTACGATATTATTGTCTAAAAATATTCCTTTCGTGGTGGCAGTTTATGTATGAACATAATCTTCACAATCGAAGAGAAAAATCGTACTAAAGGGAAAAAGTTTTTTTTTGTAATATTGGTTGCAATGAGATTGCATTAGCATATTCATATTGAACACTGAAATTGTACAGCACGTGAAAACGAAACACATTCATGGATTTTCTTATGCACCTTACACCGTTTTGATTTGTAGCAGGCCTCTGTCACTCTTGCTACCTGTGTGAAATAATTACCTACAATAGCGAGCTGCAGGGAGCTGCAGGGGTAGATCGCAGTCGGGGCTAGCGCGTTCTAGGCGATTGAGTGTTAAAGTTTTTTTTAACGCTGTTTACGTAAATAATTTCTTTAAATACTTGTTGAAATACTCGTCGAAATAGTTTTGTTAAGTGTTTAGTATATTTAATTGTAGGATAAAATAGTTGAAAAAGTTTTAATGTAATTTAAGAATAATATATGTATATTACCTATCCATTTGATAAATTATAATGGCAAAACGTCGTTTCTACTAATTGTTGCGGGGATGGATGCTTAATGAGCAATTAAAAGGATTTATCATTTTTATGTTACCGAAGGATAATGAAAGGTAAAGGACAATTTCTTTTTGTATGGAGAATGGGCCCACTACAAATTTTAGGGATACTTAATGAAATGTATGTCGATTTATTCCTTATAATCTATAGATTGCAAAATTAATATTAGTTTTATCACATCTAAAGGAATTCAGAGAATTAAAATATGAATATCACAATAACCTAAAAGAAACTAAACGCTATTTTTTTTAATCTGGCTTTACGGCTCTTGGTTCTAGCCCTTCTGAGCCTAAACTAAAAGTTGTTTTCTATTAGTATTGTGAGTTAGAATAGTGTATATAGAATAGAATAGGACAACTAAATAATTAATAGCATGAAACAAAGTTGCAGGTACATTTAATATTTATAAGTACTTTTAGACTGATGGAAAATCCTTTTAGTAGTTCCGGCAAAAAATAGTACACTGACCAAGAAACATGGTGTGGAGGCTATTTTTTACATGTATTGATTGATTAGTGAATATACATCAAAAACACCATTACAGTAATTAAATAAATATGATCAAAGCCAAAATGAATAAAGATAATATGTTCATTTATAATATTACCTTTACATGCTATATAGTAAGAAATATGTTTTAATCTGGTTGTATAAGGATAAAACACAAAGTAAAATACCACTGTATTTATTACTGTAATCATTTCAAAAGTAGTCTATTAATAGTGGAACAGACAGACAGGCGCGGTGTTAAGACTTTATTTTGATATATCTTTGTTGGTTAGTAAAGGTGCAGTGTGTAAACTTTGCTAAAATATATTAACTGATTAGTTATTATACCCAAACACCATTAAAGCCAAAATGACTAGGTAATATCATGTTTATTTATGTTGATAAATATGAAGTGAGATGTTTTAAACTAGTTGTGTAAGGATTACAAAACACATGTATAATTTAATTGTATTTATTATTGTCAGTCATTATCATTCCAAAAGATTTTTCAAAATAACTTGATAATAACATGTCCATTTATGAAATTGTTAGGAATCATAAGGATATTTTATATGATATAAGACTGTTGTCTTCAATATCCATATACTTTTTGTCTCTGCTTACGAGCAGCTCTGCAAGATTTCAGCCTACAAGACATACACATTTATTCTAAGCAACCCACCTGAAAAAGTTAATGAATATTGAAACAAGCACACATGTACTTATTTATCTAATATCATTTGCAACCAGTAACACGTTTTAGGTGCATGTGTGCGTCCAACAGTGAACTATTAAGGGTGTTTAGCGAGTTTACCTCTACAGCGATTGAAAATAAATAGCACGTAAGATGTTTTGAACTGGTCGTGTAAGGATAAAAAACTCTATATTGTCACTGTATTTGTTATTATAAAATCATCACATTCTTAAAGCAGTATTAAAAGTGACACATGCCACCAGGTGCAGTGTCAGGACATTGTTATTAATTTGTATTGATTGAATAACATGTTTACATTCCAAGCACCATTAAAACCAAAATGACTGGATAGTAACATATCCGATTTTTACGATATTAACCACGAAAATAAATAGCATATGGTGTGTTTGAACTATTTGTGTTAGGATAAAAAAACACTGTATTGTCACTGCATTTTTATGTTTATTATTGTAAAATCATCATATTCTTAAAGCAGTCTATTATAAGTATCACGGGCCGCGAGGTGCAGTGCCAGGACATTCTTTTAATATGTGTTCATTGATTAGCATGTTTACATCCAACTGCAATTAAAATAAAATGTAAAATTCTCAGAGTAGCAGTCTCGTACCGGTAAGCTCAGTGTGGGACGGCTACCCTCTAGTTGGAGTGACGACCTGGTAAGATATTCAAAAGTCTATGGATGCAGGTGGCTCAGGACCGTGCTTTGTATAATTCCTTGGGAGGCCTATGTCAAAGTGGCCAAGTCCACTGCTGAACATAGGCCTAGGGCTATAGGCTGTAATGATGAAGAAGTTTTAAACTAGTTGTGTACGGATACGGCTCGACCGGGGTAGGACGCTCTCACGGAAAACGCTACCAGCGTAAAATAGTAGCTTAATGCTCCTGTGTTTCGTATGGTGAGTGTAGAGAACCGGAGTCCTTTTTTACTGGAAACGAAGCACTCCATCTTAGTCCTCAGGGTGACAATGCATCTGCATTTTGATTCTTAAACGAGGATAAATGTAGATGTCTATGAGCCACAGCATCTACTTACCATCAGGTGGACCGTGCGCTCGTTTGTCACACTTATTCTATAAAAAACATAAGGAAATTGTCAATTGAAAGAGATACGAAAAGGTACCAGAGCATCTATTCAACTTGCTCGGCGTTTATTTATAAATTAGGCGCTTTATTTATAATAAGGCACATAGTAGAAACAGGTCAGTAAGCAACAATAATTACAAGTTATATTGATTATTATTTGTCATCATTACAACAATTCGCTGCTGAACATAGGTCTTCCTAAATTAAATATATAATGTAAAATATTGTATAGCCCTTCCGTCAACTGCCATCGCGTTTCGTCCCGTATGGTGTCGTAAAAGTCGTAACAGAGTAAAATAAAGATACCAGGAGATGAGCAGCAACATCTCCTATAGAATACCACAAAGCTTTGGTTGCCACAAGCGTAGCAACTGTGGCAAAACTCATATAATAATGATGCATTTATATTTATATAAATATGCATCATTACTACTTGTATAAATTATTCCAATCATTGTGAGGTTCATTTAAGTGGTATTCACAAATACGAGCGCACAGTGGCACATAAAATGAGTTATCAATCAGCAATCTCTCTTTTAGGTTAGTAGTTCTTTTAGTTTAGGTATTAAGAATCTAGATAAATGATTACATAACTTAAAAATACAGTGTCGGGAAGTAGAAGCAGCACGCTTATAACTAGCCACAGAATAGAATAGAATCATTTTATTCAATATAGATTACAATACATAATACTTATTAAAAGTCATTTTTACTTTTAACACTGGTTCATAAAAACCTCTGTCCTGGGAAGAATCAGCAAGAAACCCAGCGAGACTTTCTTTAAAAAACATTTTACAATATAATTTTTATACAATTGTTTTGAAAACATTTAGAAACAGCATGGTAGCGATCACCTCATTCCCAGGGTTATTATCAGTCATTTACTCTCTAGTAGTATAATAACCCTTACTAGACAATTTTGCTTAAGAAATAATTTAAACCTTTTGATAGAAAAGGTCTGCATATTATAGTAATTGTTGATGCCGCTCTGGAAATGGCAGGAGTTACAGTTACAGGCATAAGGGTGTTTGTTGGATGTTACCGATGTCTTCAATATTCAATAATTGTAATTCCATATCCCTGTTATCATTTGTGTCTCCATACAGTTGTAGAAGCTCTCGGCCGACAAGATTGCAGACTCATTCTAAATGATCCACCTGAAAAGTGTTTTTTCATCAACTAACCGAACAGACTATAGTTTTACAGTGTCTTCCACCTAAATAATGATATTTATTAATATTTTATTTATTTCAATCTTTATTACTAATAAACAGTCTTAATGTCTCTTAAATTATATATAAATAGCATGCTCGTTTCCTTCATAATACTTTTGTAGTAAACCAGATTCCACTAAGGTAAAAATAAAAATACATCAAATCAGAAAGGTAAACAAGTGAAGAAGTTATTTTAGAATTATAACATTATTTGACTAAGTACAAGTTCCTAGACGTTTTATTTACACTAATTTCATTTAAGGTAAAAAATATTACTTGTGTATTAAGTACAAAGGCAGACAAATATGGGGTGGTAAGGAAGAAGTAAACTAAAGAAAAAAAACTGTGGTTATCGAATATCTCCCCTAAGGCAATCTGTGGGGAGGTCTATGTTCAACAGTAGACTTTGATAGGCTGTAAAGTTAAAGATAACCTGGTGGTGAATAGCCAAATTGTTTGTAGTGCGAGGTATATGATACTACAAACATCAATCTGTGTGCCAAAGCGATTATGCCAACTCCTCCGGGCAAGCCTATTTCAGGCAGGGATCTTACAGGCTGTTAAAGTAAAGTAAGTACCTGGTGTGATGGTATCCACTGCAAAATAATATCTCTTTCTGCTGAGTTCTTAAAATAAGCTCTTAAATTGAAGATCCACATACAAATCTTCTAATGGAATGAGCAGTTTCAATACTTTATATTATTTAAATATTGCAATATTCTTAGGCAGTTACAACAAACTGCATCAAGTAGATGTAACTGAAAAATTGGGAATGCAAATAAAAATAAAGAAGTAAAAAATATTAAATTCAAAAGAATGCATTACCTACAATCAACAAAATAACATAAAATAATGTAAACAAAATTTTGTTTCCTGATGGAGTTTAAATATAATAAACATAAATAGTAGATGTATTTAATTAAATATTAACACTAATATGTATTCCTAATAACATCCATTTATTTTTATGTTATCTATATCTATAAATATTAAATTCAGAAGGAATGTAAGAATTTAAGCGCGTCTTCCTATTAACAACTACCAATAAAAACTGTGGTTGCCGACTCGTCTACTAAGCATGGCAACTATAAAAGTATCCTCCTTGAGGAAATCTGAGGAAGGTCTATGTTCAGCAATGTGCTTTTGATAGGATGTAACGGTTGTGGATATAGTTACTCTGACAGACACTTTTAAATAGATTTGTGTATATTTTGTGTGATTTTATTTTCTCTATTAATTAAATTAGATTTTACCAATAACATAACACTTCAATACTTTGAAACTTCTAACATACTAATAAGAATTGTGTTTGTCATATGTTTTAGGTAATTCAACATAAATTATAGATTTTCCAAAATTCTAGGAGCATTGTTAGTAATATGAAGGGATATTTATTAGTATTTTTACAAACTTAAAATAATTAAGCACTAAAACATGTATAGATCGTTAAGTGTCTGTGGGTGTGGGTCGTTTATTTTATTTCTAAAAATCGTACCATATCTCAATATTCAGTAAAAATAAAATAAAATGTAATACATTATAAACGAAACTTAGTAGTTTTCGTTTCCGTAGTATAATATTTTGGACTAGAACTTGAGAGTGACAAAATGAGATATATTTCACATAAAAGTTTGAAACTTTAAATCAATTGTAGGTTTTGTACAGTTGAATTCTTCGCATTCCATAAGATAAGATACTCACCTCTTGAAATCCACAAATATAAAAGTTGGCGCACATCTGCTCCTGTCTCGGCTAGTTATTGTCTTCGCACAGTGCGTTGAAATCCACAAATATTATTTAATTGTTTTCAGTGTATGCTGATCTTCCAGATAAGTAAGTAAGTAAAAACAGCAGCCTGACGAATGTCAATGCCGTAAAGTAATAAGATATGATGCTTATATTATGATAATATGGCCGTCGGTTTTTACCACGTTTTACCCAGCACGAAGTCAATGACAAAATAGCGTTTCGTTCCACGGTGTCTTTGAACCATGTTATATGATATAAGCTAACACTTTTAGAAATAGGATAAAATCTCAGTGGTATCCCATTTTAGTAATAAATATATAATATACAAATAAGTACAAATATAATATGTATATAATAAGTTATCTTGGTAAAAATACATTTTCTTTTAATAGAAACTGCAAAATGATTCATTACACGCATTTTTCCCCATGTTACATTAACCAGAACACGGAATATCAAAACCACTCATTTTTAGATTTCTTAATTCCGTTTAGATATTCATAAAATGTATAGGCCATTTATTATAATAAATTGGTAACTTTTTTTTGTATGTAATACCATTAAGGGTCGTTAAAATTTCTAGTGGGCCCAAAACGACTGACTCCTTTATTTCATTTTTTTTTGTTAGATAGGTACTTATAGCGAAAAATAATTAAGTAATAATTTAACTTCAGAAGTAATACCTAAGTACTTTATTACAAAACTTAGTTGAAATTTACTTCACTACCCAAGTACCTACTACATACCTATAATCGTCTTTGTAATTAAAATATTTTAAGTTATAATAGCACAAAATACTGAAATTAAAAACTCACATAGTAGATAATATGATCGATTATAGTCAGCATAGGTACTTTACCTAAGTAACTTATCATTTCACAATGTATTTTTTTACTCTTTATTAACAGCCCTTAGCAACCACGGAAAGTCCATTGTGACGTAGTAAGGGGAAAAGGTGCAAAGAAATACGGACACTCGCGCGCAGCGATAAAGTTTTATTTAGATTGCGTGTGCGATTTATCTGATTAATAATAACTATGTAGGATATTAAAACGTCGGCAATCAGTCAACATCAAAAGAGTGCAACTTCTGTACGTCGTACTATTATTTATTCTGTGTTTGTAGTTTCTAGGCAGTATATAATTACAGGATGTGGGGCATTCCATCTTAGTCTTCAACGCATCCGTAGCCTTCTTTCTTTGCAGTTGGTCACAGGTGTCCCTGGATTACCGTAAATAGTTTTATATAAATTATAAAAAAAATGTATTTGTAACTTACTTGTAAAACGTGGGGCAGTCATTAAGAAAAACGACGCATCCTTTGTCAATGAGATCGGATTTTCGGAAAACGGAATTCTTTGGGTAAAATCGAACCCGTGATGGTTGGGCGTGACGCGGATTTACATAATGTGCTTTATTCTCCGACATTACTATGTAATTACAAAATATATATCATCATTTAATATCATAGTAATAGTATACCTAATTATAATATCATTTTATTATAATATATTTGTAGCTATATTAGGTTGTAAAACGAATGGTTCGACTCGACCGGAGAAGAACCGCGTTCTCACAGAATAGCAACTAAATGCTTCTGTGTTTCCTATGATGAGGTAGAAAACTGGAGACCCTTTTTACTGGAAACAAGGCATTCCATCTTAGTCCTCAGGGGTGACAACGCATCTGCATTTTGGTTCCATAATTGAGGATAAATGTAGATGTCTATGGGCCACAGCGTCCACTTACCGTCACATGGACTGTGTGCTCGTTTTGCACCCCCATTCCATAAAAAAACAATAATATTAAGATAAATAGACTTAGGCATTGCTTCGCAGAAATTCATTAAATTAAAGAAGTTAAAAAGTTGATCTTAGAGTCTATTTCTCTTGGTGATGCCTCATTTAGAGGCGAAAGACGTATTGTATTATCGACTGTGGTGTGTCTTTCCTAGAGTAGTGGTGTTAGCGATAGAGTGGTGACGCGGATAATGTCCTTTCAGGTCATGTGAGGGTGGAAGGGGTTCAAATCAGGGGGTTCAAAGAAAATAAAATCTATGTGACTTACCTAGTTTGAACTTCAATTTCTTATTTTTACGCGGATAATGGCTAATATTTACAACACCTTATAACAATAAGCTTGTGGCGAGCTGTGGATGATCTGCAGCGGAGTTTGGATTTACTCATCTTTGGCTTGCCATGAACGGCCGACCGGAGTGGAGCGCCTAGAACTAGAACTTATTGTACATGAGTGTATGCATAATATACTCTATCGTATGTACGCAAGCAGAATAAAGAGTACACATAGTACTGTCTATTCTCTCAGTATCATAATCCCATGGGACGGTAATCCGAAACGCTCCACTAAGACAGCGGTCAGCCACCGCAGAGTCTACTTCACCTGAGGATGCCTCATGTAGAGACGAAACACGTGTCGATTATCGGTGGTGGTGTGTCTTTCCTAGGGTAATAGTGTTGGGAGTTGTGGTGCTAAGATTAGTGGTAACGGGGATATTGCACGCAATTGAGGGAGGGCAGGAGGTGCTCTTAAAGTAGGTATGACCCATTATTTTATTTTCTTTCGCGGATTTGAGCAAATAAATTTTTAACAACTTTAATATAGTTATGTTCGAAATCATAACTTAATATCCTTGACTTATAAACTATGCAGTATTAAAGAATATTGTCTAATTACACAAATAGTTTTACTTACATAAAAACATTATTAGAATCAGAATTTGTACCTTACTCCGAACCATTGAACCATACTGAAAAGAAACAACACCCATAACTAAGTTCTGAATTAAAGAGCAATAAACCAAATCATACACCGAGAAGCCATATAAAGTTAGTGCCTTAACGAGAATTATGATAAGAAGTTACCTTACTACTTTTGTAAGCACCTTACAATTCTATTCAATTTCAACATCGAAACAGCTGAACATTATGAATGTCTTTTATTCATATGTGAGTATAATATAATATATTTTAATAGAAGTGAAATAAACGAATATTATTTTGACAGTGAGTCCTTTAGAATTTCCAATCTGATGTACTTTCTTAATTTATTAGAAATGAAGCGTGGTAAAAATGGGTCAGCTCGGCCGGGGAAGGACTACGCAAGCAGGGATCAACATCTTAAAATGTCAGCATAGTGCTACTTCGTTTCGTATGATGAGTGATAAGAACCGGAAACCATTTCTAGTGAAACTACAAAGAGCTTCATTCACATGAACTTCATATGACTTAAGAAGTTGGTGTATTTGACACTGTCAAATTGACAGTGACAATATTGTCGCTATCCTTTTTACTGAAAACGAGGTATTCTATCTTAGTCCTCCGGAGTGACAACGCATCTGCATTTTGATTCTTGATCGAGGATAGATGTAGATGTCTATGGAATCCACTTACCATCAGGTGCATTTTATGTTCGTTTGTTACCATGTATTCTATTAAATTACAATTAGCTCTTCGCGGTTAGGTCATGAGTTCGGGTCTACGTCTTTTGCTCTTTTTAAGCTTCTTACGGTCTCCTTAAGGTGCGCATTTATAATTCACTGATAGTAGGAGAAGATAGTGAAGGAGGTAGTGTCCCTGAGTGTTGTCATTGCTGGCAGTCCGGTCTAGATGATCTGGACCGTAGAGAGTGGAAGGGCTGGTTAAGTTCAGCCACTTAAGTGAAATGGTGACCTGCGTCAGAACTTCGCAGCATCCCCGAATTTAGTTAGCAGTTAACAAAGTTTGTTATGTTTTTTACGCCGCCGGTGCAAATATTTCTCAGGAAGAAGTTGCTGAGTGCGGGAGAATCTTATGTCTGAAGTCAAGTCTTTGGAAAAAAAATTCAAATGGAGGGTGACAAAATCTAATACAGTTTTATCCTTAGAAGACACAGGTTTGTACATTTACCTTAAAAATAACCTCTGTGTCGTGTCTCCCCATTTTTAGGGCACTCCCATTACTGCCTCAGCCAGCATCGGAATTCTCGGCGTCGATATATTAAGTGACGTTCAGTTCCACGGTCTCTTGGAAAGGTTTCCACTTAAACGCATCCAGCGGAAAGCGAACCGAATTGTCGGCGACCGAGCTCTTTCTCATCTGCTCAATACAATAATGCTGCGAAGAGAGTGCTCAGTGGAATTGTTCAGAACGATTACAGCCGCCAAGCTCCACCATGGCATATCGCGATACCATCCATACCATCTGAATGCTATGGATGCATCATGATGCATCGTGCAATACACCATTGCGCGTTTCTTCCTCACACGATTTTTATGTGGAATTGGTTATCACCAGCGATTTTCCGGATAGATACGACTTCGGGAACCTCAACACATGCACTTTCTATGGTATTGCAGTTGTTCATGGGCGTTGGCAGTCACTCATACTCAGGTGTAATGTAAGTTGTAAGCTCGGTTGCTCTTGTCTTTTCTAGAAAAAATAAACTGAGTCATTAGGTAATATATTTTTGAATTCAAAATATGACTAACAGAAAATTTTAACATAGGATATATTTGTATTTCAGCATATAATTAAAGAAAAATGCTTTGATAACGAAACATTACTTAATTTATCCCATTAAGGTAAGATATTTAAGAATATTGATAACGGAAATGACTTATGCATACTAATATCAGTTTGTAACTAGGTATGTAGGATATATAAAGGAGACAATTTCTTTTTGTATGGAGAATGGGCCCACTACAAATTTTAGGGATACTTAATGAAATGTATGTCGATTTATTCCTTATAATCTATAGATTGCAAAATTAATATTAGTTTTATCGCATCTAAAGGGAATTCAGAGAAATTAAAATATGAATATCACAATAACCTAAAAAGAAACTAAACGCTATTTTTTTTTAATCTGGCTTTACGGCTCTTGGTTCTAGCCCTTCTGAGCCTAAACTAAAAGTTGTTTTCTATTAGTATTGTGAGTTAGAATAGTGTATATAGAATAGAATAGGACAACTAAATAATTAATAGCATAAAACAAAGTTGCAGGTACATTTAATATTTATAAGTACTTTTAGACTGATGGAAAATCCTTTTAGTAGTTCCGGCAAAAAATAGTACACTGACCAAGAAACATGGTGTGGAGGCTATTTTTTACATGTATTGATTGATTAGTGAATATACATCACAAACACCATTACAGTAATTAAATAAATATGATCAAAGCCAAAATGAATAAAAGATAATATGTTCATTTATAATATTACCTTTACATGCTATATAGTAAGAAATATGTTTTAATCTGGTTGTATAAGGATAAAAACACAAAGTAAAATACCACTGTATTTATTACTGTAATCATTTCAAAAGTAGTCTATTAATAGTGGAACAGACAGACAGGCGGTGTTAAGACTTTATTTTGATATATCTTTGTTGGTTAGTATGCAGTGTGTAAACTTTGCTTTAAAATATATTAACTGATTAGTTATTATACCCCAAACACCATTAAAGCCAAAATGACTAGGTAATATCATGTTTATTTATGTTGATAAATATGAAGTGAGATGTTTTAAACTAGTTGTGTAAGGATTACAAAACACATGTATAATTTAATTGTATTTATTATTGTCAGTCATTATCATTCCAAAAGATTTTTTTCAAAATAACTTGATAATAACATGTCCATTTATGAAATTGTTAGGAATCATAAGGATATTTTATGATATAAGACTGTTGTCTTCAATATCCATATACTTTTTGTCTCTGCTTACGAGCAGCTCTGCAAGATTTCAGCCTACAAGACATACACATTTATTCTAAGCAACCCACCTGAAAAAGTTAATGAATATTGAAACAAGCACACATGTACTTATTTATCTAATATCATTTGCAACCAGTAACACGGTTTTAGGTGCATGTGTGCGTCCAACAGTGAACTATTAAGGGTGTTTAGCGAGTTACCTCTACAGCGATTGAGAAAATAAATAGCACGTAAGATGTTTTGAACTGGTCGTAAGGATAAAAAACTCTATATTGTCACTGTATTTGTTATTATAAAATCATCACATTCTTAAAGCAGTATTAAAAGTGACACATGCCACCAGGTGCAGTGTCAGGACATTGTTATTAATTTGTATTGATTGAATAACATGTTTACATTCCAAGCACCATTAAAACCAAAATGACTGGATAGTAACATATCCGATTTTACATATTAACCACGAAAATAAATAGCATGTAAGGTGTTTTGAACTATTTGTGTTAGGATAAAAGAAACACTGTATTGTCACTGCATTTTTATTGTTTATTATTGTAAAATCATCATATTCTTAAAGCAGTCTATTATAAGTATCACGGGCCGCGAGGTGCAGTGCCAGGACATTCTTTTAATATGTGTTCATTGATTAGCATGTTTACATCCAACTGCAATTAAAGCTAAAATAAAATTCTCGAGTAGCAGTCTCTGTACCGGTAAGCTCAGTGTGGGACGGCTACCCTAGTTGGAGTGACGACCTGGTAAGATATTCAAAAGTCTATGGATGCAGGTGGCTCAGGACCGTGCTTTGTATAATTTGGGGAGGCTATGTCAAAGTGGCCAAGTCCACTGCTGAACATAGGCCTAGGGCTATAGGCTGTAATGATGAAGAAGTTTTAAACTAGTTGTGTACGGATACGGCTCGACGGGGTAGGACACGCTCTCACGGAAAACGCTACCAGCGTAAAATAGTAGCTTAATGCTCCTGTGTGTTTCGTATGGTGAGTGTAGAGAACCGGAGTCCTTTTACTGAAACGAAGCACTCCATCTTAGTCCTCAGGGTGACAATGCATCTGCATTTTGATTCTTAAACGAGGATAAATGTAGATGTCTATGAGCCAGCATCTACTTACCATCAGGTGGACCGTGCGCTCGTTTGTCACACTTATTCTAAAAAAAAACATAAGGAAATTGTCAATTGAAAGAGATACGAAAAGGTACCAGAGCATCTATTCAACTTGCTCGGCGTTTATTTATAAATTAGGCGCTTTATTTATAATAAGGCACATAGTAGAAACAGGTCAAGGGCAACAATAATTACAAGTTATATTGATTATTATTTGTCATCATTACAACAATTCTGCTGAACATAGGTCTTCCTAAATTAAATATATAATGTAAAATATTGTATAGCCCTTCCGTCAACTGCCATCGCGTTTCGTCCCTGTATGGTGTCGTAAAGTCGTAACAGAGTAAAATAAAGATACCAGGAGATGAGCAGCAACATCTCCTATAGAATACCACAAAGTGGTTGCCACAAGCGTAGCAACTGTGGCAAAATCATTATAGTAATGATGCATATTTATATTACTATATAAATACATCATTACTACTACTGTATAAATTATTCCAATCATTGTGAGGTTCATTTAAGTGGTATTCACAAATACGAGCGCACAGTGGCACATAAAATGAGTTATCAATCAGCAATCTCTCTTTTAGGTTAGTAGTTCTTTTTAGTTTAGGTATTAAGAATCTAGATAAATGATTACATAACTTAAAAATACAGTGTCGGAAGTAGAAGCAGCACGCTTATAACTAGCCACAGAATAGAAT
The DNA here is from genome assembly GCA_029286625.1 of Parnassius orleans. Taxonomy (NCBI): domain Eukaryota; kingdom Metazoa; phylum Arthropoda; class Insecta; order Lepidoptera; family Papilionidae; genus Parnassius; species Parnassius orleans. The sequence continues at coordinate 174,336 of JAGSMP010000057.1, forward strand.
AGAATCATTTTATTCAATATAGATTACAATACATAATACTTATTAAAAGTCATTTTTACTTTAACACTGGTTCGCAAAAAACTCTGTCCTGGGAAGAATCAGCAAGAAACCCAGCGAGACTTTCTTTAAAAGCACATTTACAATATAATTTTTATACAATTGTTTTGAAAACATTTAGAAACAGCATGGTAGCGATCACCTCATTCCAGGGTTATTATCAGTCATTTACTCTCTAGTAGTATAATAACCCTTACTAGACAATTTTGCTTAAGAAATAATTTAAACCTTTTGATAGAAAAGGTCTGCATATTATAGTAATTGTTGATGCTGCTCTGGAAATGGCAGGAGTTACAGTTACAGGCATAAGGGTGTTTGTTGATGTTACCGATGTCTTCAATATTCAATAATTGTAATTCCATATCCCTGTTATCATTTGTGTCTCCATACAGTTGTAGAAGCTCTCGGCCGACAAGATTGCAGACTCATTCTAAATGATCCACCTGAAAAGTGTTTTTTTCATCAACTAACCGAACAGACTATAGTTTTACAGTGTCTTCCACCTAAATAATGATATTTATTAATATTTTATTTATTTCAATCTTATTACTAATAAACAGTCTTAATGTCTCTTAAATTATATATAAATAGTATGTACTCGTTTCATAATACTTTTGTAGTAAACCAGATTCCACTAAGGTAAAAGAATAAAAATACATCAAATCAGAAAGGTAAACAAGTGAAGAAGTTATTTTAGAATTATAACATTATTTGACTAAGTACAAGTTCCTAGACGTTTTACATTTACACTAATTTCATTTAAGGTAAAAATATTACTTGTGTATTAAGTACAAAGGCAGACAAATATGGGTGGGTAAGGAAGAAGTAGCAACTAAAGAAAAAACTGTGGTTATCGAATATTCCCTATAAGGCAATCTGTGGGGAGGTCTATGTTCAGCAGTAGACTTTGATAGGCTGTAAAGTTAAAGATAACCTGGTGGTGAATAGCCAAATTGTTTGTAAAGAGAGGTGATACTACAAACATCAATCTGTGTGCCAAAGCGATTATGCTAACTCCGGGAGCCTATTTCAGGCAGGGGATCACTTACAGGCTGTTAAAGTGTAAGTACCTGGTGTGATGGTATCCACTGCAAAATAATATCTCTTTCTGCTGAGTTCTTAAAATAAGCTCTTAAAATTGAAGATCCACATACAAATCTTCTAATGGAATGAGCAGTTTCAATACTTTATATTATTTAAGAATATTGCAATATTCTTAGGCAGTTACAACAAACTGCATCAAGTAGATGTAACTGAAAAAATTGGGAATGCAAATAAAAAATAAAGAAGTAAAAAAATATAAATTCAGAAAGAATGTACATTACCTACAATCAACAAAATAACATAAAAATAATGTAAACAAAATTTTGTTTCTGATGGAGTTTAAATATAATAAACATAAATAGTAGATGTATTTAATTAAATATTAACACTAATATATTCCCTAATAACATCCATTTATTTTATGTTATCTATATCTATAAATATTAAATTCAGAAGGAATGTAAGAATTTAAGCAGCGTCTTCCTATTAACAACTACCAAAAAACTGTGGTTGCCGACTCGTCTACTAAGCATGGCAACTATAAAGTATCCTCCTTTGAGGAAATCTGAGGAAGGTCTATGTTCAGCAATGTGCTTTTGATAGGATGTAACGGTTGTGGATATAGTTACCTGACAGACACTTTTAACATAGATTTGTGTATATTTTGTGTGATTTTATTTTCTATTAATTAAATTAGATTTTACCAATAACATAACACTTCAATACTTTGAAACTTCTAACATACTAATAAGAATTGTGTTTGTCATATGTTTTAGGTAATTCAACATAAATTATAGATTTTCCAAAATTCTAGGAGCATTGTTAGTAATATGAAGGATATTTATTAGTATTTTTACAAACTTAAAATAATTAAGCACTAAAACATGTATAGATCGTTAAGTGTCTGTGGTGTGGGTCGTTTATTTTATTTCTAAAAATCGTACCATATCTCAATATTCAGTAAAAATAAAATAAAATGTAATACATTATAAACGAAACTTAGTAGTTTTCGTTTCCGTAGTATAATATTTTGGACTAGAACTTCGAGAGTGACAAAATGAGATATATTTCACATAAAAGTTTGAAACTTTAAATCAATTGTAGGTTTTGTACAGTTGAATTCTTCGCATTCCATAAGATAAGATACTCACCTCTTGAGAAATCCACAAATATAAAAGTTGGCGCACATCTGCTCCTGTCTCGGCTAGTTATTGTCTTCGCACAGTGCGTTGAAATCCACAAATATTATTTAATTGTTTTCAGTGTATGCTGATCTTCCAGATAAGTAAGTAAGTACAAAAAACAGCAGCCTGACGAATGTCAATGCCGTAAAGTAATAAGATATGATGCTTATATTATGATAATATGGCCGTCGGTTTTTACCACGTTTTTACCCAGCACGGAAGTCAATGACAAAATAGCGTTTCGTTCCACGGTGTCTTTGAACCATGTTATATGATATAAGCTAACACTTTTAGAAATAGGATAAAAATCTCAGTGGTATCCCTTTTTAGTAATAAATATATAATATACAAATAAGTACAAATATAATATGTATATAATAAGTTATCTTGGTAAAAATACATTTTCTTTTAATAGAAACTGCAAAATGATTCATTACACGCATTTTCCCCATGTTACATTAACCAGAACACGGAATATCAAAACCACTCATTTTTTAGATTTCTTAATTCCGTTTAGATATTCATAAATGTATAGGCCATTTATTATAATAAATTGGTAACTTTTTTTTGTATGTAATACCATTAAGGGTCGTTAAAATTTCTAGTGGGCCCAAAAACGACTGACTCCTTTGGTTTTATAAGGGGTCGCTTGACGACTGACGCCAGTGTTAAGCTTATGAAATATGCCTTAGGTATTTTTTGTGAGCTTTCCAAGGCTTTCGTTTGTGTTTAGGAAACTATAATATTACGGTGTCAAAAATATTGCGTTTGACTTATTATTTCATTTTTAAGTTACGGAACTCAAAAAGTTGTTATCGATGGTAAAGGTTCCTCCAGATCGGTAGTATCAATGGGCGTTCTTCAGGGCTCGATTTTTGGCCCATTCCTGTTCTTAATCTATATTAATGACTTACCTTATCTTTTAGGGGACAATCATGATATAGTATTATTTGCTCTTTAATTTTCAAACTCAAACGGCAGTCAATTAATTATTACGACATTAATAATGCTCTATCAAAATTAGTACATTGGTTTAACGCCAACAATTTTCTCTTAAGCGGCAATAAGACAAAATGTATTAATTAAAGTTGGAAAAATTTACTTTGCGTATATCCTATATCCTATATCCGCTAAATAAAATAAAATGATGTGTTTTGCTGTTTGTTTGTCACTTAGCGGTCAGCCACCGTAGAGTCTACTAAACCAGAGGATGCCTCGTGTAGAGGTAAAACACGTGTCGTATTATCCTCGGTGGTGTCTCTTTCCTAGTGTAGTGGTGGTGGGAGTAGTAGTGTTGGGATTAGTAGTGACGGGAATAGTGCACGCAATTGAGGGAAGGCGGGATGTGCTCTTCAAACTATGTAGGTAAGACAAATCATTTTAATTTATTAAGCGGATGTAGACAAAGTAAATTTTTCCAACTTTAATATAATGGATTTCCGCAAGTTACTTTGTGTGCCTGATTCTATTTATTAAAATGTATTAAATTTACAATACCTAATGTTAAACACTCGAATACCAATGTGCTCTTAAATGGGAAAGAGTTGGATCTTGTGGATACCACTGTTTTTCTTGGTATTATTATTGACGCGAAGCTTCAATGGGGCCCCCATATATCTAAATTAGCAAGCAGTCTTAGTTCTGCAGCATATGCTGTAAGAAAGATTAAAAGTCTCACCAATGTTGAGACAGCCAGAGAGAAGAAAGGAATTTAGTTTCAGAGAAGAACATAAAGAAATAAACATATTAATTTAGCATCGCAATATATTTATGAAAATGTAATGTATGTACATAAAAACATAGATTTGATAAGAATAAAGATGTTCATACTTTAAACACTAGGAACAAACATAAGCTTGTAATACCGGTTACTAGACTCCACAGAATTAGTAATTCATTTATGAGGCAATGTACACACTTTTATAACAAAATCCCAGAAAATGTTCAAAGATTGTCAAAAAACAAGTTCAAAAGTTTTAATAAAGAAAAATTACACTAAACGGGTTATTATAATATCAAGGAATACATGAATGAAAATGCCTAAATCAGAAAATACCCTAGGAATGAGGTGATCGCCACCATGCTGGTTCTATTAAAATTCATTTAAAAATTGTACAAACTAAATTATTTAAAGTCAAATATGTTTAAAAAATCCCGCCTTGTTTCTTGCAGATTCATCCTAAAATAGAGGTATTTTCCGAATCAGTGGTAAATAAAAAAGTTACTTTCAATATTGAAATATTTATAGTATTACATAAGTATTATGTTATTTATCAATATTGAATAAAAAAATCTATACAAATAAATAAAATTGAAGTGTCTGCTTGTAATTTTAAAATAACAGCTTTTTACTAAATGCATATGAAAGTATATACGGTACTTATAACAAAAACACATTTTTTTAAATTTTGTCTGTCTTTGTCTTTTCAGGTTTTGAGGTATACCTGACGAGAGGATGTGTCGTAATTTCCCGAATGCTGCCCAGCCCAGTTGAATCCGTCGGTTGACCTAGTCGGATTATTTGTCCCACGTAAACATACTCGTCAACAACTTCGAGCTTAGTGCTCCCAACAATTAGACGTTATACATAATCTTTGTTTTGTCCCTGTTCATCTTAAGACCTACTCGTTGGGAGGCACTATTGAGGTCATTTAGCATAGTGCTTAGGTCCTACAGCGATTCTGCCATAAGGACTATATCGTCAGCAAATCGAAGGTGAGTGATGTACTCGCCATTGATGTTAATACCGTATCCTTTCCAGTCCAGTAGCTTGAAAACGTCTTCCAATGCAGCAATTAACAATTTCATCGCGGGAATACAATAAGGATTTTTAGCATACTGTGTAATTTATGGCGAGCGCTTAGCCCTTCAATGTCTCTTTCTGTGTAATCAGCATTTAACAAGCTGATTTACCACGTGCGCGGCGGTGAAATAAAACATCGCTGAGGAATGAAATATTACGAGGACATGTGTAGTACACAGGTACACAATCATGCTGAAGAGTAGCGCGGCAAACTTATTAATCCATTGTACTCTTAGAAATGAGAGGAAGTCTGCGCCCAGCTGTATGACGTAGTTGTATCTCTAAATTTAACTTTTAAAGCTATATTAAAAGGTATATACCATCTATATATATGTACTGCGCACTAGATTTATTCAAAAGAAATAATATTAATCAACAGTTTAAGAGTCGTCATAAGAGAGTCCGTTTCGTCCGTAGGTGTCGTATGGCATTATAAACGGAAACAGGAAATAAGCCTGCAGCATTTTATTGAAATCAGCGTAAAATAATAAAAAAATCAGTTGCCAACCTGTCTGGGAGGTAGTTTATAGGGACACCTACATTCAGCTTCCAGTGGACTTTTGATTGGCTGTTATAGAATGGATGAGTGGGTAAATGAATACGGACAAGCTTTGCAGAAAAAAATTCAGTAACATATTATATTTAGCAAATAAAAAGATTAAAAAAATACATCTGGTATCCTAATTATCACGAAGTGAAAATTAAATTACATATTTCCCAGTATTTACACTCACTCACTGACATAGTAGCTGAATAGCCGCATGCGCAAAATGTATTTTTTAAATATAGAGCAGATGGAATTTTAGTTTTATAATGTTATAATTCCATGGTATTAAAAATTATTCACGCATTCATTTATAATCCACTCCACTACTGAACGTAGACCTTTTCATGGATGGCCTCATAAGGGGGAAATTATTTGTCGTAGTTAAATTTAGACAGGATAAGTGGCAAAACCGGCTAAAAACAATTGAGTCATTGCACACTGCCTTGTGGTGTTTGGCCCGAAGCCTGAAAGCCGAGTATTCCTCAACCATAACTCCTTTTATAAGGCATGTGATCGGTCCTTTAAGATTTTGTGAGCGTCAAAGTAGTCAAAAAATCACAAAAAATCTCAAATAATCTCAAAAAAAAAACAGCACCCGGTTAGGATGACTACTCTCTAGTAGGCATTTTCTACGAACTTCTCTCCAGTTACTTTATTACTCCTTCTACGCCTATAAATATACTGACACTATAAGTATCCCGAAAACGGACAAACCACGTTATTTAGTTTCCAACTAATAGAACTTTAAGTCTCATCAGCATGTTGGGGAAAATTTACGAGCGCATCATTCTGTATCGCTTCCACAATTATGTGTTCGCTAAAAATATACTTCCCGAAGAGCAGTTCGGCTTTAAGCCCGAACACTCGTGCACCAACCAAAGAAATTATGCAAGACTTTAGTATTCATAAGAACAATCGAACTGAAACTTTCAACTCTTGAGCTCTCTTTTTCGATGTCGCAAAAGAGTATGACAAGTCTAGCACGAGCGTTCTTAACTAATTGCGCACAAAAGCCTATCAAATCATGTAGAGGGACTCGCTCCTTAAAATGGACCTTAAGTACTGAGGTCCAACAGGGCTACTTCTTCTCCCAATTTAATTTTACACTACACGAGATGTACACGGGTGATATCCTGAAGAACCTAGTAGTTAACAGTGTTCTCTTCGACAATGACATTGCACTTTTCGTCGCTAAATATAATTTAAAAAAATTCGCAAGTTGCCCCAAAGAGGCGCCAATTGCTCGAATCGAAGTGAATCCTGAGAAAAGTGCACCAATATACTTTTAAAAAACCCTTGTCTTATCCACCGGAACACAAATAAAAAATGCCCAATTCCCTGGGCATCGATGGCCAAATACCAATGAGTTATTTTCGGCAACGGTAGCATGTCCTTCGCTGAAGAATCTGTAACGTCCCGAACCGGGCCAAATTTTACTAGCCATCGGACACTTATATTATACTTCCGGAGATATAATACATGTCACCGGAGCAATATTGAGCGTAACTCTCTAGGTGTTGCGAACTTCCGCCAATTTCTGAATACTTCAAGTGTCTCAGCAAAACTTCAATAGCGTTCCCCCCTAAACCCTCCCCGCTTAAGTTGTATATCCAACAAAGTTCCTAACCCAAACGTCGCGGACATCGAGGTTGTTGAGTCTGCGTGCGAGACGATTAGTAATGATTCTCGAAAAAAGCACAAAGGCGCGGCATAGAAGGGATATCGGTCTGTAGTAGTTCAACAGGGCACTTCTTCTCCACGTCTCTGGAGCAGTGCCACCACGGAAGACGGAAGACCTTGTGAAGCGCTGCAAGTACTGGTTTTCCAACCGCTTTAAGAAGCTCCGCTGTAATTGCATCGTCGCCCGTGGCCTTGCCGAAATTAAGGTGCTGAAGAACCCTTCTAATCTCGCTCAGACCGACATCCGGAATATCATCGGAATAGTGTCGGATAAGACGTGCTCTTAGATCGTTACTCACATTTCTGTGTGGCTCCAACGATGACGGATACAACTGCCGTTGAACCTCTCAATCGCACTCAAAATCTCAGGTGTCCAGGAAACGATGCTACCACACTCGGTCTTCAGCTTCGTTAGTTGGCACTTTCTGGCAAACAGATCTCTAGCAAAGACTTTGGAGCCCTGGTTCCGCTCGATCGCTTCTTCAATACGAGCAGTATTAAAGTTGCGTAAGTCCCGCCGCATGCATTTGGAGATCTATCTGTTCAGTTGCCTGTATGCTGTCAAATCTGTTAAATATTGCTACTACATTAACTTCGACAATTTGCTTTTTCTGGCAGATGTATCTCTGACACAGAGTTTTGAGCCTTGGTTCCTCTCGATCACTTCTTCAATACGAGTTGCATTGAAGTTACGTATGTCTCTCCGCATGCATTTGGAGATCTTTCTGTTCAGTTGCCTGTATGTTGTCATATCTGCGGAAAACTGCAACTTCATTTCCTGTCTAACAGCCTTGAGATTTAGAGTATGATCGGAAGTTTTTGGTTCTTACTCGACGAGTCTTGCAGAACTTAGCTCCGACCGCATGGACAGTTTCCATGAGTTTGTCATTCATATCTTTCATTGTATTACAATCTTCTAGGCACTGAAAACGATTTTGTAATTTGAGCTCAAAGCATGAGAGGGACAGAGCGTTAACTTCTTTAGAAGTGACTTCTCCAACTTAACATTAGAGTTCAATGTGCCTCTTAACATTCGGTGATCGCTAACAGTTTTAAACTTTGCGATGACTGAAATATCACTAAACAGTTGCAGTAGCAGCATTGTAGGCATGAAGGTAACGTACACATAAAAAAAATTGAGAGCCGTCACGGGACGCCTGGCAAATGTGAAACGTCGAAATTATTTTGTACAGGTAATAAATAGAAATAAATATGGCATAATGAAAAATAAAATATTAAATTTTTTCAAAAAACGATGACTGTTTATTTAATAAACATTTATATTCAATAAATACAAAAATTTAATATTTATAAAAATACATACATACACACTATCACATAGCGTGGCTACGCATACCGTGGCATAGATAAAATATTAAGATTTTTTCAAAAAGATGACTATTTATTTTATAAACATTTATATTCATTAAATACAAAAATGAAATATATATAATAAAATTACATACATACTACATACATACATACTATCTTATAACGTGGCGACGCATGCCGTGGCGACACGTCGCCACGCCAACAATCTGTGTAACCCGCCGCTATAGATGTTTCACATCAAGTGAACTGTTCTTAGATAAGTTGAAAATAGAGTAATTTGAAAAATAAAATAAGGAAAACAATAAATTATCGTATTGTTTCTTTGCAGTTTAAGGTTAGGGACTTTCCTATAAATTCAGCTTTGTTATCATGTGTTAAATTAGTTATTATTATTTTCACACTCAAGAGATAGAGGTAATTTTTCATTAATTATCTCTTAATAATGGCAAAGGTCTTTTGGTACATCCATACATATATATTCCAAAACGTTGTAACGGTACGCATTCCTCACAGTGCGTTTGGATGTGAAAAAGTGAACGGTAAAAATAATAATCAAAATGAAGTTTGTTAATATTTTTCTGTTTGTTTTTATTTCCGTAATAGCCCTGAACTATGTCTCCGCAGCACCAAACCCTTGGAATCCATTTAAGGAGTTGGTATGTAATAACTGTTAATTTAATTTATTTGAATACGTTAAAAATATGTTGATATGAAGATGTTAAACTACATTTTTTAATTCATTTTTTTAAATAAATATCCATCCCATATCAACCCGTGGGTTGAACCCGTGAGCAACTGCGTCTTCCTAATAACGACTAAAAATAAAATAAAACTGCAGTTATCAACCCGCTTGCCAAGCGTGGCAACTATGGCAAATATCCCCTATGAGGCAATCTGTGGGAGGTATATGTTCAGCAGTGGACTTTAATAAGTTGTAACGGTAACGGTGATACAAATATTTCTCCTTCCTTTGTTATATGTATTTATACGTGGTAGAGCCACACTGCCACTATGCAATGGTGGCTGCAAAAGGAATAGGTCAGTTCGTTCGGAGTAGGGCCACAATCTCACAGAATACAAGCGTAAAACAGCAGCATAATGCTGATATGTTTCGTGTGGTGAGTGTAGAGAATCAAAGACCCTTTTTACTGGAAACGAGGCATTTCATCTTAGTACTCAGGGTGACAACGCATCTGCATTTTAATTCTTAATCGGGGAAAGATATAGATGTATATGACTCACAACATCCACTCACCATCAATTGGATTGTATGCTCGCTTGTTATCTATATTCTGTAAAAAATATATTACGTTTATACAGAAACAGAAATAATATTTTATTTCTTTTTCCCTTTTATAGGAAAAAGTTGGACAAAATATTCGGGATTCCATTGTTCGCGCAGGACCAGCTGTTGCTGTATTAGAGCACGCCAGGATAGTTACAAGAGAGAGAGACTAATCGAAAATTTTGAAGCAGAGTTTCGCACAACTTTTTTTACAATTTCGTCTACACCTTAAGAAAAATGTCTAAACATTTTTATTAAGTTGTAAACAAAAAAAAACTATCAATGGATAAGATTTTAATTTGAGAAAAATATTTTGCTCGTAATTAGAATCTGGGATGCCGGATTGTATAATTCGATACTAAAATAATAATAATGTAGTCTAAATAAAAGCGTTATCAAAGCTGATCTGTGATAATCCTATTGAAATAAAAAAATACAAGGTGATAGTTATGAAAATATTGTGTTGTCATCGGTTCCTAATATGTCTGCAAAATTATTGATTATTCGAATGTCATGATGTGAATTAAAAATAAATTATTTAGTTTTCCTATTCAAAATACAACAAAGGGATAAAAAGTTAACAATTGTATTTGTTACAGAAAATTTCGCAACAGTTGTAGCAATAGTAAGATTAATTGTTTTGGTTTGTGAAATAAGATTTGATTGTGTATTTATAACTTAGGAACCAAGCGGTTTATGATATGTTAGCTCTACAGGCAGCCCTGATTAGAACGTCAAGTTTTATTGTAATAGTTTAAAATTCTGCAGTTTTGTATTTGTTTCTTTTTTATAAATTTTTGCGCAACAAATATTTTGATATAAAAATTTTGGAATGTTTGTCATGTAATTCTGTTTTATTATGTAACATGTTATTGTGGTAGCTTCCTAAAAGGCCAGCTTTTTGCTTAATTATTAAAAAATTAAAATTTTTACAACCGACTTCAATATAAATTATTAAGAATAACTCAAAAACTATTGGTCAGACCTTGATCAAATTTATATAGGACCACATGAGAAGCACCAGCTTTCAAAGAAAAAGAAATTCAAACAAAAAGAAATATCAAATAAATTGATATAATATAGAAACTTGCAAGCATATAGGCACTAATTTGGTTAGACTAAAAATTTGGACCTCTACTGGAGAGAATTAGGGGCCTCACGTAGCTCGAGCGAAGCGAGAGTGAGTGAATGCATTTGAACTAAAGCTGGTGGTTAAGATAATCTTCAGTAGCTCTTTCAAGTATAAATTATTAACACGATTGAAATAACGTTAGTTCATTGAAACCTATCAACCAATACGGTCAAGTTAACAAACCTGTTATGAAATTTCTCAAACAAAAAGAATCACTTAAATTAGAATGTATCTGTCGTGCACCAAAAAATGAGGTTAAACGTCATGGAAACTCATTGCCAAACACTTTACGTAGTATTGTCTGAGGTCCATCGAATTGCGGAAAAACTAACTTAGTTATCATAAATAATATACAACTTAGTTATGAAAAATATTCAACGTTTAATAAAGGATATAAATATGTTTTAGTAGTAATCGATGCTCTATCGAAATACGTGTGGGTTAAACCTATGAAATCGAAACATAAAAATTGTGTCAGAAATGCGATGCAAAGTTTATTATCTGAATTGAGACGAAAACCTACAAATTTACAAACAGATCTTGGTACAGAGTTTTATAATGATTCTTTTAAGAATTAAATGAAAAATTATAATATAAATCATTATTATTCCACGTACTCCGTTAAAAAGCCTCCATTGTAGAACGAGTAATAAGAACTTTAAAAACTCGCCTTTACAAAATATTCAGTCTGTGCGGACGATATCAATAGTCCCAAAATAATTTAGATTTTGTAGTAAAGCAGTATAATATTACTTTGCATCGCATTACAAAATTCAAGCCTATCAATGATAATGATTCAAATGCGATTTTAGTTATGTCAAACATCAAGAAATCTCAAAAACCTAAGATACGCCAAGGACCAACGTTTTACGTTGGCGATTATGTTCGTATAAGCAAAAAAACTAAATTTCCAGAAAATTTCTTTATCTTATTGAAAAAGATATTAAAAGAAAAGGAAATAAGCTTTTAGTAAAATGGTTAGGCTTGAGTGATGAAGAAAATAGTTGGGTGGACAAAAGTGATTTAGTAGTGTAGGTATATAAATAACACATTATTACTTAATTATCTCATTTTATACCTATCGATGAAGGAAGGCAGTGGTATAATTAATAACGTGATAGATAATTTACCTTTTGAGTTACATTTACCCGGCTATCAATTTTGTGGCCTTGGAACGAAACTTCAAAAACGGTTACTCAAATGCAATCGAGGGGTAAACAAATTGGATGAAGCTTGCATGCTCCATGATATTGCTTACATTAACAAAGATTCGAACGCTCGACAAAAAGCGGATTTAGAACTTTTGAATATGGCTAAGAGGAGGTTGAAATCAAAAGATGCTGGGAAAGGAGAAAAAATTGCCTCATGGATAGTAAAAAACGCGATGAAAGCAAAAACCGGGCGGGGAGTGGTATAAAAGCATTTAAGAAGGGGATAAAAAAAATACAGTCTCATTTAAAAAAACTTACATCCAAAGACAGCCACTCGGCTATAAAATATGCCTATGCAGCTGCAAAGAAAATATTTAATAATAAAAAAGGAATAAGTTTACCTCGTTGTATTCCTCTTCCAAAGTATGGAGGACTTTTACCGCTTATTCCCATATTTGCGGGATTGTCAGCTTTAGGATCATTACCTGGTGGAGCAGCGGGTATAGCAAAGGCTGTTAAGAGAGTCTTCAGGAATCTGAAAGACACAACAGAATGATGGAAGCGGTTGCTCTAGGAAAAGGATTATATATTAAACCTCATAAACAAGGAACAGGTTTATATCTTAACCCCTCAAAATACTAGTACTTCTTGTTCTCTCTCTGAATATAAAATTACCTTTACTAACATTGCTATTAGGCATGCATTAAGTATGTTTTTCTCTTTGGCAAACACAAATATGTACTTCATTTAATTATGTCTAAAGTTTTCGCAATGTAATTCTTAACGTTGGAAACTGTTCTGGCTAATGTATTGTTAACATTCACCTTACATTCAAATGTGATATAAGAGCTGTAAGTTTCTTTGAATAAATAAATAAATACTAATTAGACGGCTACCCAGACGTGCGCTCACTAAACTAGACATATTAGAACATGCAAGTGATATTCAATAATTTCGCGGCGTTTTCATGAGAAATAAATTACTTTTGAAACCGAGAAAGATAGAATGTGGAATATTGAATTTGAATAGCTACAGAAATCCTGGAACGCATTAGGTAGCCTTTGTAAAGCACAATAAATACATAGAATATTATGATAGTTTTGGTACTCGTAATTTAAAGCCACCGTTAGAATTAGTTAAATATATGCATAACTTACCTATCAACTATAATTATGTACGACATCAAGCGTTTGGTGCTACAAACTGTGGTCATCTTTGTCTAAAATTTTTAAGGAATTACTGGAAAAAAGCTTCATATAGTGTATGAAATAAATAAACGAATCAGTATAAAATGTCTTTCAATGTGTCTATAACTGAGACAGGAGCCTCTTTATCTACAAACTATTCACCGACATTGGAACTACGAGGAGACTACGAATGCGGTCTTTTGCATTTTTCAACTTTCAATTCTATTCCAAATATGGATGAAAGAAACAATAAATTTTATTATGGTGAAAAAGAAATGATCGAAATTCCTGAAGGGTCTTACGAGTTTCAAGATATTTGTGATTATCTAAAAAATAACATTAAGAACACTCTATTAAAACTAACTTGTAACAATAATACATTGAAAACAAATATTATTTGCTCTGAAGATGTTCACTTTAATAGGAGCGAATCACTGGGTAAAATTTTAGGCTTTGGTATGGAAACAATAAAAGCAAATATAAGTACTGAATCAAAGTATCCTGTCAGCATCTATCGACAACCATCGTGCGGATTGAATGTGATGTAGTTAGTGGTTAATTTGTCAACGGGAAAGCAAGCCATATAATTTATGAATTTGTACCTAATGTACCACCTGGTTATCGAATAATTGAAATACCTAAAAACTTCATTTATTTTCCTGTTAACCAAGGTTCTATAAGTGCTATCAATATAAAGCTGTTGGACGCTGAGAATAAAGAGAAAAATGTACGAGGTAAAGAAGTGCAACTGTATTTACATTTCCGAAAAAATTGATAAATTTGAATAAAAGCCCACCTACGTCGTGTATCCAAGTCAGTTCTAAAAAAACATCTCATAAAGGCACACCTCTTCATGTGAACGTTTATAACAGCACCACGAAAGAAAAGGTATCAAACGTACATTTAGTTAATAATGCAGCACTGTTTCTATTTCAAGATATAAGATATGAACTTAATGGGGCAGAAATAGATAAAATTAAGAATGCGGGTATCACTACTACAATAAAATCTTATCTATCCTTAAATGAAAATGAATCCAAATGTGCACGAGTTTGGGACTGGTCAACTGCAGGAACAAGCAATACTAGTGGTGGAGCGTTTTCCGCATCTATACCATTGAACAAGATAATAAATTTGCAGAAGATTATGAAAAAATTATAATTAATTGTAAAACACGAGTTAGTATTATTACGAAGCAATATGAATCTTAATGCGATCAATTTAAATACAGGTGAAGTCGTAGATGATATTATAATAAATAAAATTGTTTGCCGAGTTCCACACATCAAAGTATCAGATCGTGAAAGAATCAACCTATTAAAACATTTAGAGAAAGATAGAGCTATTCCATTAGCGTTCCGTTCCTGGGACTTATATGAGTATCCATTGGTACCCAAAACACGTAAACATATTTGGTCTATAAAAACTTCATCGCAAATAGAGAAAACACGATTTGTTGTCATCGCCTTACAAACCAGCCGCAAACATAACGCGGCATTATCATTGGCAGAGTTTGACCATTGTCACGTACGTAATTTAAGAGTCTTTAAAATTCATCATATTATCCTTATGAGGGACTGAATGTCAGCTTTTCAGAAGATAAGTTTTCTTTATTATACGAACAGTATGCGAGATTTCAACAGTCGTATCACGGACACCGGTCAGAGCCGTTGATGGGTTTAAAGGAATTCAGAGACGTAGCGCCATTATTTTTAATTGATTGTTCAAGACAGCACGAAACTTTAAAAGGTTCGATCGACGTGAGAGTTGAAATTGAAACAGACCAAGAAATACCAGATCAGACAGCTGCTTATTGCTTGATTTTAAACGATTGTATATTCGAGTACAAACCACTGAGTAATATCGTTAAGAAAATATCATGAATAGCAATACAATAATCGTAGATCTTCAAGGATTCAAAAATAGCAAAAACTAATTTATAAAGATAAAGATAAAGATAAAGATCATTTTATTTGTTCAAACATGAGTATACATACATATGCATGCAAGATGTTAAAAGAAAATATCTCGACAGTCATGTTTAGCCTCTACGGCGTACAAATATTAAAAAAAAAATTACAATTCTAATTGGCCTTCGACTTATTTAGTATTAATAAATTATACAATAAACATTAAAACAGAAAACAAACATCATTAGAGAAGAGAATCTATATATTTAAATATACTTGTACCTAAAAGATATCTTTATTTACCTAAATGATTGTACAAATTCTTAGTGTTACATACTTACATTAGTCAATTTCGTATATTATTACTTTCGATTATTTTATGAATTCTACTTTATTATGTTCAATTAGCAGTAAGATAATGTGTAATAATTTATATAAATGTAGATATTATATGTCATAGCAGTTAGTGGTCAATGTTGTCTTACAAAAGTCATTATTGTAGTAGGCTTTATTTGCAAAAATTATTTAATTTATTTTTGAGTATGTTACTATATATGTTCTTTCCAGCGTTTAGGAATTTTATTATATATTTTTGGGCCCATGCAAAATATGCTGTTATGCATTAAAGTAGTTTTTGATTTATGTAGACGAAGTTTACTGTTATCACGTCTATTACGAACGACCGTATCAGACATGCGTGGGAATAGGTTAG
This sequence comes from Parnassius orleans, assembly GCA_029286625.1. Classification (NCBI taxonomy): domain Eukaryota; kingdom Metazoa; phylum Arthropoda; class Insecta; order Lepidoptera; family Papilionidae; genus Parnassius; species Parnassius orleans. Next base: position 190,360 of record JAGSMP010000057.1, read on the forward strand.
GATTGCTCTTAACGAACATTGCGCTTTCCAAAATATAAAGTGAGGGTAATGTCAATAATTTATATTGTATGAAAAATGGTTTACAGCTCTCCGTGACCTTTAGTTTGAATATTTATATTATAGTAAAAGAATTTGGTATAGCCACTCTAGAGAACACCAAAATGTTCCTAATTAAACCTCCTTACCCGTTCACTTCACTATCTCTTGAAGAGTAAAAACAAATTTGCTGGATTGAAAAGCACAGAGGGTATCGATGGAGTGAGGGCTTTGTTGATTATAGAGAGTTTCACAGAATTATCAAGACATATTTGAAAGATAAAAAGACTTTTTTTAAAGGATGTAAAAAAATAAAATGGATATAGGATCTTTGTGATGAAAATAATACTATCGTAGATATAAATTGCTTAGGAGCTCAAAATTTAAATACTCTTTGTGAACATTATTGTAAAGATATTTTACTGTATAACTGTTTTACTCATAAGAAAATCTGTGCGTTAAAAATGTTTTTTGTATTAAGAAATGGTGTTTTGAAAACAAAGTGATTGTTTGATTTTCAATAAAATACATATATGTAAATAAAAACTTCATCTTTTAATTTAAACTATCCTTGTGTTCGAGGAGGAGAAAAAAACAATAGTTTCAGACCAGCAACGATTAGTATTATTAAAGTAACTATTTTTTTTTGTATCACATTGCATTTAACGATGAAGTGGAACCTCTACTGGAGAGAATTGGGGCCTTCAGCGGCACGTAGTTCGAGCGAAGCGAGAGCAAGTGACGCAGAAGCCCCAATGCTATCCTACTGTTCCTAATATGTCTGCAAAATGATTGATTATTCGAATGTCTTCATGTGAATTAAAAATAAATTATTTAGTTTTTCCATTCAAAATAAAACAAAGGGATAAAAAGTTAACAATTGTATTTGTTACAGAAAATTTCTCAACAGTAGTAGCAATAGTAAGACTAATTGATTTGGTTTGTAAAATAAGATTTGATTGTGTATTTATGGTTTAGGAACCAAGCGGTTTATAATAAATTGGCTATACCGACAGCCCTGATTAGAACGTCAACTTTTATAATAATAGTTTCAAATTATGCAGTTTTGAATTTGTTTCTTTTTTATAAATTTTTGCTCCACAAATTTTTTGAAATAAAAATTATAGAATGTTTGTCATGTAATGCTCTCTTTTATTATGTAACATGTTTTTGTGGTAGCTTTCTAAAAGGCTAACTCTTCTAACTAATCTGGCGCCCGTTAATGTCCCACATTTAAAGCTTCCTTGCACCTGAAATCTTCCCTAACGATATCCTATTTTTTTAGATCAAGATTTAGTAAAGAATTTGTTACAATTAGTGACATAAGAAAAAAAATTAGTGACTTAATACTTTAGGAGATATGGCTCTTTTTTGCGAGGATTCTAACCTGAATTTAAGCTAGCAGCCTCCCCTTGACAACACCATTATTGTCAGCGTCTGCATCATTTTTATTCTTAATCGAGGATAAATGTAGATGTCTATTGGCCACGGCATCCACTTACCATCGGAAATACGAATAAATAAGGCTTCTACTTTATTTGAAATTATCCCAAAGTAAATATGATTTATGGGCAACAACTACGCGTACCATAAAATACTATAATACTATAACGCGTACACACACTCCTCATTGTGCGATTCAATTCACAACATTTTTGCCAACCGATCGACCCTTACGAATGTGTGCGTGAATAGTAAAATAGATATTTGTGATTGACAATCAGTTAACATAGTGCATTACCACGCATTCTGAGTTTAAAAGAAAAAACGATAGAATGTTTGAGATTTTTTTAAAACAAATTTTTCTTCACCATTCACCTATTTACTTATTCTAAACCTTCTCTGCAAATTTGGCAGTATATTGCAAAATAACCCTGTATAATAGTCAGTGATTAGTCAGTAAATTTCAAAATAAGAACAACGTCTCAGACGCAGACAATGATAGTGTTTACGAGGGGAGGCTACTAGCTTGAATTCAAACTAGAATCCTCCCAAAAAAGGGCCATATCTGCTAAAGTATTAAGTCACAAATATTTTGTCTTAAGTCACTAATGATCATCAATTCCTCACTAAATTTTGACATAATAAAATTTAGGAAAGCGTTGGGGAGGATTCCAGCTTGAAGGACGATGTATAAACAAAATTATAGAGGTACTCAAAGCAAACTGCTTATACCAATAGATAAGAGTTGCCAAATTAAAATTTGCTGGAATTTACATTTGCATTGTAATGACTTGTTTGTCAAATAGATTAAAAAAATGAGCAAAGAGAGAACGAGAGCAAATATTCACATTTTGCACACAATGTTATAGGTTCCCCCTCATAAGGGACAAATAAAATAATATTCATTGTTTTATTATGTTTTAAATAGAAGAGGATTTCCGTGTTTTGTTACCCAGTAATAGTATTCGTTGTGATCAATCATATTATCACATACAATACTGACCGTGAACTTGAATTATCGGATCAATGACTCACTTTACACCCGCATTTATCAAGAGTATTTGTTTACATTAATACGATTACATGTATGACTAGCTGTTCCCCGCGACTTCGACCGCGTGTAATTTATTAAAATTGGATTTTATTAATTTATTTAAATGAAACTATTTTTTACGGATTCTATCGCGTTTAATTTAACTTTTGTTTGCCTTAGGACAAACAAAAAGATCCATTTAAACCCGCGTGAAAGAACATATAGCTGACTTGAAGCACCGACGTATCGAGTAGTCTGCAGTTTGTGAACATGTTCAAGATCGTTCACAAACACATTAGATTAGATTTAATAGACCACAAATCCTCGCAAAAGGACACCGATTCCTACCAAGGATGATTTGCGAGGCTGTTGAAATTAAAAAACATCCTAAATTCAATACAGAAGACGGATGGGTGCTGCCATCTGCTTGGGATCCTATATTTAATTAAATTAAATCCAAGCCCAAGCATACCACCGCAAGACTTCAAGATACTGTAAGCTCATTCTGCGTAGATCGTACCAAAAATTAATATTCAAAAACTGAAGGTAGCCGGGCTAACTATGATATCGGGACGTCAAACACCTCAGTCCCCTCGTGACCATGAATGCTGTTAAGCACCCGAAACGTCGGGAATTAAAAAGTTAAAATGAACGCGATAAAATCCGTAAAAAAATAGTTTCATCTAAATGTGTCTTCGCGTAAATATAAGGAAACTTTATTTATTCATTCATTATTGCATTCCTTAAAACAAAAGAATACAAAGGGCGGACTTAATGCCTTGAGGCATCCTCTGCCAGTCAAACCATGGAGTGGTGAGAATTTGACGTAGGTGTGGCAATTTAGAATAAAATAACACTACAAAAAATGCAAATTAACTACATAATGTATACATTTTACTAATAAATAAACTATATATATTTTATGGGTTTTCATTTTTTTACGCGGAACCCTAATTCTTATTCTAAAATAAAAGTAGCCTAAGTTACTCCTCATAATATCAGCTATCAGCCAGTGAAAATCCCGTTCAAATTGATCCAGCCATTTCGGAAATTAGCCGGAACAAACAGACAGACAGACAAAAATTTTAAAAATTATGTTTTTATCATAAGTACCGTATATACTTTCATATGCGTTTAGTAAAAATCAATTATTTTGTTATTACAAACAGACGCTTCAATTTTATTTATTTGTATAGATATAGATATGTATAGATATTGTTGACGCGAAAACGCTACTACGTAAGTATACCTTTATATTCAAAGAGAAGTAGTTAAATGTTAAGCCGTAATAAAATTTGGTTAGCCACAAAAAAAAGCACTTAAATCATTTGGTTAACATTCAAAGTTTCTGTTTGCAATTAAAAAAAACATTCGGCAATTCTTGTTTCGCAAATAATCTTGATAATGTTCAGTAATTTAATCATAAATAGGCACCTTACAATAATATGAGGTTGCCTAATAAACAGTCAATCCGCAAAATACTTACTTGATTAGCAAGATTCTAGCTATATACCGTTTCATAACTATCTTACTAGACTAATTTAGTGTAATAATTATAATTTTAAACTGAATGTACAGGAGGAACAAATTTCGCGACATTGACGTTTCTGTTGTGTTGTTGTTCATGTTCCTTTCTTGACAGTAGGTTAAGGTGCAGCTGGGGTGGCCCTTGGATCACCCTAGAGCCGCGTACATTATAACGATATAAAATGTAAAAATTTACAGCCGTCCAGAATGTCAAAATTGACCGATTGGTATATTAATGTTTGCTAGCCATGGTTTGCTGACCAATTATCTATTTCTGCTGCTAGATTACATTTCTCTGCTGTTAATGAGTAAACTGTGTATTAAAGTAATATTTTCTTAATGATTTCTTATATTTACGCGAACACTCCACATTGAATAAAACTATTTTTATGGATTTTATCGCGAAACGTCGGGAATCAAAATAGTAAAATTAAACGCGATAAAATCCGTAAATAGTTTTATTTAATATTTTCTTAATATATTTACAACAGGTTCAACCATCAGATCTTGTTTGTCATAGGTGTTATCAGCGTGCAGAAACCGCTCTGAATGAGGCAAGAACTGAAGTATCGTATATAGTATATAGTGCCACAAGCTGACATAATTACACTGCCTAACTACTCAAGAGCTCCTGACACTCATTTTCGCTGCATATTTCCAACCTGTACAAGCACGTCACAACAAATGGTTCCACTTACGTTACGCATAAGGCTTTTTAGTGATTACAAATACTATATACCACACAATTGTCGTATGTGTAGCTTCCATTTAGAAAGATAGACATGGTCAGACTTGTTTGAAGGAAATATGAATCACAGTTTTACAGCTGCGTATATTGAAGATTTTTGTGAACTATTGAAGGGTGATAAAAAAACAATTGATTTTAATAACATTAATGGGATGGATGATAGTGTATTCTATTATTGGTTGGGACAAACAAAAGAGCAACTTAGAGAATTAGAAGCAGTGTTGCCCGATTTCCAAAATCGTGCCACAACACTTGGAGCCTACTTAATGAAATTACGAACTGGAGATTCATACGGCAGAATTTTAATATTATTGAATATGAGTAGAAGTACATTATCAAAGTTGATAAACAAAGCTCCCGATGTTATGACAGAGCATTTTATGCCACAACATTTAGGCTTTGAACATATGTCAAGGCACTAAGTTGCAGAAAAGTATCTGTATATTCCAAATAATTTATTCGAAAACCCAGGAAGTCGTATTGAAGATAGAAAGACGATTGCAATAATGGACGGCACATACATTTATGTACAAAAAAGCAGCAATTATTCGTACATTCCTCATTGTATGTTGCGATGGTTATATAATTGATGTGCTGGGCCCGTTTCCAGATACAAAATCTAATGCTGACATTTTAAAAGATGAGTTCATAGACCCTTCACAACCTCTTCGGCAGTATTTTAGAGAAGGAGGTGTATTCATTCTGGACAGAGGTTTTAGGGACTGTATTTCATTGTTAGAAAACTTAAATTACGCAGTGCATTTCCCTCTATCTCTGCAACTAGGCGAGTTCCAAATGAGTACACAAAATGCCAACGAATCTCGAAAAGTGACATTATGTCGGTGGGTCGTAGAGGTTGTGAATGGGAGATTTAAAAGAGATTTTAAAGTTTCATCCTCTTTTAGTTGACAGAGATGATGCAAGAGAAATTGTTTTAGTCATCCAAGAAAATTTTTTCACAGAAAATACATTGGCAGATTTTAAATTGAAAACGGGCCCAGTTTGAAAGCATGACTGTTCAAATAAATAACCTTTATAATTTTCCAGAATTTGAATATAACGATTTGATTTTGATGTCGTTAGGGATTTACGAAATTAAACAAGCCCGTCATACTATGGCGAGCTGTTCGTCAAGACGGTAATTATGTTGTTGAAGTTTGCAGGGAGGTTGAACAGGAGTTGATTAGTGAATTACGTTTACTACATTCTATGGCTCTTGAGAGGGAGAATACACAGCCGCCATATCAGTAGTAAAACTTATTTTGTAATTTATTTTGGTTGATGAGTCAGAAATTGGGAGGGAGGCAATAAAAAAATATTGCTGTAATTGTGTTGTTGAGCGCAGAACTATAGGTTGCTGCGCCCATGTTATGACTATAATATGGTATTTAAGTTGGGCCCGATACCAAAAATATATCAACCCCCCTGCTCAATATTTGGATAATATTTTGCTCGAAAGAGAGTGTATAAGTTGTATTTATTTGGTATGAATAAAATAAATACCTAATCACAACCTGAGTTTTATTTACCGTATAAGTGCTAGACTCAGACTGAACTGCTTACATTAGCAATAACATAGTAATGTTTCATAAAAATAAAACATAACCTCAAAATCTCTATGATAACTGCTAATATGTATGTTTTCGGAAGTGTCCGTCAGGAGTTATTGTTCTTACATAAAATTATGTGTAATTTTGGACTTAAAAAGGTTTTTTTTCACTGTTGGTTCTTAGGCGAACATTGTAACGAACATTGTGATGGACGCAGAACAATGTATTTTCCTTCCTGTGTAACGAATCCTGGCTTTTTTCAATCTTCGATTCGTAGAGGAATTGACCAAAATGTAGAGTTTTTATCTAGCGTTGAAAATAATTTACAATTCCTCGTCTTTATCATTAGGTCTGCAATAAACGGAAATGGTTGAGCTTGAGGTACCACTATTTTATTCAAGTCTATGAAGTCTATACACAATCTGGAGTTCTTTTTTCCTCTTTTTTAAATGATAAAGTAACAGGTGCAGCGAATGGACTGTAGTTCTTCTATCAGCTCATTATCTAGTAATTTTGCTGTTTGTTCTTCTATTTCTTTCTTAGCTTCAACAGTGCATTTTTAAGGCCTTTTACTATAACATTATTCTTCTAATAATCACTGTTAATGAATATGAAGCAAGTCTATCCTTGCTTCACATCCATTAACAGTGCCCACATCGTATTTGTTTTGTGCCGATTTTTGAAAGTGATTTAAATGATTTATTCGAATGAATTTCCTTATGAGACGGTACGAATTTGGCAGATGAGGGCTAGGCGAGAAAAAGTGTAAGATTTTTCCGTCACGACCCCTTCTGACGTAGTGTAGACGGCCTTGGCGGCTATAAGGAAGCGAGATGGAATAATATTCATCCCCCTCGTACTTTTTATTATCTTGCCATGAAAGAAATATTATTTTATTTTAAATGACGCATCATTTTAATAGACGCTAGTAATTCATTTATTTGTATTTGTTAATCAATAATAAAATACGTTTATCAGTAATAATATACTACGAAAGGAACTTCGTTCCAACCGAGTGTTCCACGACACTCACGCATGTTTTTTTTTTATTTCAAACTTTCTTCTTTTGCATGTTCTTTAATATTTATTTTGTATTCTTTTGTTGTGTTATTTCTTGTATTTTTTAATTCTGTATTTGTTTATTTATTTGTAGAAATTTCTTCTACTTTATTTTCATTTTTATTATTCAGAATCTGTTTTTCTATTATTTTGAAATCTTTATTTTGGGTTAATTTAAAAAAAATATCAAGTAAAATGCAATCAAAAAATCATATTTGCAATTTTCTTCATCAATAATATATACATTAACATTATTTTCTAATTAAAAGATTTTTTTTTTCAAGGTTGTCATATCACTTTCTTTTTTTACTAAATCTGCTTCATTCAAACTGTTTCCTTTTTCTTTTAGTTTTAGTAACTTAGAATTTATCAAAAATAGAAGTATAAAACATTCGAACCTGAATCATAAACTCCATATATTCACATGAGTTAAGAAACTGTAGATTTCTTTACTCATGTGATATATTTCTAATTTATCATTCAAGAGTAGTTTGACATTTATTAATGGTGTTTCTATTTGTTTTTTGTTGAGTTTCATTTAACTCAGCTTCTATCACTGAATTGTTTACTTGTTTAATGAAATTTTTCTTTACCTTATCAACTCCTTTTGATTTAAACCAACATATAGCTTCAGAGTGATAACGAGTACCTTTATTTAACTTTTCACAAATCTTACACGGATTTTTATATTTATTTTTACCGTTAGTTCTTAGATTTTTTTATTTAGATCTTTTTCTTACCTATAAACTTTTTTTTATTTACCATGTGTTCATACTTGCTTCTTTATTAAACAAATTCACTGTATCTTTTGATGTTTATCCATCAATTTTATTAAATATGAATTCTGGTAAGCCAGCTGCAATAAGATCCACCAAGGTACCTGTGTCAATTGATCTCTTCATTACCAATTTTTTTCTCATTCAACAATGAACCATCTTTACATATAAATAATAGTGCGTAAGTGACTGGGTTCCATCCCTTGTTTGAAAATGTTTCACAAAATTTGTTTCTCCATATTAACTCATTGAACTGTACCAATCTACGCAAGACTCATTTATAAACAGTCTAAGTATTTCAATTTTCTTTTCATGTGTTGCCACATCAAAGCGTATGCATTCCTTTTCAATAATATCAATCCACTAGCTTGCATTAGAATTTCTGCTTGTAAATTTTTCAATCACAAACTTTTCTGCACTGTGTTGTAAGCACTGCTGTCTATTTTCCTTTGTGTTTTCTACCAGTTTATCAAATAATCTTTCCAATGTACTTGTTTCTTTTTTACATATTTTGTCAACAAGTTTTTATTCATTCAATTCTTCTAGAAATTGATCTCCAAATTGCAAATTACCATCCTCATCTATGTACGTTCTTCTAAGTTCTTCTGTCATCGTTATCCAAATTCTTCTTATCTGGAACCTTTTTCGTAAAATATTTTTTACTTTATTATAAGCAGCCGTTTTCATTATATCTCTATGAAGACTAGCTAGTTGCAGCTCTTTTGGTATTGCATATACTTTATTTTCACTCACAGTTATACACAGTTTATAGAATTTTTTTTTGTTTTTCCATCACTTCTAGGTAATAATGTAATATCAAACAAAGTTTCTCCGTCTTTTTACTTGGATTTTATGACCAAAAATGTCGTTTTAAAAGATGTTAGGTATCTTGTTTTATAGGATTTACTATAGTAAAGTATGTTGTGTTGCTCTGTAAACAAAAACTTTTTTATTTCATTAGTTCTAAGTTCCCTTACCAATTTACACTATTACAATAATAACAAAAAGCCCTACCTGTAAACAAAGAAACGACATTTTTTGAGTTTATTCTTTAATATGTCAATTCGCTTTGTAACAATTCTGATTTTAATCTACTTAAATTATAATTTTCTACAGGTGGCTTATCATAGCTCAGAGTCAATACCACCATCGTTCTTTCACAGATTCTACACACACTCCACAGATACAGATAAAACACGCACAGATAAAAAAATAAAGAAATACATTTTCTTTACATGCTAATATCAGCTTATAACTAGGTACGTAGGATATATAACAGAGCAGTAAGTAAACATTTCAATGCTCAGGCATTTCAATAACTTAGACAAAACGAGTCCCAATACAACGGTGACTTTAATTTAACACACATATACGTTTTCACATTTTCGTTTCATGAAAAATTATATTTCCATTAAACGTTATTATTTACGGATTTATTTAAAATTTTCGAAAATAGCATCTTAGAGCAACCTGTACTTAGAGAACTGTCGCGCAGCGATCATTTGCCGGAGTCACGGATCAACATTGCATCATTGAAATTAAGACAAATAAGCAATACTATAGGAAAGATACATTCCATTGTCGGCGAGCCGGCGGCGCAGGCGACGCGAGTCCTCCCATCCCGCCGCACCGAAATTGAATTCTGTTTTTGCTTTTCTAGTGCTAGTCGAACCCCTGTTCTTGACACACTTCTTCACAGTAGTGCGTATAATTACGTCGACTAATATTTTTGTGAACTTTTCCGCGAAAAAAACGCTTACCTATTGTTTTATTTATTAATTTTTGTGTAATTAGGATAGTAATTAGATTATGGTACTGCGATAAAAACGCTTTGTTTTGTTTTCGTTTTCTAATCTAGTAGATACGTTTACATCTCTTGCGATACGGACGCTTTTATTTGTGTTATTAGTGCTTGTGTAAATTTGTGATCATAATGGCAAATATACATCCGAACTACACAGCAGCTGAATATGCGGACGTGATCTTAATTTACGGAGAATATCGTCAAAATGCCGCCCTTGCGATGAGGACATATTGCGAGAGATATGGCGCTTCAAGACAATGCCCTACTCATCATCGCACTATTGTAGGAACTCTTCAGCGCATCTGCGAAAACCGGCCAGTGGATCCTAGGTATCAACGCCCTGATTGACCCCCTACACGACAAAACCCAATCTAGTTAACTGAAAATGTGATACAATATTTCGAAGACCAACCAAAAACTCGCCTCCGCCAGAGCGCTAGGCATTTTAAAGTCCATCACAGAACCGTCTATAGGATATTAAAGCGCAAAAAATGGCACCCAATCGAGTTTAGAAAAGTACATATTATGCTATCGCGTGATAAATCAATAAGAGTAAATTATTGTCAGTGGTTACTGAGTAAAATTGAAGAGGACAGTGACTTTCTTTCCCAAATTTGTTGGACTAACGAAAGAACGTTAACCAGAAACGGCATGTGGAACCAGCACAATCTGCACCTTTGGGCACCCATAAACCAAAATCCGCGCGTTTGGCGAGAGTCAGCCCAGATCAGTTCAGATTTTCAGTAAATGTTTGGGCAGCTATTCACGGTGGCAACATCATCGGACCCGTATTCATTGATGGGGCTTTGAACGGAGAAAGGTTTGTTAATCTACTAAATAATACGGTGTCAGAATACACAAACCACCTAAACGTCCACCGATACCAACGAATGTGGTACCAATTAGATGGTGCGCCAGCACACTCTGTAACAACAGCCAGGCAGTGGCTAAATTACACGTTTGGTGCATAATGGATTGGTAGATTTGGACCTCGTAGGTGGCCAGCAAGATCGCCAGACCTCGCGCCACTCTATTTTTTTTCTGGGGGTGCATGAAAGACGATGTGTACGCGGAGAACGTGGATTCAGTGGAAATTACGCCATCGAATAATAAATGCGTTTGAGAAATTGAGGGAAATGGCTATAAGTGACAATTTATTTTCAAATGTGCGGGAAAACATGAAACGCCGTTTAGCTCTTTGTATCTGCCAACACGGTGGTCTCAAAAGACAAATAAAAGCAGTGATTAGTGATGACAGTTTTAACTAATAGTAACAAGAGAGTGTGATATTATGATAAGTGTTTGATTAAGCACCTCAGCTGTAGGTACCACTTGCACTGCGCGCCGCCGCGGCGGCGCCGCTCGGTTTCTTTGATAATAAGCCGTCAAAGAATCGAACCGATCACGAGTAGGTGCGTTGCGCGGTTGCCAGCGCGCGAAACGACGCTTTGCCGCTCCGAGTTAACGTAAGCCAGCTAGGTAAATAATTTCATGAATGAATTTTTGCAAGGGTGATCCCAATTTTAGTCACTTTTTTATTATTTAGTTTGTTTGAAAAAAAATTTTTTTTTCAATTTACGAATTATTTTAACCTATCAAAATTAATATTTTAATGGGCACTAGCCCTACCCGTGTGTTAAATTAAAGTCATCATTGTAGCGGCCACGTTGTATAACCCTTGAGGGATAAGATTAAAGACAATACAAAATACTAATTATTTATTTACTTAACAATCTCTCGTGAATTTAGAGTTATTAACGTAAAGTCATAATCAATTAAGATTTAAATTCTTATTTAATTCAAGTATTTAACTAAGGTAATTAAAAATACGATGTGCGCGTAATGTCTCATCGATACAGGGTTACGTTGGGTCAATATGCTATCGCATATTTCTGAGAGTGAATCCCCTCGGGGACATTATTTATTAATATTTAATAAATTATGTTATTTCATAAAAGTGATGGGTATAATAGCAGAATGAGGCCTAAAAAGTTAGGCGGTCTATATACGGAATGATATGCGAAAGGAGTGAGTGAAGAGATGACGGCTAATAAAGGAGAATGGAAGATGAATACAAGCAATGCCGACCACAAATAACTTGGGATAAGGGCAGGAATAAGAAGAACAAGAAGCTATTTGGTTATTTTAATGGAACATTAACCCATGAAATTGCAATTAACAATTCTATCGGGGAATATCTCGCGTGCTGTGTAATTTATGGTGAACGCGTAGCCCTTCTATGCCACCACGGCTCAGGGGCCAGCTTTTAAGTGCTGATTTACCACGTGTTCGGCGGTGGAGTAAAACATCACGAGGACCTTCATGTCTCAGGAATAAATTATTTCGAGGACATATGTAATTCACGATCATGCTCAGGAGCAGCGCGGCTGACTCATTAATCCAATAGCCTCTTATAAATGAGAGGAAGTCTGCCCTCAGTTGTGGGACGTAGTTGTTACTTTAAATTTAACTATTAAAGGTACATTAAAGGAAACATACTAAATCTTCTCCAAAATGTAAACCTGACATGTAGGTCCGCCATATGAAACTACGCGGTTCCTTGGTGTTTCGGTCCTTCCCCAGTCGATTTAACTTATTTGTGCTATAGCCATAATACAGCTACAGTGTGTCTCGACCACTTAATGAATTTATTTTCATAAAACAAAAAATAACATTTAACAACGTATTATGTCATTAATTATATAAACCTTGTACATTAAAATCTGATGTAGATAATATTATAAGCGCGAAGTGATTTTATGTTCAGAGTTGAGCACTAGATCCCTCCCAACTTTGTCTCCGAGATGGTCAGTAGTTTAAGTTATTGCTGTTTTTTTCTTTCGGGTGACGAATAAGCACACAATCCACCTGATGATAAGTGGATGCGGTGACCCATAGACATCTTCATATATCCTCGATTAAAATATCAAAATTCAGATGCATTGATACCCCTGGGGACCAAGATGGAATACGTCATTTCTAGTTAAATGGGTCTCAGTGTTTCTACACTCACCAAATAAAATACTGTAATGCTTATGAATCGAAGTGAATCCTGAGAAAAGTGCAATATACTTTTAAAAAACCCTTGTCTTATCCACCGAAATACAAATCCGAAAAAGGCCTCAGGCACAATATATAGCTGCCCAATTCCCTGGGCATCGATGGCCAAATACCAAGAAGTTACCTGCAACGTCCGTAACCTAGCCAGATTTGTTACAGCCGCCTCCATACATGCCACCGAAGCAATACTGAGTGTTACTCTTATTTCCATAATGATTGCAAACTTTCGCCAATTTCTGAATACTTCAAGGATATGTGTCAGCGCTAGTTCAATAGCGTTCTTACCCTTTTTTTTTCATGCGGAAATCCTTATGGATACCTTCCGCTGCGGGGGCAACGAAAAGGTTATGCCGGACTCCTTCCAGTTAAAACCCCAAGGTTGTCACCATCAGCGTATATAAAGGGTCTTGGGATCTTCGTTTGGAACGCAACCAGGGCCCCTCTCTCACTTTGCTTTATTAAGGCATGGCCAGGGAGCACTTCCGAGATATCGTCCTCCTCGGGGTTACATCTAGGCGTTCGTTGCCCCGCCCCGAGCGTCTGCAGCCCCAGAGGCCCAGTTTCTGGTAGGAGAACACCGTTTTTAAGAGGAGGGCCGTGACGAACTGAATCATAACGGATTCAAAGAAGGTGGCTATGGCCCTCCACGCCGAATCCCTGCTCAGTATCGCCGACACGACTGCTGGCAGGGAAAGGTTCCATCCGATATTGTTCACCAGGATCGTCCGCTCCTGTTCCTACGCTGGACATTCCACCAACGTATGGGACCACTGCAGTGGAAGCAATCCACCGTCCCCGTACGTCCGATCTTACATAGATAATCACCGAAGCACCCATGCCCGGTAATCTTCCTACTCGTTGCTGCATCCAGCCTTGGAAGGCCGGCAGGATTACATCAATGGCGCGTTTGCGTTCATAGCGTTCCTCAAGTCGAGTGCGCCATGCTTGACGTGCTGAAGCTCGGCGGCCAGGTTTTGCTGTCACAGATCCCTCGTGCTCTCTGTAACAAAAGATTTGCCCACGTTTGCTAACTGTAAAGGATGATGGCGGGACTCACCGTTTACATATCGGTTTGTATGGGCCTTTTTTCTATACACAGTGTGACCTATGGTGTTGTTAAGATTTTGGATGACTAACACATCTAGGAAAGCTAAAGAATTATTTGCCTCTAACTCCATAGTAAATTGCATTTTAGAGTTTATGGAATTAAAACGTTTTGCCGTTCCTGCCGTTTAATTGATTTGAGCGCCTCTTCTGACTCACTACCACCGCGCTGGCATGGATTCGGTCATATACTCTCGCGTCCATGTCCGCCAGTATGTCTAGAGGTAGAAAGCGAGCCAGGATTGTCGCCGCTTCAAAGGATATAGTGCGGTACCTTTGTACGATCCGTATGGCCATCCTCCGCTGGACACTCTATATTTTCTACAGCGTCGGATGGCCAGCCTTTTTGCCTATACAAGCGCTACGTACAGAGCTACGGATCATATAACTGCCGCATAGAGGCGACGTACTTCCTACGTCGGTCCCCCTTGATTGGGCAGCAGTCTATGCATAGAACCCGCTACCCTTTTGATCCGGGGGCCTAACCGCTCGAAATGTTCTTCGAAGCCCCAGCGACTGACCAGGTCCCCACACTGACTTCAAACCCACTCACGCGGACACACAAGTTGGGTGGTTCCCTGCCTCGTGGTAATTTATGGAACCATAAGACCTCGGTCTTGTGAAGCGCTATTTCTAATCCCAACTCGTGGATTTTGGTTACGACGACTTTCGCCCCGAGTTCGGCGAGCTCCTCGACCCTCTCAAAAATGATCCCGATGGCGATCACCAATGTGTCGTCGGCATAGCATACGATATCTACGCCAGCGGGAAGATCGATTCGCAGAACCGCATCAAAGGCGAGGTTCCACAGTAGCAGCCCCAGCACCGAGCCCTGCGGATCCAGCCCTACCAACCCTAACATGGGCAGCTGCGTCTTCCTAATAACGACTAAAAATAAAAAAACTGCACTTGCTAACCCGCTTGCGAAGCATGGCAACTATGGCAAATATCCCCCCTATGAGGCAATCTATGAGGGAGACGTATGTTCAGCAATGGACTTTAATAGGCTGTAACGGTAACGGTAATGCAACTATACAATAGTGGCTGCAAAAGGAATAGGTCAGTTCGCCCGGGGTAGGGCCACGCTCTCACAGAATACAAGCGTAAAACAGCAGTATAATGCTGATGTGTTTCGTATGGTGAGTGTAGAGAATCAAAGACCCTTTTTACTGGAAACGAGGCATTTTATCTCAGTACTCAGTGCGACAACGCATCTGCTTTTTAATTCTAAATCGGGGATAGATATCGGGGATATATGATCCACAACATCTACAATTGGATTTTATGCTCGCTTTTCACCATTATTCTGTAAAAAATATGTTACGTTTATACACAAACAGCAATAATAATTCATTTCTTCTTCCCTTTTTATAGGAAAAAGTTGGACTACTCGGGATGCCATTATTAGCGCAGGATCAGCAGTCGATGTAGTAGAGCCAGCCAGGAGAGTTATAAGAAAGGGAAAGTAATTGAAAATTTTGAAGAAGAGCTTCGCACAATTTTTTACTATTTCGTCTACTATAGATCCTACTTGTATTAATTACTACACCGATAAATATAAAGTCTTTTATATTTTGTAAGTGTTGGATTATTTTTTGTATTTCTTTTATTATAAAAAGTCTGAACGTTTTTCTTACTGTGTAAACAAAAAAAAATCATTAGTGGACATTAATATCCTCCAGGCTAGATTTTAATTTAAGAAAATATCTCTTATTAGAATTAGGAATGCCGGATCGTATAATTGGATAATAAAATAATAATAATGTTGGTGGATAAAATGAATTATCCCAGCCTGGAGGAGGCGGAGCGAATTTGTTATAATGTGGGTTAAAATGATTTGTTGGTTTTGATGACCAACTGCTGGTTTAGAGTTATTTAAAGGATGATTTTACATAGTATGGCGGCGAGAATTTATTATTTCGCGATACTGCAAATTTCCTCAAATTCGGGCTACAGGAACGGCTGTGAAGGAATGCATGTGCACTTACCTGGACATCCGCTGAGCTGTCTCGTGTCTTCAGGGGCTACTTGCACGTTGATTGGATGACGGCTGTCTTCACATACAGGCCGTCCAAAAGTCGACGTCAAGCCGAAATCGGGTGATAGGACATAATAGTTACCAGAAAATATAAAAAAATCTTAGTCACGTTTTTTTTTTTAAATGTACAGCCGAGATGGTTTTTAGCTCCTATAGCTACAAATCTTTACTTTTTCCGATTTAATTTTTTTTGTGTAATCTTGGGTAGTGCTTGTAACCTGTTCTTTTAATTCTTAGCTAACTGCTCCAACTTAGAAGAAAATGTCACATTTATCCGAACCAAGAATGAAAAATTAATACTTCGCCCAACTTTAACGGACTGTACTGAAAAAATAATTACTACGCCAATTTAGCAAGTAACTAAAAGTTGACGCATTTAGTAAAGATTCTAAAATGGTATAGCACTTGCTACATTACTTTAGATTACAGGAAAAAAATTTTTTCTTCAAGAATCCTAAAATCCTTTAAAGAATTTTATCAAAACTGATAAAATTTTTAACTACTAAAATGATTTTAGTGTAACCAAATCTTGCCATGAGAGTAACTAAGATTCTAGTTTGAGTGAGAGGAAGAATCAATCCATGAAGTGTGAGTGAGACAGATAGTCACGTTCGAGTCATACTTTTTCTTAAATTTAGGATAAATTTTCCTTAGGTTTAAAATTAAACAACAATTATTTGGATGCCGAGATTTTTTACAAAGGTGTTTAAATTGCTTTCCTTCAGACATCTTCTTAAAAAGACCGAGTTATCAGACGGAAAATCTTCCGTTGTTGACAAATTCAGTTGCTTCCGTAATTCTTTGCCGAAGCTCAGCTAAATTTTCAATTGGCTTTAAGTAAACTTTCTCTTTCATTGCTCCCCAGTAAAAAATCTAACGGATTTAGATCCGGGGAACGGGCTGGCCACGAGATCGTACCAGACCGCCCTATCCATCTTCCTGGATATTCTTCATTGAGATATTGTGTCACGGAGCGGGCATAGTGAGCTGGGCAGCCATCTTGCTGATACCACATCTCTCTGTATATACTTAGTGGCACGTCTTCAAGTAAATTAGGTAAATGGTTTTGTAAAAATCTAAATAAATTTCAGCATTCAAGACCTCTGGCAACTCAAAGGTCCTATGACTCTTCCGTTTAAAATTCCAGTCCACATGTTTATTTTAAAACGATATTGAGATCTGTCTTGTCTCATTATATTCGGATTCTCTACGTGTCACTCGTGTAAATGATTTAGGTTCATATAACCGTCTTTTTTAAATGTCGATTCATCCATCCACAATTTTTTTCTATGAATCGCGGGTCTTCGCGGTGTCTTTGTAGCATCGTTTGGCAAAACGCAACCCGACGTTGATAATATTGAGGTAGCAGGGTTTGTACTCTCTGTACATGGTACGGTGTAACTCATATTTTTTAAATTCGGTGAGCAGTACTTTTGGGCACTCCTGTGCTTTCCTGATTTGCTCGTACCGAAGTACTTGGGTCTTCTTCAACTGCTTGTAGTACTATGTCCTCGTAAGGTAACGAACTTCTTCCTTCACCATGTACTTGGTTTGGAAGTCTGCCCTCAGTAAAGAGTAGACGGTGCACATTTGTAAAACTCGATGATCTGGATAGCGATCAGTATTTTGGTATCTCTCGCGATACAGTCTAGCGCAGCACTAGCATTGCCTCTGAATTCCCCATAAATGTAGTGCATGTTTGCATATTCCTGTATGGTGTACACAGACATATTGGCACTACACAATCAAACTATAGTCCAGAGAAAGCCAAGGTTGTCGTTAAAAGATCGAAACTTTCCAAATCCAAATCAAACAAGCAAACAAATTCAAGCGAAGCAAAAGTCGGTAAGTACGAAATAACACGAACGAATACGGAAAGATGCGTAGTAAACGAAGGAGCGTAACGTAATGATCTATATTGCGTGTGCCAACACTCAAAAAGTGGTGTCGTTATCTGTCTCGCTCACACCTCATAAAATGACTTTCTTGGTATTTGACACATTAGCGTCACTATCTATCTCACTCACCCATTAGCATCTGAATCGAAAGCATCATTATCTGTCTCACTCACACTTCATGGAATGATACTTCCTCTCGCTAAAACTGGAATCTTAGTTACGCTCAAGGCAAGCTTTGGTTACACTAAAATCATTTTAGTAATAAAGATTTTTTAAACTGTCCCAGTTTAAAAAATCTTGAAGAATAATTTTATCCACTGTAATCTAAGAAATAATGTAGCAAGTGCTATACCATTTTAGAATCCTTATTAAATGTGTCAACTTCTAAAGTTACTTGCTAAACTGGCGTAGTACATTTTTTCAGTACAGTCAGTTAAAGTTAAGCGAAGTATTAATTTTTCATTCTTGGTTCGGATAAATGTGACATTTTCTTCTAAGTTGGAGCAATTAGCTAAGAATTAAAAACAATAGGTTACACAAGCACTACCCAAATAACACAAAAAAATCGAAAAAAGTAAAATTTGTAGCTAAAGGAGCTAAAACCATCACAGGGTATGCATTTTCAAAAAAATTACTGTAATTTAAAATACATGACTATGATTTTTTTATATTTTCTGGTAACTATTATGATTTGTCCTATCACCCGATTCCGGCTTGACGTCGACTTTTGGGACAACATGTATATAACTTTCACAGATTTTCGCGAAATATAACGTTATTGCAAATATCTATACACTTGCTGTTTTCTTGTATAATTCAATATCTAAATTATACCAAGGCGCGAGGCGATGCCGTGAGATTTAAGCGATGCGGTTAGTTTCGTGAATTGCGAACTTGAGTAAACCCTGTTTTAACACACGAGTGCACATGCTGGGCATAAACGCGGTAGATAGGAAACCCGGCAATGGAATCTCACAAGCGTTGTACTTGCAAGTGGCGCGAACATCTCCCGGCCTTGAGGTATCCTCAAATAGCGAAAGAAAATATAAAATAGTATATATAGCGGAGAAATACTTATAAAGTAGCGAAATGAAGCGATATTATGACCTAGAAATTAAAACTAAATACATAAACAATAATGCAAAATTAACTTATAATATTTATATTGTACCTATTTATTGTGTTGGTAAAGGACACAGTTTGACAAGAGGGTGTTTTAGAGTAGAGTTCTTAAGTTTAAATTGCGCAACGCGTGCCACACTAACTCTACCAGGATACAATTCGGTAACCACGCCTAGAGGCCACTGAAGCGGTGGAGTATTATCCATGTCTATTAGAACGACTGTTCCTACATAAATAGCATTCTTATTCCACTTTGCCCTATTTTGTAATGTATGTAAGTATTCAAATATAAAGCGTTTCCAAAAGGACTGAACCAAAGAATCTACTAAAGAGAAGCGTGATAACAAATTTGCGGGCGAAAATTTAAGATACACTCGATTTGACAGAGTGTAGTAAGCATTTCCTCATACATGAGGATTTGCTTGCTTATTACGCGAAACATATAGTTCTTTACAACCCTAATATTGAACTCCCATAACCCCCCGAAATGTGGAGGGCTTGGAGGGTTGAGTATCCAAACAATGTGGTTATCAGTGAGCACCTGATTGCCTTGTAATATTCTTCAGATTGCAAAAAGCAATGCAATTCATTTAAAAATGAACGCGAGGCGACGAAATTAGTACCAATATCATTATATACAAATTCACACGGACCTCTCCGAGATATAAACGTCTTAAAAGCGTCTAAAACACTTGCCGATCTTAGACCCGACGCTAGTTCTAAATGCACTGCCTTAGTAACAAGGCATACGAATAAACATAAATAAGCCTTCTGGCTGCGTATAACACAGTTACGGGTCAAATAAAGCAGGCCCGTAAACTCCACACCTGTGTGGGTAAATGCATTGCACTGCGCTAAGCGGAAAGCAGGCAAAGCAGACATCATATAGGGTAAATAGGTTTACGTTTATGTCCAAAGCAGATGTTACACCTATGAATGCGGTATCTAACTACGCGGCGAGCTGATAATATCCAATATTTCTTCCGTAATGCAGCAAGTAAATACTGAGAACGAGCGTGAAAATTCTTATAGTGATAATGATCAATTATCCTTTCTCTAACTGCGCTCCTAAAAAATGGCCTTTGTACCGGGCCACTTGAAATAATCACGGCGCCCGGTACTTGAGTCAACCTTTTTTTGTCACCTTTGTTTGTTTACGTTTAAAGTTTGAGTTACAGTTCTTGAAAGGCAATAAGATTGTAGATGAATAGAAACAATAATAATGACATTGAGATGTTTATTTAGTTTTGTATAGCTATTTGTTTCTAAGGGACCATGAAAAGTGTATTTACGGCCAATAGATTTGGTTTTTGAATGAAAAAATTAAGTTTTATTTTATTTTTATGTTCTCATAATCTATATAACATGTTATTCTAAAATTAACCGAAATTATGCATGTAATTATTATAATAATTCTACTTTTTCACTCGCAAAAATTTGCTAAAAGTTCAACCATAAACAGTTTAGACGCGCGTTTTTTTACCTCATTTTCAAAAATTTTTTGTAAAAATATTATAGCGTCTTCCTTAATTTTTTTTATACAATCATATAGATATAACATTTAGAAATAATATTTTTATTTATGAATATACATACATGCAATAAACTATATATAAAAAAGCTAAATATTTCAGAAGGTAGATCTTATTTTAAATCTTGACCGTTATAAATTGTTCGCGTAGAGGTGTTTTGTTTTTCCTTTTTTATCAATTGAAACACAAAAATTTACTGTTGTTGTAACTTAAATCATTCAAAAACATTTTAAGATCAACAATATGTCCCTTTTTTGGCAGCAATATTGGGTGCTTGAATTTATGCGGTGATAATCACGCCCAACGCTCAATGACAATGAATCGTAAATGTTGCTTACTAACTTAGGGAGCAAACTTATGTGCCTTACATAACTCAAGCCTAGCTCAAGTTATAGTTTTTAATGGGCACACCCGATATTTAAAACAAATGAGCGTTATAATGGGAGGATTATTTCCTTTAACAAAGTGCGAATAAATGACACACCCGTAAGTCTTTTCACTAGCGCCGGCGAAGGCGAGTAGCGACACATGCGAATTTTCATTTACGCTTGTATGATGTGAAAACTGAAAATATGAGATAAAAGATAATTCTGAAATATATTGCTGCCATATATTGACAACATTAGCAGGAGGAATCTCGTCCCAGTTAAGTTTAAGAACCCACAACGTGTTAATTAATAATTCCTCCCCGCAGTTGGATGGGTTTCGTATTCTGGTTCTGTACTCGGGTGGCCATCGTAGCCCTACTGTACAAACACTTCAGCACTTCGATATACCGACGGTTAACTTGGCACCGCTGAAGGGATTGAAGCACCGCCCAAAGTTCAATGGAATCAAAGGCTTTCTAAAGTCTACATACGCAAGAAAAAGTGGCGGATTGTACTCTACGGTTTATGTACAATTTGCCGAAGTTGGTCTCTATGATACAAAAGCCTTTTCAGAAAACAGGTTGTTCGGGAGGCTGGAAGTCATCCAGTCTGCCTGCGAGACGATTCGTAATGACTTTCGAAAACAGCATGTGGACGCGGCTCAGATGGGAAATCGGTCTGTAGTTCATCAACAAAGCGTAGTCGCCTTTCTTGAAGAACAAAACCACCGCACTTCTGTTGCATGCCTCCGGAGTAGTGCCACCGAGGACGGAATTATAGAGCTTCTGAAGGACTTAAAGCACTGGTTTTCCACCCGCTTTCAGAAGCTCCACTGTACATGACATTCTCGCATAAGGCATTGCCGTTTTTAAGGCGCTGGAGAGCCATTCTAATTTCGCCCAGATTAACGTTCAGAATATCATCAAAATAGTATCGGATAAGAGTTGCTGTTGGATCGTATACTCACACTTAAGTGTGGTTTCGACGATGAGGTGTACAGCTTCCCGTTGAACCTCTCAATCTCACTCAAAATTTCAGGGTGCCCCGGAAACCATACTACCACATTCGAATTTCAACAGATGCCTGTATGCTTTCATATCTGCTGAAGAATGCATTTCCCGTCTAACAGCCATTTGTTTCAGAGTGTGATCAGAGACTTTTTGGGTTCTTCTGCGACGGGTCTTGCAGAACTTAGCTCCGACCGCATGGATAGTTTCCACGAGATTGTCTTTCATATCGTCCAATGTATTGCAATCTTCTTGTTACTGAAAACGGTCTTAGTGGGATTATTGTCAATCCTCCCTACTATGGGTTAGAATTTGTAGCATTGTAGACATGAAGGTAACACATCACACAGGTAGAAAATGCAAGTAAACTTTTTTTAGATAAGTTAAAATTAAAGTTATTTATAAATAAAAATAAAAAGTTTAATGTTAGGGACTTCCCTATAAATTCAGCTTTGTTATCATGTGTTAAATTAGTAAACTTTACTTTCAAACTCAAGAGATAGAGGTACTTTTTCACTAATTATCTTTTAATAATGGCAAAGGTCATTTGGTACTTCCATATATAAATATTCTACAACGCTGTAATGGTACACATTCCTTATGCGCTTGGATGTGAAACGAGAGAACGATGAAAATAATCAAAATGAAGTTTGTTAAAATTTTTCTTTTTCTTTTTATTTCCGTAATAGCCTTGAGCACCGTCTCCGCAGCACCGAATCCTTGGAATTCATTTAAGGAGTTGGTAAGCAATAATTATTAATTTGATTTGTTTGAATATGTTAAAAAGATGTTGATGTGAAAGTGTAAACAAAATTTTCTATTAATTTTTTTAATACAAATATCCTCCCTTTGTTATATATATTTATACGAGGTAGAGCGACGCTGCAACTGTACTATGGTGTCTGCAAAAGGAATAGGTCGGCTCAACCAGAGTAGAGCCACGCTCTCAAATAATACCAACGTTAAACAGCAGAATAATGATGATGTGTTTCGTATGGTGTGAGAAACGATGACCATTTTTACTAGAAATGAAACTTTCCATTTTAGTACTCAGGGATAACAACAAGGATATTTTTTTAGGGCTTACCATCAATTTGAATGTATCTCGCTTAATACTATTATTCTATAAAAATATATTACATTTACACATAAAAAGTAATAATAATTTATACTTCTTGCCTCTTTATAGGAAAAAAATGGACAAAATATTCGAGATGCCGTTATTAGCGCAGGACCAGCAGTCGATGTAGTAGAGCAAATCAGGAGAACTACCAAAGAAAAAGTCTAATTAAACATTTTGAAAAACGGCTTCGCACATATTTTTTACAATTTCGTTTACTATACTTGTACTAACTTCACAGATTTATAAAAAGTCTTTTGTATTTTGTAAGTGTTGGAATATATTTTGTATTTCTTTAATCATAAAATGTCTAATACCTTGTCTTACTGTATATACCAAAAATTACCTTTTAGTTTTATTATTTATTTATGAAATTATTGTATTGTTATCGGTTCCTAATATGTCTGCAAAATTTTTGAATATGCGGATATCGTGATGTGAATTTAAATTATGAATTTAACTTGATGAAAAATTTAAACACATTGAGTTATATTTATCCTAGTGAGAATACTAGGTGATAGTCCTGAAATTATTATATTGTTATCGGTTCCTAATATGTCTGCAAAATTTCGAATATTCGGAAATCCTGATGTGAATTTAAATTATGAATTTAACTTTATTTAACACAATATACAATATTTTATTATATACAATATTAAAAACTATAATTAAAAAAAAACTAAAACTAGTAATTTAATTATCAAACAGTCCTACTCCACGCGGTATCGTGCCAAGAACGCTGGCTGCGTTTCCCCGCTGAATGGCTATACTTAGCCTTTGAGCGAGAAAAGAGCCAGCCCTCTTATCACCAGCAGCAACAACCAGCTGCGGATGGAGTTCCTTTAAGAACTTCATCGCACGTGGACCCCACGGACCGATAGTCTCTACAGCAAATGGCACAAATATGTAGTCATCTCTCAGAGACTCATATTTGCGCCACTTACTCAGTTCAGCTGCCTCTGATGCCGCTCCGGCTCTGAACGAGGTACCCCTGAGATGAGAGACCGCCAAAGTGTCTACGCAAGTAGCATCCCACACTAGGGCTTTACCTCTCTCCCAAGGGACCAATGTCATACCGACGGGTCTCCTGCCATCGTCTCTAAATATTCCACAAGGCTCTAAAACCGAGGAATATTTATAGAGACAAAAGTCCTTCGGATGACATCGTTCAAAGAACCGTGCCGTGAAAACCTACCAGCACTTTTCTTACAAGAAAGTCCGTGGAGTCCAAACTTGTTGACGCTGCTGCCACAGGGGCACTGATGGGGTTGACAAATCGCCGCTCCTAGTCGGATTCCTACAGCGATGCGCAGCTTTCCCCATCAAGTAATGTGCCGAGATTACTTGATGGTAAAGCGTGTAACCAGTGACTAGATTCCTTAGTCGAAACAGCTAGAAGGCGTGCCTTATCTTGGTCACTATGGAAATTATGAAACAAATCTTTCTGCACCCTCTGTACCAACGGAATATCCCACTGTTTTTGTTGGTTAACTTCCAGTGGAACATTTTCGCCGGGACAGAGCGTTTGCCATGTCTGCCCTGCCTCCGTAGCAAAGCACAGGTCTACTTTATTATTTAAAATTATGTTACATAAATTACTGACACTATGCACGGAAGCAAGTTGCAACACCAATATCACCAAACTTTATAGGTAAAGTAGCTTGAGTCCAGGCTGTTGTATTTAAAGTTAAATTTAGAATTTTTCTATAGCTATTTTAAGATTATTATCAATATCTTTTAAAATATCCGAACATTTCCAGACTGGACTCGAGCGGAGTAAGTATGTAAATCTAGGTACAAGGAGACAATATTTTAAGATAGTAAGCGCAATGTGGGGGCTTAATTTATACAATTTATCAACGTGGTTTAAAACTGATCAAATTTTGTTTTTAAAACAGGTTTAATACTATCGAAAACAACGGGCACCTAGCAGGTATAGTGATTCCGTACTGACAGTTTTTATTCCTGGAGAAATATGATTGAAATATTGAATTAAAGTGTCTCTGTGAGAAGTAGATAAATTATTGGAAAAAATATTTCACATTTATTGCTATTTGGTTCAAGACCAATATTTTAAAATTTCGAAAAATATAAGTAAGATCACTAAGGACGTCATCTGCTCTACCTCCCAGTGTACCGTCGTCCAGGTACCAGATATTCAGCTTGGATTTCAAATTTGAAATAATGGGTTGAATTCCCAAACTGAAAAGTGCTGGACCTAGTGGGTCACCCTGCTGAACACCGACTGCAGAATCAATAACATGGTTTTCGTAAAACAAGTTAGTATTTTGACTGTAACATTGCCAAACGTAGTGATAAATTTCAGGGTATTGTTAGCCACTTCTTTCAGCAGGGTTACCCTATCGATAGAGTTAAAAGCATTCCTAGGTCAACCTTCACAAGAACATCTGCATCAGAGTTTGTTAAAATGTACGCACTGAATGTACCGCCGCCTCACAGCCACCTCTAGTGCCAAAGCCTAGTTGAGTAGACTGAAATTTTGTCTTAAGGTTAGAGATTATGTGCCTGCAAGCTAATTTTAAGTTAAGCGTCGAAATGTGGAACCAACGGCAATAGGACGGATACCGGATCCTTTTTGAAGGCACATAATCTTGCCCCATATAAGAATGGAATGAAATTTGGATTAACATTACCAGAAAGCATAAATTTACATAATTTTGTAATGTCATTAAGAAGTATTCCGCCGACGTCACAGGCAGAAGTGCTTACAAGATCTTTAAGATGTTGAGGCGTAATTCCGTCAATGCCGCCAGCAGAGCCATTCGAAAATGACATAATTGCTTCTAAAGTGTCTTTTCAGAAATTTGTAAAGGTTGCATACGCATAAAGGTTGCAAGTCTTGGGAGGCAGCGGTAAACCCTGAGAAGGATTGACCGAAGGATGCTTCTGACGAAGGCTTTCAAGAGTTTCGGCATTACGAGGAGCCAGGATGTCGTCTGAGAATAAAATACGGGATGCATTTTTAAGTCGCTATCCATTACTTTCGACTCAACTACTTTTTAAATCAAATTTAGGACGTGGTCGAGATAAATGAGTATTAATTGGGTAATCTAAATTTTGAAAAGATGTCTCTTTTAGTTGAGACGTAATTCATTTATTTATTGTTTTATCAAAATGAAAATGGGAATACGCGAAAGTAAATAATTTTGCCAACTCTTTTCACTATTAGTGAAACAATTTTGAATAGTGCATGACAATGCTTTAGCAAGCTGCTTCCTCGCACCTCTAGGAATTCCTTTAACCACTGGTACATTACGATGATAATTGTAAATTTGCTCCGAAAAAGGGAAAATTTGTGTCATTAGAGGAATTACTAATAGAGTTATGAATTTCTACGGTAGGCTGTGAAGCCGAAATACTTTACTATGGCATCGTTTGATATGTATATTTAATCCCTTTTACCTTTAAACAGCCTACCGTCGGTACAATTTTGACACTGTAGGAAATCCGGCTGTGAATGTAGCGGAGTGGAGATATTCATTAAAAATCTAAACAGATCTCTACAGCACTCAAAAGTCTTTATATTACATAACTTCATATTGACTTGAAATCTGCTGTACCTCGCATCTTTCCTGAAACACAATCGTTTACGGCCTAAATAAAAGCACTTTACTCTATAAATGAAATATTATCACATTACTTCCTGGATTTATTCCATATTGATAAAAATTGTATGTAGTTGTTATGCTTGACAGTTGACAACGACGCAGCAGAAATATTTTCCTTTATAAATGAATATTACGTCTGAAATCAAAAATAATTATTACAATAACTGTCTTATATATTTACTGATCTTTTGTTAAATTTGTAAGCCAGAATTGGCCTCTAAATAACAAAATAAAATAAGTTAAATATACGTAGCTTTTGACAGTTGAAAAATTTTGACAATTTTTATGAATTTAACTTGATGAAAAATTTAAACAACATTGAGTTATGATTATCCTAGTGAGAATACTAGGTGATAGTAATGAAATTATGGTATTGTTATCGGTTCCTAATATGTCTGCAAAATTTCAGTATGCGGATATCGTGATGTGAATTTAAATTATGAATTTAACTTGATGAAAAATTTAAACAACATTGAGTTACGATTATCCTAGTGAGAATACTAGGTGATAGTAATGAAATTATTGTATTGTTATCGGTTCCTAATATGTCTGCAAAATTTCGAATATGCGGATATCTTGATGTGAATTAAAAATTAATTATTTAGTTTTATATTCAAGATAGCCAAAGTGACCAAAAGTTAATGATTGTATTCTTTACACAAAATTTCTCAACAGTAGTAGTAGTAGTAAGATTTTATAGATTTGGTTTACCTAATAAGATTTGATTGTGTATCTCTCTACTGGCAGCCCTGATTAGAACATCAACTTTTATAGTAATAGATCTGCAGTTTTGATAGTTTTGTATTTGTTTCTTTTTAACTTCCCGCTAAGAAAATCAATAATTTTCAAAAAATCGGGTAGTTATTGGTTTTACCCGTTTTCAAAAATCGAGGTTTCATCACATCTCGACATTTTGAGGTTCTAGGAAGGTCTCTCTCTCTCTCTATCTGTGTGTGTGTGTGTGTGTGTGTGTGTGTGTGGATGTATGTAACTCTCACATTACTTTTCAATGGCTTGACCGATTTGAACTAACTTGCCGGCGTTCGAAAAGGCTTCACCAAACTTAGATTTTCTATCTCATTTGAACCGATTCGGACCGGCAGATTTTGAGAAATTACAAAAATACAATTAATTTTTTTTTAAACAATTAATTTTTTTTAAATAAATTTTAAACAGATGTAACGATCAATTCCAAAATTAGCTCTTAAACTCAAAAAACGCCGTCGATTGCTGCAAACCGCATCAAAATCGGAAATAAAAACATTTTTTTTTTTCAAATAAATGTGAAATTTCTTCTCGGATCGTAATCGTAAATTTATTATTAACTATTCCATTGATATTCAAGAAGAAACCTTAAGTTTTAAAACCAATATCATGTTTTCTACCTGCGCTTTTTACATTGTAAAATCGAGCGTGAGGGGAAACATTATTTAAACATATATAAACCAGACAAACTTAGCGGGGTAAAGTAACGGCCTTTCACCAGCTACGTAATCGTGTCAAAATGAGAGAAGACCCTTGTCTGTAGGGAGCGACAGCAAACATTTATATTCCTTTCATTTATTCAAATCTGTCCGTTAACACATCAGTAAATTTCACTGTGAAGCAACGAAAATGCGATTACAGGTGTAATATAATACTCTTACGTGGTAGAGCCATGCTGCAGCTATATTAATAGTATAGTTGTAGCACGACTGGGTCGGCTCGACCGGGGAAGGACCACGCTCTCACAGAATACCGGCGTAAAATAGCAGCTTAATGCTGCTGTGTTTCGTATGGTGAATGTAGAGAACGCATTCGACGACGGGGCATTCTATCTTAGTCCTCACGGCTGACAACGCATTTGCATTTAAATTCGCAAACGAAGATAGATGTAGATATCTATGAGCCACAGCAACCACTTACCATCAGGTGGACTGTGTGCTCGTTTGTCACCCTTATTCTATAAAAACAAAAATCTTGCTAGTGACAGCTTATTATATATTATGATACACTGACAGCCATCGATTTCGTCTCTATCCCGGGAGGGTTGCAAAGGGCAAAAAATAGTTCGACGTGCAGCCTCATAACATACACGCAGCAGCTAAAGGAGTAGTAAATTATAACTAGGTGGCAGTGGTTACCAAGCTCGACTTTCTCGCGTACTACAAAATTTGCGTAGTAGCTAATTATCTAATTAATGGAATTAGACCTATTATATTTTATAAATACCTGTTATACTATACTATGCCTATTATCTATCTATCTTCTATACTATAATAAAACTCTAACACGACGTCTGTCTGAACACGCATAAAAACCTGTTAACCGATTTGGATGGGACTTTCACTGGCAGATAGTTGATGTTATATGGACTAACTTAGAGTACTTTAATTTAGGAAAAGAATTAGGGTTCCATGCTAAAAAAATCCACGCGGGCGAAGTCGCGGGAACAGCTAGTCTCTATATATAAAAATCAATTGCTGTCCGTTAGTCTTGATAAAACTCCATCAATTTTGATGAATTTTTTGGGGATGAAATGTTTCTCTCAATTTCACATTTGGACCCGGTAGATGGCGCTGTTGTTGAGATCCAGAAATTACCGATGCAAAGCTGTTGCGGATCGCTAGTACTTTATACACCAAGTAAAGGTTCTAGCACGTTTTTTGACTATAGCCAGTGCTTACCTACTATTCCACTTTATGTATTGATGTTCCGGAAGAAGGTATGCAAATTCCACTGACTTATCTTAGCAAAAGCTTTTCAAACTTACCATGTAGCAACCCACATTGTAATTGAATGGAAAAGCAGATGCTGGAAAATTATTATACTCTATTGCTTTACGCATTATGAATGAGAAAGCCAATAAAAAACCTATACTTAAAATAGGTAGAATAAACTTCTTTCTTCTTGCTATGTTAATACAAATTGATACTGCAAAGTTTACGGTTCAGAGTGCATGAACTCGATCTAAGATACGCAAATAAGAAACCACAGTAGCACTGGGATTTTCTCTAGGCTTAACTTTTTTACAGAGTTCACGAAGGCAATGCGATTAGTAGTTCATGAAATTGTATCAACTTCTACTTCCATCCATTACCTCATGGATTACCTCATGGATTACCTCATCCTCTCTCTCATAGATTACCTCATGGGGTGATTTTGCCAGTTTTTTATTATTTCGAGTTGTTTTCAGGAAGATGCTGCCGCCAATCTTCTGATTCATTTTCCCTCTGTCGCCTCATACGACACCCTCGGGACGATATGGGTTAGTAGATATTCTAACACCGCCACTACACGGTTACTGCACTTCTACTTCACCAATCCGTAAAATTTTATAGCCGGAATTGAATCTTACGCTGTATCCGTGAATTTGCCTTAATCGCCACGGCTGGCATGTGGATTTGCCATCGGAGATCCAAGTGTATCGCATCTTTGAAGTTGTTCCCATTCGCTGATCAGGATATTTATCGGAAACCATTTTTGGTGTTTGTGAAACCCCGTGTAGTGGCGGTTAAGAATATCCACTACCTCATATCTCTCTGTAGGTGTCATAAGAGGCAACAGTGGGAAACAGGCAGGAGATGGGCAGCAGCATAGTCCTGATAATAAAACAATTTTTTTATTGACAGCATACAGGCAACTGTACATACAGATCTTCAAATGTATGCGGCGAGACTTACGCAAATTCAATACAGCATTGAAGAAGCTTTCGAGCGGAACCAAGGCTCCAAAGTCTTTACCAGAGATCGGACTGCCAGAAAGAGCAAACTGTCAAAGCTAAAGACCGAGTGTGGTAGCATCGTTTCCGGAACACCTGAGATTTTGAGTGAGATTGAGTGGTTCTATGGGCAGCTGTACACGTCATCGTTGGAGCCACACAGAAATGTGAGTAACGATCCAAGAGCCCCGGACGTCAGTCTGAGGGAGATTAGAATGGCGCCCCAGTACCTTAAAAAGGGCAAGGCCACGAGCGAAAATGGAATTACAGCGCAGCTTCTGAAAGCGGGTGAAAAACCGGTACTTTAAGTCCTTTAATAGCTTTTTACTTCCGTTCTCCATGGTGGGACTACTCCGGAGGCGTGGAGCATTAGTGCAGTGGTCTTGTTCTTCAAGAAAGGTGACAACGCTCTATTTGACAGACCGATTTGCATTCTGAGCCGCGTCTACGTGCTGTTTTCGAGAATCATTACGAATCGTCTCGCACGCAGACTTGACGACTTCCAGCCTCCCGAATAAACTGGTTTCCGAAAAGGCTTTAGTACCACACAGTGACCACACATATATCCTTCGCCAAATTGTACAGAAGACCGAAGAGTACAATCTGCCACTTTGCTTTGCGTATGTGGACTATGATAAAGCCTTAGATTCCGTCGAAATTTGGGCGGTGTTACAGGCCCTTCAGCGGTGCCAAGTTGACTGTCGGTATATCGAAGTGCTGAAATGTTTGTACAGTAGGGCTACGATGGCTATTCTAGTACAGAACTAGAGTATGAAACCTATCCAACTGCAGAGAGGTGAAAGACAGGTTGAAGTTATATCCCCTTAACTCTTCACGCATTGGAAGATGTTTTCATGCTACTGGACTGGAAAGGATATGGTATTAACATCAATGGCGAGTACATCACTCACCTTCGATTTGCCGACGATATGGTTCTTATGGTAAAATCGCTGGAGGACCTAAACACTATGCTCAATGACCTGAATAGTGTCTCCCAACAGATAGGTTTTAAGATAAACATGGACAAAACAAAGATCATGAGTAATGTCCTTGTCACACCTATGCCGGTAGTTGTTGAGAGCACTAAGCTCGAAGTTGTTGACGAGTATGTTTACCTGAGACCAACTTCGATCGAGAGGTCAATCGACAGATTCAACTGAGCTGGGCAGCGTTCGAGAAATTACGACACATCATCTCGTCAGGTATACCTCAAAATCTGAAAACGAGATAGTACAACCAGTGCGTGTTGCCAGTGATGACTTATGGACGCTCAAGGTCGCTCAGCGAGTTATGGAGTTGGCTATGCTCGGGGTTTCTTTGCGTAATAAACTTAGAAATGAGGATATCCGCAGTAGAACCAGAGTGACCGACAAAGCCCAAGGGATTAGTAAGCTGAAGTGGCAATGAGCCGGCCATATAGCTTGAAGAACCAACAACATCGGAAAAAAGGTTCTCGAGCGGCAGCCTCGTACCGGTAGGCGAAGTGTGGTGACACCACTCTTCCCCGAACGGGTTCGCGCCTTGTCGTGGCGGGGGCATAGTAGCCGTGGCTTGGTCACCCGCGGTGAACAAAGAGGAACCCTTGGCTGGCCCGTGATGTAGGGCCGGTCTGAGATGGCCACTCCAGTGGGCATGGCGAGCCCACTTCAGATGTGTGTTGGTGGACTGCGGTGAGAGGAGTGTCCTCTCCCCCTACCGCTGCAGCCGAGGTGGAGTCGCGGAGGAAGAGGAGTGTTGGTATGGCGATGCGCCACTCGCCCTATCCTCCGCGACTCTGACGGGGCCGCACCGTTAATTGATGCGGTGGTGGTGGGGCTGCGGGGGAGAGGAGTGTTGGTATTGCGAGGCGCCGCTCTCCTACCCTCCGCAGCCGAATCTTGGTTGGCGGCGGAGCCATAGACCAGATCCGCCGCTGGGGTCAGGAAGGCTGGTGCTTCTGAGTGCTAGTTTTTCCTGGCCCCATGGCCTTCGCGCATCGGACACGGGGCGTCCGTTGCGCATGTGAAGTTGGAGGCCGCGGAGGTGTTCTGGTGCGCCTTACCTGAGAAGGAGATGGGGAGGAGTAGTCCTCTCCCGAGGATGGCCGCCATGGAGCGGCCAGCGCTGGTGGGGCCGCGGATGTGTGCGAAAGTGTTCGTGGCATTTCCCATGTACAAAAAAAAAGGCGGTACCCCCACTAGATGGAGTGACAACCTGGTAAGACATGCAGGAAGTCAACGAAAAAAAGTGAATAATTACAAATAATTAAAATATAACACAGAGATGAGATCTGTCAATGTCTAAAAGCAGTATGTATCTGCTTTATAAATATTAAAGTAGTTTAAACTTTTATTCCATTTATATTGCAATAACATAGTTTTATCTACTCTTATTACATTGAAGTAATAATGTGTTTTCAAATGTTTTTGTACATTCATAAAAAACAGTACTCATAATAAAACTAATCGAACATCGGGGATTCACTTATAACATAAGCACCGGGAGTTCCCGAAGTCAAACTTTCTATTTTCTTTAAAGCCAGTTTTTAGTACTGATGTTGTTGCGGTTGGAAAACAAGTTTGTTCAATAAATAACACTAATGCATTGCATAGCGTCGAATTCACTTTAAAATATTTTACGCTTTCCTTTCGTATTCCTGGTTTCTCGATTTCTAACTATACAAAAGCGTGTTCAGCTGGAGGACAGCCAATGGATCCGCGAGTCTCACCTTATAAGCTTTAACATTTTACTTAAAAATAAACTAAAATGAATTTCATCAAGATATTTAGTTTTGTATTCACCTTTGTTATGGCGTTTAATGTCGCTGTAAGTGCACCAAGCCCAAGGTGGAATCCATTTAAGAAACTGGTAAGTCATTGACATTTTGATTAATTAATTTAACCGTGTAATGGCGATGTAAGAATATCCACTACAACATATCGTCTCGTGGATGTCGTAAGAGGATACAGAGAAAGAAAAAACTACTACCGCGATCGCCACACGTGGTAACTATGACAAATATCTTCCGTACGAGACAATCTATGGGGAGGTTTATGTTCAGCCATAGAATAATGATAGGCTGTAATGGTAACAGTATAACTTCTTTATAAATCATAGAATCTGTATGTATAAAAATGGATACTGGTATATTTTTTTGAGGTTAATAGACTTCGACTACGTTTGTCCGATCACCATGAAATCTGGCACATAATATATCTCTAATGGGAGTTTTTATGTTATCCACTATCTTACTTCACACCCTCACCACTGTTTATTTTATTTTTCATAGAAGAGAATAGCGACGCTTATAAACATATTTAATACTCGAAGAATCAATCGTGCGTTCTCGGCCTTTTATAAAAAAGCAAACAAATTGTTTGAAGATTATGAAGCCGTATCGCTCGAGATAAACCACTGGTGGTAGCCAATTCCACAAACAGTCGTGTGAAAAAGAAAACTTTTTGTAAATTGTACAATATGGACCGCCAAGCATTCATCGAAAATTTTGTATAATCCTCTAAACTTAAACTCTAAACTTATAAAATATTAGCAGTTATGTCATGTCAGCGGCATAGGGAAAACCGAAAAAGCAAATCCAAATCAAAAAACCAACATACTGCTTTTATGCATAATTGTCAAACCTGACTTCGACGAACGCAATTCAATTTTAACAGAAATATGAACTGAATTTGTGCTATATCTATGACAACTCTTTCAACCCCTAATAATTTAGTTTCATCAGATGACTTAACTAATAAACAATTTTAATGAAATGTTACACGATTTGGCCGAACTTTTTTAAGGCACTCAATTAAATGCCCACGTTTAATTAATGGCCTGTCTGTCCAATGAATCGGCTGATCAAACCACGCCATACATATTAATACTTCCATCCTTCCGTAATTGAACATTTTTTTTTGTTTCAGGAACGACTCGGACAAAACATTCACGATGGAATCATAAAAGCAGGTCCCGCCGCCAGTGTAGTTGGTCAAGCAACCTCAATTATTAAGACAGGAAAATGATATTCACCATTAGATATAAATTTATTTATTATAAAACACAACAACACGAATTTCTTTACTTCTCATCCATACTTCCATACTAATATTATAAATGCGAAAGTGTGTTTGTTTGTTTGTTTGTTTGTCCTTCTTTCACGTCATGGCATGATTTTTGTATGGGGATAGTTCGGTGGCTGTAGAGTGACATAGGCTACTTTTTCCGCGGAAAAACATCTCATTCCGTGGAAAATCGAATATGTTGCACAAGTTTGTCCTTCTTTCACGTCGCAACAGAGCGTCGGCATGGCATGATTATTTGTATGGGGATAGTTCGGTGGCTGTAAAGTGACATATGCTACTTTTTCAGCGGAAAACATATCATTCCGTGGGAAAATCGAATATGTTGCAAAATTAAATTCAGCTAGGTGGCGCCACCGTGATTCTACAAGACGGACGACGGTACGATGGACGAACACAGAAGGTCAGAATATCTGGATTATTATGTCTTTTACCAAAATTAAGATAAAAATGTATGGATCTGTATTTTCCACGCAGGACCGGGAAGAGAGCGATAAAAAACATAAAATTCACCAGCTGATTTTCTTCAAACGTTTTGGTGCATCGTAATTCACAGAATAGGCGATAACCTCGCAGACGATATTAAGTAATCCGTTGATGCTCTGCCTACCCCGCAAGGGTTACAGGCGTGATTATAAGTATGGATCAGAAATACTATCACCACCTGTCACGCTTTCACCTTAACTATTACTTAACAATGGTAGAAACAGTTCTTAGTAAGCCTTATTAATAAGCCTTAGTAATATTTATTGAACGGAAATGAATACAGTTCTTATATGTGGTTATGAATGTATCGGTATTACAATAAGAAAAATTGTGCAAAATTATAAGAAAAATATTTTTTGAGAGTTCTTATTAACTAACGTATACATAGTTTAAATTGATTCCGCTAGATGTCGTTACTAGGCGCGGTAACGCGTCAACTTATAGTGCATACGGTACCTATACGCTTAAATTGTTTCTATTTCGTAGCTTATTCGACTACCTGCTTTCGATTTCGGTTGTTTGTTATTTGCTTTGTGATTTGGTTAAGGTTGAATGGATTTATATTGGCTTTCATTTTCGGATTTGTGTATTTTCTTGGATCGGTTTTGTTGATTTAGTTGGTACTCCTTTATACATATTTAGACTCTCGCTTTGATTTTGAATTTTGTTTATTTAGAATCGTGAATTGGTTTTCGTTGTTTTAGGTTGCTTAATAATATTTCAAAGTAATATTAATAGTATAGATAGTGTATACGGTACCTATACACTTACTTCTTTTTTCGTTGGTTATATTTATATTGACTACTGCTTTCGATTTCGGTTTTCTGCGATTTGTTTTGTGATTTGGTTTAAGTTGATTCGATTTTTTGGCTATCGTTTTCGGATTCGTGTTGTGTCTTGAATTGGTTTTGTTGCTTTGATTTTAAAAATATTTAAAAGGAATATTTATTCCTTTTAGATATTTTGTATTTGTTTTTAAAAATATTTAAAAGGAAATTTAATTCCTTTAGATATTTTAACGTTTTTTATAAATAGGCTTTTCTTACTTCATAATGCCTCGCAAACGTAAGTCCAGGCTTTCAAGAGTATCTTCTCAAAGACAAGCGAAAAGATTAGCTCGATCGCTAGAATCTTTAGAAGATGCTGAACTGAGAAGGCAAGAATAAGCAGAGCGTCAGGCTGCTTAAGAGCTTCCGAAACACCTTCTCAAAGTCAATAAAGGCGTCTTGAACAGGCAGAGCATCAAGCTACTTTAAGAGCTTCTGAAACACCTTCTCAAAGTCAGCGAAGGCGTCTTGAACAGGCAGGCGTCAAGCTACTTTAAGAGCTACTGAAACACCTGCTCAAAGTCAGCAAAGGCGTCTTGAACAGGCAGAGCGTCAAGCTACTTTAAGAGCTACTGAAACACCTGATCAAAGTCAGCAAAGGCGTCTTGAACAGGCAGGCGTCAAGCTACTTTAAGAGCTACTGAAACACCTGCTCAAAGTCTGCAAAGGCTATTCGAACCAGCGGAACGTCAGACCGCCTTAAGAGCCGCGGAAACACCTGATGAAACTCAACACAGACTCATTGAGCAAGCTGAACGTCAATCTACTATAAGGGTATCTGAAACACCAGAATAGACACAGGCGCGAAGAGATGCAAATGCACAGCTCCAAGCTAAACGTCGACAAAATTTTCAAAGAAACAATTGGTCGGTTTTAATGACGCAGCATTCAATTATGATCCGTTGATTGATTATAAAAATCACAGGTTAGTTGTTATCGGACTGATGGACAAGGCGTGTCGATTTTGCAGCGCTTTAAAATGGAAAGATGAGACCGCAGGCATGTGCTGTTCCAATGGCAAAGTGTCTCTTCCGTTACTTGGGGAACCAGAAGAACCTTTGAAAACTCTCTTTTATATGATGCTTATGAGTCACGGCGCTTTTTAAACAGGATCCGGAAATATAACTCATGCTTCCAAATGACGTCCTTCGGAGTTGACCGGGAAATAATAATGCCGGGATTTTCGCCTACATTTACGGTGCAAGGGCAAATTTATCATAGAATAGGTTCACTTTTTCCAGCTGAAAACGAACAGCATAAACTTTTACAAGTATATTTTATGGGTGACGAAGAAATTGAGGTAGACCGTCGCCAATTTATCCAGGGAGTTGAGAGAGACACAGTGTTCAAACTTCAAAGATTCTTGCATGAACGTAACATTTTAGTCAAAACATTTAAAACTGCTTTAGAAAACCTACCTGAAGAGGATTATAAAGTCGTCATTCACGCAGATCGGACCCCTCAAGGAGAGCATGAAAGACGCTACAATGCACCTTTGATAAACGAAATAGCAGCCGTAATTAGTGGTGATCAATTTTCTTCACGAGACATTGTCTTGCGAGCACGTGATGATACGTTGCAACGGGTAGCCGATACACAAGTTTTATGACGCTCTGCAATACCCATTGATTTATTGCAAAGGACAAGGGGTTATCATTTTCAAATTCCACTCATTAACCCGGTCACAAAGGAGTCTACTCCAACAAAAAGTATCATGTATGGATTTTAATGCGTATCATATGATGTTGCGAGAAAACGATTTTAACCTCTTAGCCCGGTGTAGACAATTATTTCATCAATTTTGGTAGACATGTATGTGAAGGTAGAAAGTGAACGTCTGCGTTATATATCTTTAAATCAAAAAGCTGCGCGTTGAGAATTATATACATTTACAAGATGCAGTTTCTAGCGACGCCAATGTAAACCCCAGAGATTTAGGTAAAATGGTAATTCTGCCTCATCATTCGTTAACAGTCCCGCTACCTACATGAGTACACACAAGACATAGGCGAATGCGTCTTGTGTGTACTCATGTAGGTAGCGGAACCAACTTACGGAACTTACGGAAGATCTGACCTTTTGTTACTTTTACTTGCAATCCCACATGAAAGAAATAACCGAGGAGCTAATGCCGGGCCAAAAAGTACTGACAGACACGATTTAGTTGCTAGAGTATTTAGATTAAAAGTACAAAAATTAATGTATGTAATTAACAAAGGAAAATTTTCGGAGAGGTGCAGTGCTTCATGTATTCAATTGAATGGCAAAAAAGAGGATTACCGCATGCCCACATTCTAATTTGGCTTAAAGAGTAGTTGCAGCCCAGCCAAATAGACGACATTATAAGCGCCGAGATTCCGGATCCTGAGCAAGATAAAGAATTGTATTATACCATCGTCCGAAATATGATTCACGGTCCATGTGGAGCACGAAATTCAATATCGCCATGTATGAAAGAAGGAAAATGTACAAAGAAATTCCTAAATAGCTATTAAAAGAAACAGTGCACAATGACAATGGCTACCCTTTATACAGACGCAGAGCTCCCGAAGATGGTGGCAGGAAAGTTACAATCAAATCTCGCTCTGGAGCGTTTGAAACCTTAGATAACAGCTGGATTGTCCCGTATTCGCCCATTCTATGTAAAATGTTTAATACCCACATTAATGTAGAAGCATGTAGCTCTGTCCGCGCAATCAAGTATATCTGTAAGTACATAAATAAAGGAAGCGACCAAGCAATATTTAATCTCAGGAATGAAGGTGAGGCAAATCCGTTAATGAAGTACAGACCTTTCAAGCAGGGCGTTATGTCAGCAGTAACGAGGCAGCGTGGCGTCTCCTTGGCTTCCTTTACGAAAGGCACCCAACAGTTACTCACCTTGCTGTGCACTTAGAAAATAGAGCGTGTATATTTCACCGAAAGAAATTTCCAAGAAAGAATTGCATCACCGCCAAAACTACACTAACAGCCTTCTTTCAACTTTGTCAAACTGACCCTTTGCAAAACGTTGTTATATTCTGAAGTCCCCGCTATTATACTTGGAACACATCTAGGAAGGAGTGGAAACGCTGTATTCAAGGCGCGCCTGTTGCAAATTGGCCCGGTGTAAAGTCATCAGATGCCCTTGGTCGTGTGTATACCGTCCATGTAACTAATTTTGATTGTTTCTGTTTACGATTGCTGCTGCACCATGTTCGGGGTCATACAGGATATAAAGACCTTAAAACTATCAACGGTCAGGAATGCGCAACTTATAGAGAAGCATGTGAAGCTCTGCATCTTTTAGAAAACGATAATCACTGGGATGAAACCATGGAGGAAGCTGTGCAGTGCCAGTCACCAGCCAAAATTAGGGATCTTTATGCAACTCTCATATCATCTTGCGGGCTATCTAATGCACATAAATTGTGGGACAAATATAAAGAGTACATGGCGGAAGATATTTTGCGAAGGTTACAGCAGACGCTCCACTACGTCCCATAGTGAGCCAGATCAATTCAACAACTTATAAGTTGGGTCAACACTTGCAAAAATACTGTCTTCACTGAGAGGACACACAAGAGCACACAAAGGATTCACACCCTTTTATTAGTGAGATAAAGACCTACATCTCGCTGGCAATGAAACTATGGTCAGTTTTGATGTTCAGTCACTATTCACATGCCTACCTATTGAGATTGATCTCAATTGTAACTAGGAAGCTAGTTACAATTGAAAGTACATGTCTGCAGAATACGCAGTATTACTCAAACATTGGCTATCTATTGTGGAAGGAAGAGTTCTACAAGCAAGTAGACGGTATGGTGATGGGCTCACCTGTATCTTCCATAGTTGCCGACATATTCATGGAGGAATTTGAGGAGTAAGCCCTTCTTACTGCTCCTGTAAATCCAAGATTCTACAAGCGGTACGTTACAAATTCATTTTAGACCACCTCAACTCCATAAACTCCATAAAGTACAATTCACAATGGAGTTAGAGGCAAATAATTCTTTAGCTTTTGTAGATGTTATAGTCATCCGAAATCCTGATAACAATATTGGTCACACTGTGTATAGGAAAAAGACCCATATCAACCGATATTTAAACAGTGAATCTCACCACCATCCATCACAATTAGCTACCGTGGGAAAATCTTTGTTTCAGAGAGCACAAGGGATCTGTGACAGAAAACATCTTGCCGCCGAGCTTCAGCACGTCAAGCAGGTTTTGCACGACAACAAGCTTCGGGTCCCGCGCCTACGTCACAGTGAGTGACTTAGGTGCGGGACCCGAACTACTAATATAGCGGATATTAGTAGTATAGTTGTAGCACGAATGGGTCGGCTCGACCGGGAAGGACCACGCTCACAGAATACCAACGTAAAATAGCAGCTTAACGCTGCTGTGTTTCGTATGGTGAGTGTAGAGAACTGGAGACCCTTTTAGTGCAAACGAGGCATTCCATCTTAGTCCTCACGGGCGACAACGCATCTGCATTTTGTTTATTTATTGAAGATAGATGTAGAGGTGACAAACGTGCACACAGTCCACCTGGTGGTAAGTGGTTGCTGTGACCCATAGACATCTACATCTATCTTGGTTTGCGAATTTAAATGCAGATGCGTTGTTAGCCGTGAGGACCAAGATAGAATGCCTCTTTTCCAGTAAAAAGGGTATCCGGTTCTCTACACTCACCATACGAAACACAGCAGCATTACGCTGCTATTTTACGCTGGTATTCTGTGAGAGCGTGGTCCTACCCCGGTCGAGCCGACCCATTCGTGCTACAACTATACTATTAATATAGCTGCAGCATGGCTCTACCACGTAAAAGTTGTATGTTTTACACTTGTATTTTGTGAGTGTTCGAGCCAACCCAATCGAGTTGCAGCCTTAATACGTTAAAGCTCGTATAACGTGTACACCTCAATTAGTTTAAGAATTTACATAATACCAACACGAGAACGCATTTATTTTATAAAGGGGTTAATATACAAAGCTCGTTTTTCTGTACAAATAATATAAACATTGATTATAATTCATCTGATAACTTTTTGTTTCTTAAAAATATTACACTTGCGACCTTGATAAAGAGTCTATCCTCTATTAAACCCAAAGGCTATAAATTAATTAATCTTGTTTTTGTACGCTTCAGGCAAGAAGATATCTTTCTTGTCTGAGACAAATAAAAAACTTATCTTTTTCGTAAAATTTTCTCCTAAAGTAATCTTTTTAATATGACCACCAACTACTTTGTTTTCAAATATTGCATACACTTATATTATTTTATGAAGCTTTTCTAATTCTTTACATTTATTTTTACAATAAAATGTGTAAGCGAAAGAGGATCATCCCAAATGCACTCATTATGGATGGCGCAAATATACGTGCGTTACAACATAGAGTACAAGAAATTATAACAAACAGATCTTTAGCAATTCGTCGCAAATATATGGTACGCTTTTTCGATGACTTTAATTTCAAAATCCTATATACTTAACAACAACGGTTGCCACGATACCACAGATACGACGCTTTGCTATAGTAAAACCTTACTATTGAACTGGCCAGTATTTTATAGTCGTGCCTACAAATGTAATTAAACCTAAAAATATCTAAAAAGGGTGTCCGGTTCTCTACATTCACCAAACGAAAGACAGCGAAATTATGCTGCTATTTTACGTTGGTATTATGGGAGCGTGGTCCGACCCCGATTGACCCGACTTATTCGTGGTAGAACCAACTGATGATCGACGAAATCAAACATGAGTTGTAATAATCCTAGTGGTAATATTAGCTAATTTGTTGTATTGTCATCGATTTTTAATACGTCTGCGAAATTTCAGCAAATCCAAACGTCTGTATGTAGGCGACAACTAAATTACAAAATTCATTTCATTCATACATACATAGATACATACAGGTTAAGCTAATAATACGGGTGAAATTATGAATTAATGTTTTATGGAGTGACCTCTTTGAATTTAACCTTCATTGTAATTTTATAAAAAAAAAAACATTCTATTGTTAGACCTTTAATTGGTTTTACATGTAGTGTTTAAATTAAATATGGACACCCAAAACTTAGAGTAATTTTTGGATACGAGTTCCGACGTGACTCTGACGCAGCAGAGACATCTCGCAATATTAGTGTTGTGTGTGTTTTTAGTTTAATCGCTTTAATAGTAGAAAAATCGAATTGAAGAATAAACCACGTAGAAGGTCAGACACAAGGGTTCTCATCAATAAGGATTAATTAAAAGTTATGGTGGGAGCCGAGCCTTATCATTAACTAAATTAATATTAAAGAGAATCAGTATCATGGTTTGACGTTAGCTTACCCACAATATTTACTCTTTTGACCCAAATTGAGAAAATAATAAAAAAACTCGACAAATGAATTAACTGATGTGAGTTGAAGAGCACGCTTTGAAGTTTGCCTTGCTTTGATCAGTGGGTACAGAAATGAAGGGATTACGGATACAATTGTAGCGCATA
The DNA here is from genome assembly GCA_029286625.1 of Parnassius orleans. Taxonomy (NCBI): domain Eukaryota; kingdom Metazoa; phylum Arthropoda; class Insecta; order Lepidoptera; family Papilionidae; genus Parnassius; species Parnassius orleans. The sequence goes on from JAGSMP010000057.1 coordinate 232,771, forward strand.
ATGAAGAGAGTGAATTCTCTGTGATAACCTCAAGCAAAAACCCCTATGTCTAAACTCAGGTTAGTTACAAACCAAAGCCCTAAAGCAAAGCTCATCCATAGAAAATTTACGGTAACTTTGAGGTCACTTTATGGTGTAATTCACAATGTCCTTTTAAGATCCCATCCGGATTATTACAGCAGATCTCTATTGTAAAGTACTTGGAACAGTGATGGTGAAAATCTCAGAAACAACCCCGAATCGTTGTCAGGAAACAGTACTTAATGCTTTCATAGATTTTGTAGAGTCCTGATTCTCAGAGTTCTATCGCAAGGCATAAACGATCTTTCCTCGAAGTGGCAGAACAATGCTGCGAAAACTCAACACAACGTGGTAGAGTGACGCTGCAGCTATATTATGGTTGTAACACGAATGGGTCAGCTCGACCGGAGTAGGAACACGCTCTCACAGAAAAGCAGCATAGAATAGCAGCTTAATTCTGCTTTGTTTCGTATGGTGAGTGCAGAGATCCAGAGAACGATATTTACTGACATAGACATCTACATTTATCCTCGATTACGAATCAAAGTGCAGATGCGTTGTCACCCCTGAAGACTAAGATTAAAGTAAAAAGGTTATCCGGACTGCACTGAGCACTAGTACACTAGTATAAAAATTAAAAATGTAAAATCAAATAAAAAATTACATTTCTTAATATTCGAGTGGTAGCCTCATACTGGTAAGCGAAGTGCCTCCTGTGAAAGAGCCTCCCAATATATGTAATTAACACCTGGTAAGAGATGCGGGAAGTCGATGGATGCAAGTGGCTCAAGACCGTGCTTATCGCATCCCTTGGGGGAGCTCTGTCTTTAGCAGTGGTTTTGTTATGGGTTGAAATGATGATGACATCATAATTACAGCCATCACGGAAAGACACTGGTAGAGATAGTAGAAACAATCTCAAAAGGTTGATGATGATCACTGATAAAAATTTGGTACTATGACAATAATGAGCCTTCTTATTATAGGCGTTTGCTAATAGGGAGAAGGGAGGGTTTGCATTTTCAATAATTAAGATTATCTGAGCAGCATAATGTTGCCTCTTTTACACGTAACAAGCCGTTCAACTTAATACTCAGGGGTAAAAAGTATCTGCATTTCGATTATTGGTCGACGTCAGATATTAGTCTCTAGGAGCCACAGTCTCAACTCTCAACACACCATCAGGTGGACTATGTGCTCGTTTGTCTTAAACGTTACGTATACACTGCCGATCGCTACATACAAATTGTTTAACCAGTGCAGTGTTGGTATAAAAAATTTTCCTTTATTAATTTTTGGCAATAAAAAACCACAGTTATAATCTATTCTACTAATACATTTATTTATAAAACAATAAATACAATATTTATTAAATAAACTTAAATTATCAAATGGTCCTACTCCCCACAATAGACAAAGTCAAGCCATAAACAACTACTCCCCGTAAAATGCCGAGAACGCTGGCTGTGTTTCCTCACTGAACAGCTATACGCCTTTGAACAAGAAAAGAAGCCCTCTTATCACCAGTGTCAATGAAATGTCGTAAATAGTATAGTTTCTGTAGGAACTTCAAGGCACGTGGACCCCACAGGCCGATAGTCTCTACAGCAAATGGTACACTCATTTAGCCATCTTTTAAAGGTTCGTACTTGCGCCACTAGCTCAGTTCATCCGCCTCTGATGTATAATGTATTAAATATTATCTTATAAATACTTAAAAGGCTCAAGTTGTGTGATTTATTACAAATTAATTTAAATCTTAAAGGCGAATATCATTTTCCTGTCTTAATAATTGAGGCTGCTTGACCAACAACACTGACGGCGGGACCTGCTTTAATGATTCCATTACGAATGTTTTGTCCGAGTCGTTCCTGAAACAAAAAAAAATGTTCAATTACAGAAGGATGGAAGCATTAATATGTATGGCGTGATTTGATCAGCCGATTCATTGGACAGATAGACCAGTATAATTAAACATGGGCATTCAATTGAGTGCCTTAAGAAAGTTCGGCAAAGTCGCGTAACATTTCATTAAAATGGTTTTTTAGTTAAGGCACCTGATAAATTGAAATTATAAGGGTTTGAAAGAGTTGTTATAGACATGGTAGTAAAACTTTTTTGTGGAATTGACTACCAACAGTGGCTTATCTGGCCCTCTAGTACATAGCAGTTAAAAATGTTTATGGATGGCGGTAATCACTTCTATAAAAATGTAATTAATAGTGGTGAGTTACAACAAAGTAGATGACATAAATACCCTCATAAAATAAACATTTTAGGTCAGATTTCATGGTGGTCGGTCACATGGTCGAAGTCTATTAATCTCAAATAGATATACTAATTACTAACATACAGATTCTATAAGTTATACCATTACCGTTACAGCGCATTATAAGTCCACCGCTGTACACAGACCTCCCCATAGATTGTCTCATATGGGGGATATTTGGCATAGTTGCCACGTATAGCGGGCGGGTTGCCGACCACAGTTTCTTTTGTTGCTCCTAAGTAGACGCTGGAGCTCAACTCCTGTTTCTTTCCTTCTTTCGCCTTTTACGACATCCACGGGACGATATGGGGTAGTGGTTATTCTTACAGCGCCATTACACAGTGAAATTAACTTATTAAAATTTCAATGACTTACTAGTTTCTTAAATGGATTCCACCTTGGGTTCGGTGAACTTACAGCGACATTTAACGCCATAAGAAAAGTGAATACAAAAGTAAATATCCTTATGAAATTCATTTTAGTTTATTTTTAAGTAAAATGTTAGAGCTTATAAGGTAAGACTCGCTGATTCAATGACTGTCCTCCAGCTGAACACGCTTTTATGTACTTAGAAAAGCTATATATGTTTTAAGTGAATTATACCTTATTGCAAATGCATTAGTGTAATTTATTGAACAAATTTGTTTGCCAACCGCAACAGCATCAGTTCTACAAACTGGCTTGAAAAAAAAGAAAGTGGGACTTTGGGAACTCCCGTTGCTAATGTTGTTAGTGAATCCCCGATGGTCGATTGGTATTATTAGTAGTACTGTGTTTTCTATGAAACTATAAAAAAAATTGAAAACACATTTACTTCAATGTAGGTTAGATAAAACTGTCATTGCAATGTAAAAGGGATAAAAGTTTAAACTACTTTATTATTTATATAGCTGAAACATACTGTTTTTAGACATTGACAGTTCTCATACATCTTTTATATTGAATTTTTTTGTAATAATTTAACTTTTTTAAATATTATAAAAATGAAAAAATATCTACGCATAGGCCATTTGCAAATGGAATATAATATGTAGATCCTATATGCAAATGTCCATCGCGCGTTGTAGAGTGGATTTTCGTTTATCTTCACGCTTGAGATTCCACCTGGGATTGACGATCACAGTGCCAGACGATTCGCACCATTGAGACTAATACTCATCTCCGGTCTTCTCTTTAATATTTACATGATTATCATGTTAAATTAATTTTAACCGTAAACTCGATTAATGATTATGTTCAGGGACACACAGCACCGTTTAAAGATACGAGTAGTTCCTATCTTAACTCGTTGTGAGGCAATAGACCTTTATTTTGGAACAGGCTCCTGGAACTGGTATTTCATATTTCATTTCATGAAACAGTTGGAACGGGTTTCTAGCTTATAATATTTTCTTTAGGAATATCGTTACGACAATTCCAAAATATTTATGTATAATAATTTAGCTCGAATTTTTAGTCACTATACGCGATCATCGTTTATTGATTATACGTTGTTTAAAATGTATTCTAATCAGTTTTTTGTGTTAAATAAATGCTAAATATAAAAAATGCTTCACTATTAACACGTTGATAGCCATTTATAAACGAAATATATGTTGAGATGTGTCTAGAAATTATTAAAATGCAACTCGTTATTCATGATTTTATTATAAACGAAATAAAAAATAATTATACGATTTTTTTTTGATATTCCTATTTTTAAGCTTTATTTTCATACTTTACTTTTAATTCGAGCAATTTTCTTTTAACAAAATTAAATTCTGAATTCTTTGAGCTTTTTGAGAATATTTTTTATTTGAATGTAGCTATAATAGTTTTTCAGTAGTAATCGTTCAGTAGTAAGCGGCTTGAACGGTTCAGTAGATTCCTTATTGAAATGCAAACAATATGGTAAAATTGCCTCTATTTTTTTTAAATGAGTTTTTTACGCCCTCATAAGTATTAACGCCTAACAATTAGTTCACTGCAATTATAATGATCTGCAACGATTGTTTTCTTAAAACATAAACGGCCTTACTTTTAACCGTTGATTAACGCTTACAATTAAATATGTATTATCTTTATACCTATCACTTTCTATAGGCATTAACTTAAAAGAGAGAGAGCATTTTTAAAGTCTATTTTTCATGAATAAGGCCGAAGATCTTCATCAATCCGTTAGTCATTGCTTCTCCATTTGCTTTATTTACGACGAAAGCTTTCAAATAATGTCGGTATTCCACAATAGTTTATTTGACAAGTTTTGCGAGAATATTTATCCATTTGCAACTTATCTGTGTAAACTGCCTCCACGATACAGGAGGAAATCCTAGAGTAGAGACTACAATAATTAGCCAATTTATGTTTAACAGTAATGGGTTAATTAGTCAGCATGTTTGTGAGAATTGCCACGAAATATTTTATTTACCAGACATGCAAAAACTTGCGATGTTTTAACTCACCGCCGCGCCTAGAGAGGGAGAGTATAAAATACACATCACGTGGAGATCTTTTTGTTCAGTTGCCTGTATGCTGTCGTATCTGCTGAAGACAGGAGCTTCATTTCCCGTCTAACAGCCATGAGATTCAGAGTGTAATCGGAGAGTTTTTGGGTTCTTAAGTGGTTAACATTAAGGTTCAATGAGCCTCCTACCATTCGGTGATTGCAACCAGTTAGCACCCTCGCGATCACTGAGACATCACTAAACAGTTGCCGTCTTGTGTCGTAATGAAGTTAATCTCATTATTTGTTGAACCGTCAGGGCTTGACCAGGTCCAGTTTCTGTGGGGCCACTTCTGGAAAACCGAGGTCATCATGAAGAGTCTCTCCTTCTCTATGAAGTCGGCCAGCTGTTGACCCCTTGTAATCCGCTTCTCTATTCAAAATTTCCCTACCTTCAGCTCACCGTTCTCTCTTGTGCCTAGTTTTGCATTGAAGTCTTCCACCGTATAGTGAGTTTTAGAGGAATGCATGGCTCTAGAAATATCATTAATTCCTCCACCTCTTCATCGGGATATGCCGAAGTTGGTGCGTAAATCTGTATGACCTTCAACGAATACCGTTTGGTGATCCTGAGTATAAGATACACAACCCTCGTCGACACACTCCCACAGTAGCTTTAAGCTGCTATTTTACGCTGGTATTCTGTGAGAGCGTGGTCCTTACACGGTCAAGCAAACCCATTCGTACTACAGCCATAATGGCATGGCTCTATTACGAATAAAACATTAATTAATTTAATTCTAGTCCTTTAATTCCAAATCGTTACCTACACTTACTAATTTAAACACAACGTCAGATGATGAAATGGTGTAATATATTCTTATACGCCACAGCGAGGTTTCGGAAGGTTAAAAAAAGGTTTAATGATTATAAAAACATAGGAAACATACGAGGCATTTATTATTTTAAAGAGTATTTCGACGGAAAAATACGTATTAAAAATACATAATATTTATACATTAATCATTTTCCTCCTTTTGTAATCGTCAATACTTTCGCAGCCACGTCAACAGCAGGTCCTGCTTTGACGATCCCATTCCAAATCTTTTATCCAAATTTTTGTTGTGAAAATAACAAAAAGTAATATTCTAGTAGGTAACATATTAGCCAATGTCAACTATAGCGACAACATTGTCACTGTCAATTTGATAGTGTCAAATCTACCAACTTCTTAAGTCTTAAGAAGTCCATGTGACTGCAGATCTTTGTAGTTTCACTAGTCAATATCCAGCATAAGGTAACCTCACCCTACGCAATATATTTCCTCTTTTTTACTTCAGTCACGCGTGTTACTCTTAACCCTCAAAGCAATTGGCAAATTAGATTTGTGGAACCGCGCATAATCTACATGTTCCATATGGAAATTTTAGAAATTGACCGCATCCCAAATGCATATCGTTCAATGAGTATGAGTCCTCTCTATTATGAATGACAAGAACTGGAGAAACTTTTTTACTGGTAACGTGGCATTCCATCTAGTGATAATGATTGCCAATATAGTTAATTAAATTTTGATTCTAAATTGAGATTACGTGTAGGCATCTCTTTGCCACAGCATCCACTCACTATGAGATAGATTATGAACTGGATGTAATGACGAAAGTACAATCACAACACTTCGATGTCAGAAAAACAATTTGTATATGAGGACAAATGTTGACAAGCAATAATAGCTAAACTATCAGGACGTGAGACGCACGTTGCAGTAGATATGCACTCCATGTACTTAATGAGCAATGCTGCAGCTATATTATGGCTATGACAGAAATAGGACGGCTCAACAGGAAAAGCAATAGTAGCTTAATGCTGCTGTGTTTCGTATGGTGAGGATATATAACCGGTTACCTATTTCACTGGAAACGAGGTATTCCATCTTAGTCCTCAGAGATGACAACGCATCTCAATTCATTTTGATTCTTTATCGAGGCTATCCTCCGATCCGAGGGATGTGGCCCATCTTTACCTACATCTAAATGTAGGTAGAGATGGGCCACAGCTTCCATGTATCATCAACTGGACTACGTAGTCGTTTGTCGTCCTTGTTTTATAAAAATAATCTCAGAACCACATGATTGTCATAGGTCAGTTTTCGTGAACGCTCTTCCTCCTTGTCATCATTCCGCGAGGGAAGGGTTTGCCCTTATCAACCTCTGCAGGCAGATTGGCAGAACCAGATGACATCCTTTTACATCTGACAGCCGTTTCATCATATATTCACAACTGTTACAGCCTATAAAAGTCCACTGATTAACAAAGGCCGTCCCCATAGATTGCCTCATACGGGGAATATTTGTCATAGTTGCCACGCTTGGCAAGCGGGTTGGCAACCACAGTTTTTATTTTCAGTCGTTATTAGGAAGACGCTGCTGTTCGTCTCATGATTTGTTTCCCTCCTCTGTCGCCTCTTCCATCACCCACAGGTGATATGGGTTAGTGGATATCCTAACAACGCCACTACTCGGTTACAAGACCGCGGCTAAACAACCTCCTGCACCAAGGGATTCCACAAAAGACGGTTCTGAGACACGTCATCCCACACTTCGCTAATCGGTAGGAGGCTGCCACTCGAAAACCTTTCGTCCCCATCGGCTATCAATTCTTCGTGATATATGGCCAGTCATTGCTAGGTCAGCTTAATGATCTGCATGGGTCACAAAAACCTTCGGGCACCACAGCATCGCAACAATTATGGCATAACATTTTCCACTATAACTACACTACTATACTTTATCAGTTTCTTCCATCCACGCTATTTTGGCTCCGGTTCTCCCATAAGTGCACTGAACACTAGTATAATATTAAAAATTTGTAATACAAAAACAATGAACCTCATTGTAGGTTAATTACAAGCTTGTAATACATAACTACACTACACTTTCTTAATGTTCCATAATAACATAATTAGTAACGCCTCGTACCGGCAGGCGAAGTGTAGGGCGTTCCCCACTAGATGGAGTGACGACCTGGTAAGACATGCAGGAAGTCAATGGATGCAGGTGGCTCGGGACCGTGCTTTGTGGCATTCCGTGGGGAGGCCTATGTTCAGCAGTGGACTTGTGAAGGGCTGTAATGATGATGATGAACACATAATTGACTTGTTAAATAGACGATTACTATCTTTGTTAAATTCCATCTTTACGTTTAAATTCTAAAAATATAATTTATAACGCTTAAGTATTTTTCTATATACGAAAATGTTAAATGTTCGATCATAAAATTGATAGTGGCGAAAATGTATAATATACCTATATATGTGGGAAATATAAAACTTTTATATTTTTTTATACTTCAACTTCAACATACCTGCCAGTGTTAATTATAACAATTTTAATCGACTTAAAAGATAGAATTTATTAATTAATTCGACCGTGTTTTTTATTTTTAATATTGATCATCGTCATCATCATTACATACTGTCAACTATGTAACAAAGGCCTCCCCATAGATATTTCTTACATAGATATTTTCTAGCTGCTATCAGGAACACGCTGCTGTTCATCTCCTTGATTTCTGTTATTTCTTAAAATACGCACGAGACGATATGAGGTAGTGAATATTCTTAAACAGTCACTACATAGTATTTTTTTTATATTAGTAATACAATATTTACCGTGGCTCAGGACCGTGCTTTGTGGCAATTCTTGGGGGTGGCCTATGTTCAGCAGTGGACTGTTTTTGGATTAAGACGTCTACTGATACATATAATAGCAATACAAAGACAAAGGCTTATAATGATGGATGATGAAATGACAATAATTAGCTTTCTTACTATGGAACTTTTTTAAAGGGAATAGAGAGGATTTGCAGTTTGAATAATTTAGGTTATCTGAACAGCATTATGTGGTCTTTTTACTCGTAATATGGCGTTTAACTTAATCCTCAGAGGTATCCTGCGTCTGTATATCGATTCTTATTCGACGACAGATGCATTTGTCTAGGAGCCACAGTCTCAACATACCATCAGGTGCACTGTGTGCTCGTTGTCTTTAACTTTAAATACCTATACGAGTACGCTGTCGATCGCTACATATAAATTGTTTATTACATTATAATCAAACCATATAAAAATCTTTCCTTTATAAATGTTTTGGCAATATAACATAATAGTAGAATATATAAGACTAGAATAGATTATAACAACAGTTATAATCTTTTCAGCTCACACATTTATTTATAAAACAATAAATACAATATTTATTAATTAAACTTAAATTATCAAATGGTCCTACTCCCCAGAATAGACAAAGTTAAGCCTGCAAGCGCTGTATGTGTTTGTGTTTCCTCACTGAACAGCTATACGCCTTTGAACGAGAAAAAAAGCCCTCTTATCACCAGTGGCAACGAAATGTCGTAAATAGTATGGTTTCTGTAGGAACTTCAACGCACGTGGACCCCACAGGCCGATAGTCTCTTACAGCAATGATACAATCATTTAGCCATCATTTAAAGGCTCGTACTTGCGCCACTAACTCAATTGCTCAAACTCGCCTCTGATGTATAATGTATTAAATATTTATACTTAAAAGCAATAAATAAAGAATATCTATCTTATAAGTACTTAAAGGCTCATGTTGTATGATTTATTGCAAATTAATTTAAATCTAAGGGCGAATATCATTTTCCTGTCTTAATTATTGAGGCTGCTTGGCCAACAACACTGACGGCGGGACCTGCTTTAATGATCCCATCGCGAATGTTTTGTCCGAGTCGTTCCTGAAACAAAAAAAAAGTTCAATTACAGAAGGATAGAAGCATTAATATGTATGGCGTGGTTTGATCAGGTGATTCATTGGACAGATATACCAGTATAATTAAACGTGGGCATTCAATTGAGTGCCTTAAGAAAGTCCGGCAAAGTCGCGTAACATTTCATTAAAATGGTTTTTTAATTAAGCCATCTGATGAATCGAAATTATTAGGGTTTGAAAGATCATCAGTTCATAGACATGGTAGTACAACTTTTTGTGGGATTGGCGACCACCATAGGCTTATCTGGCCCTCTAGTAAATAGCAGTAATCTAGTGTTAAAAATGTTTATGGGCGGCGGTAATCACTTCTATAAAATATAATTAATGGTGGTGAGTTACAACAAAGTAGATGACATAAATACCCCTATAAAATAAAAATTTTAGGCCAGATTTCATGGTGATTGGTCACATGGTCGAATCCTTAAGTCCACTGCTGAACATAGGCCTCCTCATAGATTGTCTCATATGCGGGATATTTTCCATAGTTGCCTCGTATGACAACTATGAAAAACGGTATTACACAGTAAAATTAACTAATAAAAAAGTCAATGACTTACCAGTTTCTTAAATGGATTCCATCTTGGGCTTGGTGCACTTAAAGCGACATTTAACGCCATAACAAAAATAAGTACAAAACTAAATATTCTGGTGAAATTCATTTTAGTTTATTATTATGTAAAATGTTAGAGCTTATAAGGTAAGACTCGCGGATTCAATGACTGTCCTTCAGCTGAACACGCTTTTATATAGTTAGAAACCGGGAAAGCAGGAATACGAAAATACATTAAATATTTTTAAGTGAATTCGACTTTATTGCCACTGCATTAGTGTTATTTATTGTACAAACTTGTTTGCAACCGCAACAACATCAGTACTACAAACTGGCTTCAAAGAAAAAAGAAAGTGGGACTTTGGGAACTCCCATTGCTAATTTTGTTAGTGAATCCCCGATGGTCGATTGGTATTATTCAATATTCATCATTCAAGCAGTACTTTGTTAACTATGAAACTATAAAAAAAATTAAAAACACATTCACTTCAATGTAATAAGGGTAGATAAAATGTTATTGTAATGTAAAAGCTGATTCATACTGTTGTAAGACAGATCTCATCTCTGTTTTATATTGTATTTTTTGTAATAATTTACTTTCTAAAATATTAAAAATATAAAAAAAAAAACAAATTCTAGACATAGGCCATTTGCATATGGGATATTGATCATATATCCAAATGTCCATAGCGCGTTGTAGAGTAGGTTTTCTTTGATCTCGCTTGGCAGGTGGATTGACGATCGCAGTGCCAGACGACTTGCACCATTGACTCTACTGCTCGTCTTCGGTCTTCTTATTAATATTTACATACATAGCATGTTAAGTCGATGTTGTCCGTGAATTCGATCAGTGATTATGTTCAGGGACACATGGCTCAAATTAAAGATAGTTCCTATACAACCTCGTTGCGAGACAACAGACTGTTATTTTAGAACAGACTCCTGGAACTGGTATTTCATATTTCATTTCATGAACAGAAACAGGTGGGACGGGTTTCTAGCTTTAAATTATATCAACCACTCCTTGTTGAAATGCTAAAAATATCGTAAAATTGCCTTTATTTATTTTTTAAAAGGAGTTTTTCAAGTCTTCATAAGTATTAACGCCTGACAATTTGTAAACTGCAATTATAATGATCTGCAACGAATGTTTTCTTAAAACATAAGCGGCCTTACTTTTAACTCTTTTTTTTATAGAATAGGTGGCAAACGAGCATGCGGCTCACCTGATGGTACGTGACTACCGCGGTCCATGAACAACTGCAACACCAGGGGAATTGCAGGTGCGTTGCCGGCCTTTTAGAAAGGAGTAAGCTCTTTTCTTGAAGGTCACTAAGTCGTATCGGTACGGAAAAATCGCCGATGATAAACGATTCTACAAAGGGGTCGTACAAGGAAAAAACTCCTAGTGAAACGTACAGTGGTGGACCGCGAAGCATCCAGATGGTGTGGATGGTATCGCGAATTTTGTCGCGACGTGCGTTCGTTGAATTTGGCGGCTATGATTAATCCAAACCATTCCTCAGAGCACTTTCGTAAATAACACACTCAGTATATTTACGAAAATTTAATGTATGTTCACAAAACAAAGGTAGTTTTAGTAAAAAGTGATATACATTCTGTAAACACTAGGAACAAACACAAGCTAGTGATACCAGTTTCTCGACTCCACAGAGTCAGTAATTCATTCTTGGGGCAATGTATACGCTATTACAACAAGGTCCCGGAAAGTGTACAGGCTCTCTCTATTACCAAGTTTAAATGTTTTGTTGCTGAAATTGTATAAAAGGGTTATTATAGTATAAATGAATATATGATTGATAATAACCCCTGGGAATGAGTGGTCGCTACCAAGCAGTTTCTAAAATAAATTTTGTACTTAAATAGTTTGTACAACCATTAATGTAAAACTTACTTTAAAAAAAAGTCCCGCTGGGTTTCTTGCTGGTTCTTCCAGGACAGAGGTTTTTTTCGAACCAGTGGTAAAGTAAAATGACTTTCAATAAGAATTACATGTAATCTATATTGAATAAAAATTATTCTATTCTATTCTATTCTATTCTATTCTATTCTATACTCCCCGTGGTATACGCGATAGAAGATGCAAAGGGATGTAACATCTCTTCGCAGCGCCAGTGAATCGAGACGATCGGAGAGGACTCGGTTGTCGACGATTCCAGACGCTCTGCGCTGGATGCGGTCAAGGAAGGAGCTGGCACTGGGGAGCCCCGGCCCAGAGATGGGAACAGTATTCCATGTGAGGCCGAACCTGCGCCTTGTAAAGTTGCCGGCGGTGTTCCGGCATGAAATACTGTCCCGCTCCTCTGTGCACGCCAAGCTTTTTAGAGGCCAATTTCGCCTTCTCTTCCGTGTGTGCACGAAAGTGCACATCGTTCCATATGTCGAAGCCGAGGATTCCGATACTGGCGGAGGCAACAAGGGGAGTGCTTTGAAACTGAGGAGATACGATAAAGGGGTTCTTTTAAGCGGTAAACGCGCAAACTTGTGTCTTCTGGGGATCGAACTGGACTAGATTTAGTCGCCCCCAATCTGAGACTTTGTTGAGCAAAGACTCGTTTCAGACACAAGTTTGTTCCGGTACTCGGCGATATTTTCTGGAGAAATATTGGCACGGCCGGTGTATAAAGCATCACCAGTACTGTCATCCGCATAGCAATGAATGTTACCGGTTTGCAACATATCAATGATATTGTAACACTCCCACCCCCTCTTCTCGTTCTTTCTTTAGAATCTATATCTATAAGATATATAAAATATATCAAATTTACGTGACCAGTATATTAACCATATACTGATCTTTCTAAAGGTTTAAATATTGGCCGTTTAATAAATTTATGGCGTGATCGTCTTAATTAGGACCCTTATTTACGTTGTCTTTGTATAGTAACTTAGTTCTTTTAGGTGTCTCTTGGAAGAATGAATATTCACCAGAGCAATCGAAAGCTGTTGGTAGTGTCCTATAAGCTATAGAACCCCGTTCACGAAGACAGGGCTCAATAAAGTTTAAGAATATTAGATCGTCCCTATTCCACTTGTATCAGGTTCACATCAGTCAATTCCTTATTAATTAATCCCTTCCCGCTTGGAAAAGGCTCACAATATTTATATTAAATACCATATACAAGGGCTTCGCTCTCCCACATTTAAAAAAATGTGGTAGAGGCACACGGCTCCACACACGTCGTGTGCGGTGAGCGCCAACCTACCAACGCGCTCCCCCCGAAGGGGACGTTAAGTTGGGAATTAGACCGTAGTCCATAGCAAAATAACTGGCGTACCAGTAAAAAGAGGACTAGACCCCTTGGTAGTGCGTAAGCACAAACATCGACCGAAGTCGCGCATGTCAATGCGCGTAAACGCCATACAGAATACGATCAAATCCAGCCACAGTGAATGTACGTCACATGGGTTAGGCAACAATAGGCACACTGGCCATAAAGAGCCCTCCGTGAGCGCCACCACCTGCCAGACCGCCGTTATGCCGATTTATGCATTTTAAATTACTTGTAAGGAAATATTATAGAAAACTAAAAGAAAATTAATTACGAAAATGCGTTTATTCCAGCTCAACAAATAAAAAAAAAATAAAAAAATAAAAAGGTATTATGTACAAGTACATACTTTTACAGAATTAAGGGTGATATTTAGCGGCAGTGACTAGCACTTCAGTAAAAGTTCTGTAAATAATAAATATGTCAGTTTCCTTCAAATAGGATTAGTTTCGTCAGTTTCTGTCGTTTTGTTAAATAATTTATCTCGGGATCTGTTTTGGCCTCGTGGTGTAATCTTATTTTGGCGTATTTTTCTATCACTGCTCGGATCAAATGTGTCTGTGATTTAGTGTAACTGGCTGCTGTAAAGAGTGTAAATATAGTATCTGAATAAATAAATGTTTTTAATGTATTTGCTACAATTGTATCTATATTACTAAACATCCTGGGAAAATTTTTGCCATTTCCTTTGTATTTAATCAAATGACGTATCAGTGTTTCTGTTTTCAAGCAAACTTTGTAAACGTCTTCTGTTGAATAGCACAGCCCTCCCATATATTTTAGCTGGATCAATTTGTGATGCCATATTCGAATTGACGTAACCAAGCTAGAAATGCACTCTTCACATTTCAGCTCTTTATTCAATTTTCTTGATACATAGTCTGATATATAGTCCACAATAAATTTTGTAGCAGTTGTTAAGTGTTCCGCATTTAAATGATCAGCAAGAATTGTACAATTTGTTTCTGCAATTCTGTCAGAGCCCATAGTTCGTTCATTTTCAAGTATCTGAAATTCTTCATCGTCGTGTCTGTTCATAACAGTTGTATCATTAATTACCTCCACTGAAGAAGAATTCAATATTGTGAAATTATCCAGTGGGATACAATTCCCTGAAAAAGATGAGCGCAGTTCTAAATGACTAAGTTTTTTTTTTATATGCAGCTCGATATTGTAAAATATTTGGGTTATTATTATTTCCACCGTGTCTCCGAATGCAAAAAAAACAGCTCCAAGTGATCTTGGCTTAGCCTGTAGGCTGATAAATAATTAATCACAGATTTTTCCACCAACGTTAAATATAAACCCTTTGACACTTTCTATGTATATTAGAGCGCCAACAAATCAAGTCTTATTTTTTGACTCAACAATTCGCTTCTTCAAAATGTGTATTAATATTCTTGGTTCCCGATTTGACATTCGGATTTCTCGCCTTTGTTTTACATGGAACCGCAATTTGCTAATATACTTTTTGGCATTATCTAAAAAAACGAAAATTTCTTCCCTGTTTTTGCAATCAAGAGGCCTTTTGTATCCATAAAAATGGCTAGATTGGAAATTAAGAACATTAAAGAGATGATTCATAATGGTAATAAATTTCACTGTACCCCCTGAGTTAAGAAATTGAGAGAATTTTAACTCCTTATCGCAAAGCATAAGTGCGTTCGCAACACTCATGCTCAGTAATTGTGTTGCTAGGTTTACTTTCATCACTTGGTTGTGAAAGTGAATATGCCGGGGGGACAACTTGTTGGCAAAGTTAAGTCCTTGACTTTGTTGTAATCTGGCCAAATTAACAAGAAGTTGCCATTTTATAACTTGGTCATCTTCATCGTACAGTAATTTTTTGTTCTCGAATGTGTTTCGTATAAGCCTTATAACATGGCAAGGGTCAATTAACACGTAAACTTTGTCTAAAGTAGAGGGATGTATAAAACATGTTTTAAGGTTATTGACATCAACAAAGTCGCATCCCAGTTTTTCAACAGCCTGAAAATTTGTCGGACATCCATCGAAAGTGACACTGGCTACTAGAACCCCTACCTCGAAGCATTTGTTCAAACAAGTTCTTATTAAGGACGCCTTAGTATCAACATTAATACCTGCCGCCAAAAAATAGCCCACAGGAATTTTCCAGTTTTCTGACATAGAAACAAGCATAAACACTAAGACTTGCGTTGCTACTTCTTCTTCTTGTACTTCTACAGGACATTCTCCAAAATTTACATATCCTAACTTTTTCTATTTTTGCTTCCTCAACGCCATTTCATCGAAAATAAGAGAACAAACCACCGGTTTGGAAGTCGAGTCAGATTTAAGTTTCAAGCTTTTGAAAGACTCATCTGTAAATCCTGGTTCAGTTAATACTTCCATACCACTTGCTGAGAGTACGAGGGTGGGGTAAAGCATTTTGAAAAAAATGCCGAACGTATTTATAAGCAGCCGGTGAGTAGTAATTGCAAGTAAGAGCAAATTTTCGTATACTTGGTGAGTAATTAATTTTTTTTTGAGATTTTCTTATTTTATGTAATATATTAGAATCCATTTCCACTACTTCAGCTTTTTTCACCAACTCATTCTCTACTTGTTTATTTATTCCGAATTTTTCTTTCAATTGTTTAACAGTCGCAGTTAAAGTTTTTGTTTTTTTTTCTGGAGATAGTTATTTTGCCGTTGTAATTTTATATTTCTTTTTGACATTGCCTTTTTTGCAGCAAAAACTTTCATTAAATCTTTTTCAACTTTATTTTTCGGGGTGTATCAAAAATTGAATCAGAGTCAGAAATTTGCAGTTTTTCTAAAGATGTTGGAGAAGCCTGTGGATTTCTGACAGCATATTCTGAAGAATTACTATAAGGAATAGCTGACTTCTTAAGATAACGCTTTCCAGCTATAGTCGTATAAATATCAGCAGGTTGAAAATGCGCAGAACAGATAAATGAATATTTTGTAGCAAGCCACGTGTCTTCCCTTCTATCCTTCTGAAGAATTTTTATCCATTCTTCTCTTCTCGGATGACCTGGGTGAACAAACCTGAAAAATATATTACTTTTTAATATACATTTCTACAAAAAAAAAATCAACATAAACTTTCACACTTATCCCACTAAATATAAACTTACCGATGAAAACTGACACGTGATGATTCGCTGACAATTTCTTGAAGTATTTTTGCGGTATCGAAATACGCATGTCGTCATATTTTCTGTACTTTAACAAATATTGATATTTTGTACTAAAAAGAAAGAACATGAAATTCAAAATATAAACTGGTTATGAAATAATTAAACAAAATAAAACTCTTTTTAAAAACACCACGTCAAGTCTGTGTTCATTAATATATTTTACCTACATTCGGTTTTGTAATAGCACATCTGCATGTTTTAGTCTATAATTGTAGATAGCATGGCATTTAAATAAAGAAATATATTTTTTCATGATTTTTTCTTTTGTAATATTACGATATTATTACCTACTTATTCACTTGAACAACAAATAATTTTACTTACTTGACTACTGAATTGTTATTTACGTCCAGGTTTAAACTTTAATTTGAAATCTTGTATTATTAGCGCCGCTCCACACTGCATGAATATTGAAACCACAGACTAACTAGTAGATTCAAACCATACTAAATGACACACTGTATGGATTGCAGTACAGTTCAGTTGAACATGGTGTATGTTCCGAATGCCAAATCTAGTACGTAGTACATATATATCGATGCTTGCTGCACTTAAAAGTACTACCAAACACACTCACCCTAATCCGAAAGATAGCCGACGTATCATAACGCTATGCGCTAAGACGCCGCCCACAATCGGTAGGGGTGTACGATGTCCACGGGCAAGTCGTATTACTACAACAAACCCGTTTATCACCGGCATTAAGATGATATGTCTAGGACACATCGGTTAGCGAGTCCAAGTTTACCTCGGTGTCGGAAGCTGTTAAGTAATCTACACACCACTATAATAATCCTTTTCAAGTCCCATTTCTTTCAATATAATGCTTTTACATATTTGAGACCTTCCACATATCTGCTTTATTTCATAGACCATACTATTATATGTCTTATACATATGGGACTTCAAGTCATAACTCTGCTATCATAATGCTTATACATCATAGATACCTTCTATGTTAATGCTTTTGTATCATAGACCTTACTATCATAAGTCCCTAATATAGGACTAGTCATTGTGCAACAGTACTAGTAGCAGTTGGTCAGTCGACCACTCCATCTATGTCCCATTTCTTTCAATATAATGCTTTTACATTTTTTTTATAGGAGAGGGGGCAAACGAGCATGCGGCTCACCTGATGGTAAGTGACTACCGCCGCCCATGAACAACTGCAACACCAGGGGAATTGCAGATGCGTTGCCGGCCTTTTAAGAAGGAGTAGCCTCTTTTCTTGAAGGTCCCTAAGTCGTATCGGTCCGGAAAAATCGCTGGTGGTAATCGATTCCACAAGGAAGTTGTGCGAGGAAGAAAACTTCTTCTAAATCACACAGTGGTGGACCGCTAAACATTCAGATGGTATGGATGATATCTCGAGTTCTATCGCGATGTGCGATGGTGAAATTGAGCGGCTGGAATTAGTCCGAACAATTCCTCAGAGCACTCCCCGTGATAGATGCGATAAAATACGCAAAGAGATGCAACATCTCTACGCAGTGCCAGTGAGTCCAGCCGATCGGAAAGAACTGGGTCGTCGACGATTCGAGCCACTCTGCGCTGGATGGGGTCAAGTGGAAGGAGCTGGCACTGGGGAGCCCCTGCCCAGAGATGGGAACAGTATTCCATGTGGGGCCGAACCTGCGCCTTGTAAAGTTGCAAGCGGTGTGCCGGAATGAAATACTGTCCCGCTCTGCTGAGCACGCCAAGCTTTTTAGAGGCCAATTTGGCCTTCTCTTCACTCGATATGTCGACACCGAGGATTCCGATACTGGCTGAGGCAACAAGGGGAGTGCCTTGAAACTGAGGAGATACGACAAAGGGGTTCTTTTTAGCGGTAAACACGCAAACTTGTGTCTTCTGGGGATTGAACTGGACTAGATTTAGTCGCCCCCCGTCCGAAACTCTGTTCAACAAAGTCTCAGACTAGGGTCAGACAAATATTTGCTTTATTTCATAGACCATACTATTATATGTCTTATAAATATGGGACTTCAAGTCATAACTCTGCTATCATAATGCTTATGCATCATAAATACCTTCTATATTAATGCTTTTGTATCATAGACCTTACTATCATAAGTCCCTAATATAGGACTAGACATTGTGCAACAGTACTAGTAGCAGTCGGTCAGCCGACCACCCCATATATATGTACACGCAAGGGTACATATATATGGCCAAATTGGCCTCAAGAAGCTTGGCGTGCTCAGCAGAGCGGGACGGTATTTCATGCCGGTACACCGCTTGCAACTTTACAAGGCGCAGGTTCGGCCCCACATGGAATACTGTTCCCATCTCTGGGCAGGGGCTCCCCAGTGCCAGCTCCTTCCACTTGACCGCATCCAGCGCAGAGCGGTTCGAATCGTCGACGACCGAGTTCTTTCCGATTGGCTTGACTCACTGCCACTGCGTAGAGATGTTGCATCTCTTTGCGTATTTTATCGCATGTACCACGGGGAGTGCTCTGAGGAATTGTTCGGACTAATTCCAGCCGCTCAATTTCACCATCGCACATTGCGACAAAACTCGCGATACCATCCATACCACCTGGATGATTGGCGGTCCTGACTCATAGTTGGGCGAAGGCAGTAGAGTCCAAGGGGGAGGCATTGGCCGTTAGTTTGGACATAGCGAAGGCCTTCGATCGGGTCTGGCACAAAGCGCTTCTTTCAAAGCTCCTTTCCTATGGGCTTCCCGATAAATTGTGCAATTGGATCACCAGTTCCCTTGCTGATCGGAGCATCAAGGTCGCAGTAGACGGTGCATGCTCTGATTACAAGCCTATCAACGCTGGTGTTCCACAAGGCTGCGTGCTATCGCCAACGCTGTTTCTCCTGCATATCAATGATATGTTGCAAACTGGTAACATTCATTGCTATGCAGACGACAGCACTGGTGATGCCTTATATACCGGCCGTGCAAATATTTCTCGGGAAAACGTCGCCGAGTACCGGGTCAAACTTGTGTCTGAAGTCGAGTCTTTGCTGAACACGGTCTCGGATTAGGGGCGACTAAATCTAGTCCAGTTCAATCCCCAGAAGACACAAGTTTGCGCGTTTACCGCTAAAAAGAACCCCTTTGTCGTATCTCCTCAGTTTCAAGGCACTCCCCTTGTTGTTTCAGCCAGTATTGAAATCCTCGGTGTCGACATATCGAGTGATGTGCAGTTTCGTGGTCATTTGGAAGAGAAGGCCAAATTGGCCTCAAGAAGCTTGGCGTGCTCAGCAGAGCGGGACGGTATTTCATGCCGGTACACCGCTTGCAACTTTATCAATTATACATTTTTATCAATTATATTACAAATGTTATTTATCTTTATTATTGCAACATAAAAGACTTGTATTATTTAATACATTTTGAATATTTTAAGCAGAATTTTAATAAATTTAGAGATTTTTAACGACAATTTTATGCGTTTTACTAAACTATAATATTCAATATTCGAAATGAATATATTTGAACGTTATGCTGATGAATGCATTTTAATTGTTTAAAATATAATTCCTATGACATTTTGAAATGTCTTTATATTGAATTAAATTATTATTTATTAATAATAATTATGAGGCGTCACAATATGCAGAAGAAATAGCGTCGGTGATAGCACGTAGCCTTGTGGAACATCAGCATTAATAGGCTTGTAATCGGAGCATGCACCGTCTATTACGACCTTGATGCTCCGATCTGCAAGAAGGCTGGTGATCCAATTGCACAATTTCTCGGGAAGTCCATAAGATGGAAGCTTCGAAAGAAGCGCTTTGTGCCAAACCCGATGGAAAGCTTTCGCAATGTATAAACTAACCGCCAAGGCCACCCCCTTGGACTCGACCGCCTACGCCCATCGGTGTGTTAGGTAAACAAGAAGATCACCAGGGACCCCGACGGAAACCGTACTGGCAGTCACTAATCAGTTGGTGCTCCTCAAGATACCATATAAGCTGGCAGTTAATGATGGACTCCATTATATTCGAGAACAAGGAGGTGATAGCGATAGGCCTGTAATTGGACGGATCAGAGCGGTTACCTGTTGATTAGCGCTTACAATCAAATATTTATTATCTTTATACCTATCACTTTCTATAGGCATTAACTTAAAAGAGAGAGAGCATTTTTAAGCAATTTTTAAAGTGACGTCTTTTTCTCACAAATAAGGCCGAAGTTCAACATCAGTCTTTTAAAGTCATTGCTTCTCCATTTGCTTCAATTACGTTGAAAACTTTCAAACATTGTTAGTATGCAACATTAGGTTATTTGGCAAGTTGTGCTAGACTAGAATCTAGAATATTTGTCCCTTTGCAATTTATCTATGTAAACTGCCTCCACGATACAGGAGAAAATCCTAGAGTATAGACATTTACACTTCTGAAAGTAATGACCGGAAACCCCATTCACTGGTAACGAGGCATTCCATCTCAGAGGTGACAACTTATATGCATTTCGTTTTTTAATTAAAGAAAGATGTCACATTTCAGCCCTATTTTTATTTAAAAAAAGATAATTTGGCCACGACTGGAAGTTGAACATAGGTCCCGGATATAGAAGTCAGGTACCTACTCTGATTCAGCCACTAAGTCGTCGCACAAAGAGTGTATAGCAACAATATTGACAAATTATATTTCAAAAACTGTAACATATTTTTGTTTGGTAGTTGCAAAAATTGCTATTTTAGTTGAGAATAATTGCACTCGAGAGCTATGGAGTCCCAGAACAATGTTACAAGTAACGTCCCAACTGGCATTATGTTTTTGAAAGAAAAAACGTACTTCGCCAGTTGGAAATAAAAAGAGATATTGTGTTGAGTTTTCGCAGCAATATACATTTCTGTTTGCTGTTGTATGCCATTTGCAAGCTTTTAATTTTTATTATATTTTATTAAATTGCTATTATATTTTATAAAATTTCTTTATCATCTAAATATTTACCCTCATTATCTTTATATTTCTCCTATCTCTATGGAAAATCATTTATGCCTTGAAATAGAACTCTGTGGATCTGATCACTATAAATTCTACGAAGGCAATTTATAAGCAATTTTTTTACCTTGCAGGGAGTTGTCCAAATTGGGGAAAAACAGTAATCGGTTGGGCCCTGGCGAGTAGAGGATGACGTATGGTTTCTAATTGCAGATGAGTTATAAGTTAAATGCTGAATTTTAGCAGATAGTTAAAAAAGTCATCAAAATTCACTGCTAATCATTTTTATTACCTGTATAAGCCAGTGCTTCACTACTACCTCAACCAATTGTAAGTGGTGATGTAGCACAAGATAGTGAAGGGCACTTATAACCTTGAATCCAAAGGCAATATGATGGAAGGGATACTGGCAAGTTGTTCCACTCCATTGCTGTATGCATTACGAACAACGATGCAAATTATTTGATTTGAATGCGTGGTATGTCGACAAACCGTAGGGACGCTAAGCTTGGGCAAAACATAGGACACAACTCTCCCATTGTAGGCTGTATTTACCTTAATCGTCACGATTGCAATATGAGCCAGTTCTCACCTTCAATGCTGCCCCTCATCGCAGGTCAAGGTATTTAAGGCTGGCCTACAGAAATGTTTACATTGGCAGCGATGAAGTCTTTCTGTACTAGTATTGGTTTTTATCGTTAAGATGAACTACATATATTATGTAATTTATTGCCCACTTACTTGATTTAGTCATTATGGCCAGCAATTTTTATCAACTACCTGTCTTACAGGCAACTGTGACAACAAATTTACACAATTCCCTAAAAAGTAAGTTTTCATTTCGTACAAAACAAAAGAAAACTACTAAAATTAACCACCAAACTACCAATACTGATGTTTTTTTATATAGTATAAGGGTGACAAGCGAGCACACAGTCCACCTGATGGTAAGTGGTTGCTGTGACCCATAGACATCTACATCTATCTTCGTTTGCCAATTTAAATGCAGATGCGTTGTCAGCCGTGAGGATCAAGATAGAATGCCTCTTTTCCAGTAAAAAGGGTATCCGGTTCTCTACACTCACCATACGAAACACAGCAGCATTGAGCTGCTATTTTACGCTGGTATTCTGTGAGAGTGTGGTCCTACCCCGGTCGAGCTGACCCATTCGTGCTATAACTATACTATTAATATAGCTGCAGCATGGCTCTACCACGTATAAAAGTTCTGTTCTCGTTTGCGAATAAAATGTAGATGGCGTTGTCAGCCGTAGGGACTAAGATGGAATGCCTCTTTTCCAGAAAAAGATCTCCGGTTCTCTAAACTCACCAAACGAAACACAGCAGCATTAAGTTCTATGAGAGCGTGGTCCTTCCCCGGTCGAGGTGACCCATTCGTGCTACAACTATACTATTAATACAGCTGTAGCATGGCTCTACCACGTAACTACTCGAAATAAGTTTTAATGCTTGTGGTAGGATTTATACACGATAGTGATCAAATGGTGGTTTCGTAATAACGTTTCGATTTTTGGTTTCGCGTTCCGTACTCTAAACATTGGGGCTATGAGCGCTTTAAGTATATTAAGTTCAATAAACTAATTAATATGAATATTTCAAAATCTGTTATTAAATGATACGAGAATATCTTCAACCAATGTAGTTTATAATCTGTTGAAATTACAAAGATAAGAAACAGAGGCCAATCCTACGTCATCAGGTAATTAAAATTTATTTTTATTCAATATACATTTTTCATAATATTCTAAGCCATTTCTTGACGACTATCCCACATAATGGTATGCGGTGATGCAGTCGAAGACGGTAAGCGCACTGACTTAACAAAAGCCTTTTCTCGTTTGCCTTGAAGACACCTACATTAGTTTCGCATGGTGGACGTGAATTGGAGGTTGACATTTGAAAACTTTTATATACCATTAAAAGTAATGTTACGGCTATGCCCCACAGCTGGACGCAGGCCTCCTCTCTGTCTAAGAATTAATTGAGCAATAAATCAGCCGCACTGCTCCAGTACATGATTGAAGAGTTCACATGCCTTTGAAATATTTTATTCCTTTGACATGCAGGTTCTCGCGATATTTTACTTCACCGCCGAGCACGTGTTAACTCTGAGCCGTGGTAGCATCGAACGGCTAAGCGTTCGCCATTAATTTCACAGTACTACGCGAGTAATCCGCGTTCGATCCCCGCCGGCACCGATGGAATTTTTAATTGAAATATTATGTGCTGATGTTCCATTAAAATAAAAAAAATTATTCACTTATTTCTTACGCATTTCATACTTAATACATTCATCCATCTTTTAGGTCTCCCTCTACTCTTATATCCATTTACTTTCACAAAATAACATTGTTACTTAAACAGCTATCAATGACGCGACTCGTCTCCGAGGGGATTCACTCTCAGAAATATGCGATAGCATATTGACCCCACGTAACCCTGTATCGGTGCGTCACTATGCGCAGACTATACATCGTATCTATAACCACCTCAGTTAATTAATCGAATTATATAAGAATTAAAAATAAATCGATTATAATTTTATACCTATAATTCTTAATTCACGGAAGAATTTTGATAGATAGCGACATAATCATTTTGTATTTAGGCTCAAGTGTTATCTAAGAACACGGACACGTGTAAGCTAAGATAAGATAATGCCTGTGTATTCAAATGTTCACTTGCTGCACTGTATTATAACCTACGTACCTAGGTTTTAATTGACATCAGTATATATATTACAAAAGTCGTTGCCGTTACCTAAATCCATAAATATACTGCCTTAATGTGACAATTTAAAGAATTTTCTGTTGGAAAAACAATTTTTTTTTAATTTCTATATCAAAACACGAATATGTCCTATGACGAAATCTTCTGTTAGTCTTCTGTTATTCAAAAAGATATTACATAATGACTATGATTTTTTATAGTAAGGGTTTGCGTAAGGGCAAACGAGCTTGCGGCTAACCTATTGGTGACTCTCTAGTTTCTGTGGTTTTAGCCTATGCGGCTCTTACAGCTTCATCGGACACAGGGCTTGCAGCCTTTTAGGCCGCGAGCTATAAAATGGGGTGGATTATTTATGCTTTCGCAACGTTGCACTAAAATCGATAATCTTGGGGTGCATAATATTTTGTTTTGTGAGCACATAACATGGCATGGGTGAGTAATCTAACCGCCGTCCGAACAAGGGTAGTGGGCTCAGGCCCTGACGACTAACTCGTATCGTTCGATGTTCTTAGCGGTGAGAACCGCCCAGTGACGCAGATGTACGGCGTGTACGCGGTGTGTGCGGCACGCCCGTCTGCGGACTCTCTGCGTCCCATCCGTTGTCCTAACTGTGCTTGTGACACTAGGTGAGTTTGTAGTGTTGGTGTGGTTCGGTCGTCAGAGTCTAGCGGAACCGAGATCCTGTTGGTGAGTGACGGCCCATGAACATCTGCCAATACCAGGGGAGATGCGTTGCCGGCCCTTTAGAAAGGAGTGAAAGCTCGTTTTTTGAAGGTCTTGAAGTCAACTCGCTGGTGATAGTCGATTTCACAAATAAGTGGTACGATGAAGAAACGCACTATAGTGGATCGCCAAGCATTCAGATGAATTTTTTCACGATGTGCGATGGTGGAATTTGGCGGCTGGAATCAATCTGAACAATGCCTCTGAGCACTCCGTGTGGTAATATAATATGCTTTAGCTGTAGTGATAGAAAATGCAAAGACAAACATTTCTACGCAGGGTCAGTGTATCGAGCCGATCAGAAAAAACTCAGACGCCTACAATTCGGGTCGCTTTTCGCTATATGCGGTTAAGTGGAAGGTGAGATTGAGACAATATTTGCAATTGATGTGCCGGCTTGAAATACTGTCTTTCTTTACTGACACAAACGTGTACCGAAATTTTAGCACGGGCGGT
Source organism: Parnassius orleans (assembly GCA_029286625.1). Classification (NCBI taxonomy): domain Eukaryota; kingdom Metazoa; phylum Arthropoda; class Insecta; order Lepidoptera; family Papilionidae; genus Parnassius; species Parnassius orleans. The sequence goes on from JAGSMP010000057.1 coordinate 258,159, forward strand.
TTAAAAGTTTTACAATTCTGTCATCTAAAACAATGAATGTTTCTTTCGTTTTGTTTGTGAAATATCAGCGTTAACAGACTTTGAAGATGTTTAATATTTTATTAGATTTCAAATAAAGATGATACACAGGTTCCGATTGAGCTCTAGCCATGAACTAGGAACCCTGTATGTCAAAGCTAATCCCTTACTAATCCATACCTGATGCACAAACAATGAAAAATGTTTAAGCATTCACTGTCTATTACTACATTGATGATTCGATCTGCAAGAAAACTGTTGATGAGGGCTAGTAATCTTCCACATAAATTAGTTTTAAATAATAGTTTATCAGTTGCTACAGTATAATATTAATACACAAAATAATGCTTCAGTGGTTTGATCTTTAACTTTTTGCACTTTTTAACTCTTTTTATTTTTCAAATTTTTCTACTTTTAGTAAAATTCATAGTTTGGTTTATTTATTTCTAATCTAAATAATATAAAATATGACTAATAATACAGAGAGAAACGTTACCCCTTACATTTACCTTAGAAATTATCTTCCCGCTATGAAATCTGTCGAATATATCACCTCAAATATGGCAGAAAAAGTCGTGGATGACCTGCCTGTTTTCAATATCAAAGTAACTCAATTTCATTGACCTGAGGGGGTTATTTTCAAGCCAATAAATTGCAATGGCTGAATCGATTGTCATAAATTTTGACCAACAGATAGAGAGTATTTCCAGGAGTGATATATTAGGCTATATTTAATCTGATAAACATCCCTGATTGTTACTAGCAATAAATATTATACCTGATGCCCCATTGGATAATTATTTTATTAATACTTCTTATAATATACTTGTTTGATGTTAATTATAATTCTTTGTTAAAGTAGTCAAGTTCTCGTTGAAAAGTATAAAGAGATATTTATCACTACTGAAAACTAAAATCGTAAACGAGGTCCGTTTCAAATCTTGACGTACTCGTATAACTTCATTAATATCGAACTTTCGTTGTTAAAGCGTTTCATATTGTTTGAATTGCTTTTAATGTGAAATACAACTGACATCTCAACCAAATTAATTTTGCAAACTTCTTGAATGTCGCAAAATAATAGTAAAATGTTCCTTAAAATAAAAATTACTACAGTTTTGTATATAAGAGGTTGTTGTGGCCCATAGACATCTACATCTATTCTCGATTACGAATCAAAATGCAGATGCGTTGTCACCCGTGAGGACTAAAATGGAATGCCTCTTTTCCAGTAAAAAGGGTCTCCGGTTCTCTACACGCACCATACGAAACACAGCAGCGTTAAGCTGCTATTTTACGGTGGTATTCTGTGAGAGCGTGGTTCCTCTCCGTCGAGGACCCATTCGTGCTACAAATATACCAGTAATATAGCTGCAGCATGGCTCTACCACGTCTTTTCTGTTGATCAATTTCGGCCGTTTCATCTCAATTTATTTGCTTGAGTCTCATTAGTTGTTGGATGTAGAGATCCGAGTCGATGGTTTTACCTGGCGGTAAAACCGTAATAAGCGATGCCCATCCCTTTCCACCATACACACAGCATCACCTTATTGCGTGTTTATCCGGGTTTCGTTACAGTCTGTGGAGCTTGACCACCCTTTGGCCATGATAATTTTCACGCGTTCTTATCGTAAGTGACCCACTTTTCATCACCAGTGATTAATCTTTTCAAAAATGGTTCGGTTTCATTACATTTCATTAGAGAATCGCAAATAGTACGATTCATTAGGTTTTTCAGTGAGCTCGTGCGGTGCTCAAATATCGAGCTTTTATGTATAGCCAGACTTTTCAAATGGGTCAAAACTGATTTGTAGTCCATCCTCAATTCCTCAGCTATTTCGTAACTAGTAATATGCAGATCTCCTCCACTTTTCAATAATGGCATTGACTTTATCCGTGTGAGGTCGACCAGAGCAGGCTGCATCTTCATCAAACTTCCCGAACTGAAAACGCTTGAAACAACTTTGTGCTACTCTTACTGACACTACATTAGGTCCATAAAGTTCACAAATTTTTTCGCGGCTTGAGCCATTTTTCCTTTTTGTAATAAAACTTCAGAATGTATCGAATTTCTTCGTTAGATTCACTCACTTAGGCTCAGATAAAAGCTATTGAAAAAAGCGGGAAAGTGTTTTTGAATTTTAATTTTTCCTTTTCTTAATATACTATATGTATTAATATTAAAACCAGTCAGATACAAACAGTACAACTAAAGAGATTTTTCTATAATGACGTATAATTAAAACTAATAATTAATATTACTTATAATTACTAATACACCGCTCTTAGTCCCTTGTAAAATTATTATCATTTCGGCTACAACATTTTTCTGGGGCGTCAAGTAAAAACTAACTGTAGTTTTCAACCCGCCTTGCTTAAACATGGCAAAATATACACAACCCAGGGAGGTAAGTTGAGAAGGGCTTGTGAGTAAATTTGCCAAGCTTGGTTAACTTATGACAATCTAAATATCCATTAATCATGCGTCATTACAGCACATCAAAAGTGTACCGGTAAACATAGGCCTCCACAGAGATTGCCCCATAGTTGGGAAAATTTTCTATAGTTACCACGCTGTGCTGCGGTTTTTATTATTATTAGTGAGTTTTTGTTCAGGAAGATCTATACTTTGCGCTTTGCCGATGATATCGTTATCATGGCGTAACAAACAACGTAACATTCTTCACTATGCAGATGCTGCAGGAGTTCAGAATAAGTTGCAATATGACCAGAATTTCAAGCATGCGTCGCATCCTAATATCATAACAAGTGATTTTTATTAAATCTTATACTAAAAAAATATATATTTTTTAGTAGTTTTTTGTAAGCTATTTTCAAAATTTCAAGTCTCTAGCTCACCGGAAAGTGCCCGAAATTTGAGTTGCAAGATTCCACCCGGAACGACAGACAGACAAACAAGAAAGTGACTTAATAAAAGGTGGTAAAACAAGTGCATTTTGTGAAACGACAGACAGACACACAAACAAGAAAGTCACTTAATAAAAACGTGGTAAAATTGGGAAGTGGGTTCTTATAGCAATCCAGGGTATGGATAGGAAATACTCCGTCAGGACCTCGTCTCATATGCCTATATCTATATATACATATATTTTATCCGAAAACCTTTGATTGACCTATGATTAATTTTTAAACATAAATTAATAGATCCTTTTTAGGCGAAGCCGCGGTGGGTCGCTAATTTTAAACAATTTCACTAGACAAGCACCAATATGGGTTGATTCAACATTTAATCTAAATATTTTAATTTATTCACAGCAACTAATTTGCACTTGAAATTGTAATTAACATTTTCATTAACTCCGACACCGAGCATCAAATTCAGTTTGTGCACGTACCTACATACTATAAATTTTACGTTGAGCGCTCGGCCATTGCTTTAGCTTCATTATTACAGGATATGAAATTCACTAACAAACTTGTTCGATTAACTTCCAAATATTAACTAACAGATTAACGACGAGGGAATAAATTTATGCTAGGATAATAATTTACTATATATTTTTTATTATATATTACTGATTATGTACTATAAAGCGTTTAATACGGATTTGATATTTTTGTATAGAAATAGTAAGGTAATATATTTGTTGTTTTAAATCATTTATTTAATAAAAATACTTACATGAGGAAGCATTTGCGAAGTAAACGTAGTGAGAGCATGTTTTATTAAGTCTAAAACTGCTAACATGTACACTGAATTGTTATTCTATAATAAATAATATGCACTTTAATTATACAATATTATTTGTAACAGTGATACAACATTTTGCAACATTTCCCAAAGTCGTTTATAACAACACCCACACCCACAGGGTCACAGGGACTCACAGGGTATCGTCATATGATAATATTATATATTTTACTGGTAAATATCTACTATAGTGACTTTTCCTTAATAAAATTAAAGCTATTTATATTAATAATTACAATATTAAAAATAAACACATCATAATATGGACTCGTCGCTCGCAACCGGAAGTTGTATGCATAAACGATGGTATTTGGTTGTCCTAATTTACTTGCATCGGTGCTGAAAGTTTCCAGAAGCAATAATTTGCATATTTTTTTTAGAATAAGGGTGACAAGCGAGCAAACAATCCACCTGATGGTAAGTGGATGCTGTGACCAGTAGACATCGATATTTATCTCGATTAAGAATCAAAATGCAGATGTGTTGTATCCCCTGATGACCAAGATGAAATGCTTCGTTTCCAGTAAAAAGGGTCTCCGATTCACTACACTCACCATTCGAAACACAGCAGCATTAAGCTGCTATTTTACGTTGGTATTCTGTGAGAGCGTGGTCCCATCCCGGTCGAGCTGACACATTCGTGCTTCAACTATAATATAGCTGCAGCATGGCTCTACCACGTTTTAAAACAACAACTGTGCATCACCAAAACTTTGTATGCATTGCACATTAAGTAGCTTGCCAACTTAGTTCTACTTTATAAATGAAACTGATTTTATTAATCTAACGGTCAATACCGTTACAGCCAAATAAAGTCCACTGCTGAACATAGGCTCATAGGGGGGAATTTGCCATAGTAGCCACGCTTGGCAAGCGGGTTGGCAACTGTAAATTTTAATATTTTTAGTCGTTATTAAAATGACGCTGCTACCCATCTTTCTTGTTTTGTTTGCCTCGGTCACTAATTAGTTACTAAATAGTGACACAAATTTCACAGCGAAAGACGTAGGCGCTCTGAAGTTATTCTATAATAAAGAGTCTTAAAGCCAGAATCCTATATCTCCGGCTTTATTGGATCAATATGCTTCAATCTTGGTATAAGGAAGTCAGTAATTAGTCACTAAATCTTAAAGTAAAAACACATTTCAGACGCTGACAATTATGGTGTTATTCGTAAAGTAATTCGAGGGGAGCCTGCTAGCTTGAATTCAGGTTAGATTCCTCCAAAAAAAAGGGCCAAATCTCCTAAAGTACTAAGGCACTATTTTTTTTTCTTAAATCATTCATTAATTGTTACCAATTCTTCACAAAACCTTGACCTTAAAAAATTAGGATATTGTTATGGAGGATTCCACCTGCAACGAAGCTGTAAAAGTAGGGCATTAATGGGTGTCAGATCATATTTTTTAAGGCGAAAGCTGAACTTTTAGTAAGCTACCCCAATAACATGTTACATAATAAAACAAAGCATCACATGACAAACTCTTGTGGATACCACGGTTTTTCTTGGTATTACTATTGACGCGAAACTTCAATGGGGCCCCCATATATCTAAATTAGCAAGCAAACTTAGTTCTGCAGCATAAGCTGTAAGAAAGATTAGAAGTCTCTAGTCTATAAGTTTATTTTAGTTACTTTTATAGCGTAATGTTTTATGGATTTTCGCTATGGGGTAATGCGACTGATATTGAAGCCATGTTTGTTTTGCATAAGAGAGCCGTACGCGCTATTTATAACTTAAATTGTAAAGAATCCCTTAGAGAAAAATTTAAAGAAATAAAAATATTAACTTTGGCACCGCAATATATTTATGAAAATGTAATGTATATACATAAAACATAAATAGCTTTAATAAGAATAAGGATGTTCATACATACTTTAAACACTAGGAACAAACATAAGCTTGTAATGCCAGTTACTAGACTCCACAGAATCAGTAATTCATTTATGGGGCAATGTATATGCTTTTACAACAAAATCCCAGAACATGTTCAAAGTTTGTCAATAAACAAGTTTAAAAGTTTTATTAAAGAAAAACTGTACAAAAAGGGTTATTATAATATCAAGGAATACATGAATGAAAATAACCCCTGGGAATAAGGTGATCGCCACCATGCTAGTTCTATGAAATTTCATTTAAAAATTGTATAAACAAAATTATTGTTAAGTGAAATATGTTTAAAAATAATTTCTTCCCAGGACAGAGGTATTTTCCGAACCAGTGGTAAATAAAAAATTACTTTCAATAAGTATTATGTAATAATCAATATTGAATAAAAAATCATTCTATTCTATTCTAAAAACTTTCTAGAAATTTTATTTCAAAATATTTGTTGCGCAAAACTTTATTAAATGAAAAAAATACAAAATATTATCCAACACTTACAAAATATAAAAAACTTTATATCAATCGGTGTAGTAATACAAGTAGTACCTACAGTAGACGAAATTTTAAAAAAAATGTGCGAAGCTCTTCTTAAAAATTTTCAATTAGTCTCCCTCTCTTGTAGCTGTCCTGGCGTGCTCTAATACAGCAACAGCTGGTCCTGCGCTAACAATGGCATCCCGAATATTTTGTCCAACTTTTTCCTATAAAAAGGGAAAAAGATATGAATTATTATTCCTAGGCCTGTATAAACGTAATATATTTTTACAGAATGTAAATAACAAACTAGTTTGTATGCTAGATTTATATTTATATGAGAATGTAATCTAATTGACGGTGAGTGGATGTTGTGAGCCATATACATATACATCAATCCCCGATTAATAATTAAAAGCAGATGCGTTGTCACCCCTGAGTACTAAGATGAAATACCTCGTTTCCAGTAAAAAGGGTCTTTGATTCTCTACACTCACCATACGAGACACATCAGCGTTATACTGCTGTTTTACGCTGGTATTCTATGAGAGCGTGGCCCTACCTCGGGCGAACGGACCTATTCCTTTTGAAGCCACCATTGCAAACTGGCAGTGTGGCTCTACCACGTATAAATAAATATAACAGAGGAAGGATAAATATTTGTATCACCGTTACCATTACAGCTTATTAAAGTCCACTGCTGAACATAGGCCTCCCCTATAGATTGCCTCATAGGGGGGATATTTGCCATAGTTGCTACGCTTGGTAAGCGGGTTGGCAACTGCAGTTTTATATTTTTAGTCATTATTAGGTAGTCGCAGTTGCCCATCTCCTGATTAGTTTCTGCTGTCGCCTCTTATGACACCCACGGGATAATATGGGATGGATATATAAATAATGAATTAATAATATAAACGAATAATTTTTAACATATTCAAATAAATTAAATTAACAATTTTTGTTTGATTTTGAGTTCTTCTTTTAGTTTGGGTTCTTCTTCGACGTGTCTTGCAGAACTTAGCTCCGACCCTAAGGACAGTTTCCGTGGGCTTGTCATTCATATCGTCTACTCTATTACAATCTTCTAGGCACTGAAAACGGTTTTGTAATTTGAACACAAAGCACGAGGAGGAGAGATCGTTGACTTCATTAGACGTGACCTCTCCAACTTAACATTAGGGTTCAATGGTGCCTCCAACCATTCGATGATCGCTACCAGTTTGAACCTTTGCGATGACCGAGATATCACTGAACAGATGCCGTAGCAGCATTGTAGGCATGAAGGTAACACACACGTAAAAATGCAAATGAACTGTTCTTAGATAAGTTAAAAACAGAGTAATTTGAAAAATAAAATAAGGAAAACGATAATTTATCGTGTTGTTTCTTTGCAGTATAAAGTTAGGTACTTTCCTATAAATTCAGCATTGTTATCATGTGTGTTGAATTGGTTAACTTTACTTTGACACTCATGAGATAGAGGTAATTTTCATTAATTATCTTTTAATAATGGCAAATGTCTTTTGGTACATCCATACATATATAAAACCATTGATGTAAAATTTACTTTAAAAAAAAGTCCCGCTGGTTTACTTGCTGGTTCTTCCCAGAACAGAGGATTTTTTTCGAACTATGGTAAACTAAAAACTGACTTTCAATAAGAATTACACATGTGATCTCTACTGAATCAAAAATTATTCAATTCTATTCTATTCTAATGCTATTAACATCACTAATAACCACTCTTGGTAAGCTTAAAATGCTTGTGTTTGGAGTGGTTCATGACAGTAGTGGAATGGTGGATTCGAACCCACGACCTTTAGAGATCGCGGTCCGCACCCTGCCATTAGGCTACTGTCGCTTCAACTTCAGCTTCAATTATTGTTAATTTAATTTATTTGAATATGTTAAAAATTAGTCGTTTATATTATTAATAGATTTTTTAAACAAATATCCATCCCATATTATCCCGTGGGTGTCATAAGAGGCGACAGCAGAAACTAATCAGGAGATGGGCAACTGCGACTACCTAATAATGACTAAAAATATAAAACTGCAGTTGCCAACCCGCTTACCAAGCGTAGCAACTATGGCAAATATCCCCCCTATGAGGCAATCTATAGGGGAGGCCTATGTTCAGCAGTGGACTTTAATAAGCTGTAATGGTAACGGTGATACAAATATTTATCCTTCCTCTGTTATATTTATTTATACGTGGTAGAGCCACACTGCCAGTTTGCAATGGTGGCTTCAAAAGGAATAGGTCCGTTCGCCCGAGGTAGGGCCACGCTCTCATAGAATACCAGCGTAAAACAGCAGTATAACGCTGATGTGTCTCGTATGGTGAGTGTAGAGAATCAAAGACCCTTTTTACTGGAAACGAGGCATTTCATCTTAGTACTCAGGGGTGACAACGCATTTGTTTTTAATTATTAATCGGGGATTGATGTATATGTATATAGCTCACAACATCCACTCACCATCAATTAGATTACAATCTCATATAAATATAAATCTAGCATACAAACTAGCTTGTTATTTACATTCTGTAAAAATATATTACGTTTATACAGGCCTAGGAATAATAATTCATATCTTTTTCCCTTTTTATAGGAAAAAGTTGGACAAAATATTCGGGATGCCATTGTTAGCGCAGGACCAGCTGTTTCTGTATTAGAGCACGCCAGGACAGCTACAAGAGAGGGAAACTAATTGGAAATTTTTAAGAAGAGCTTAGCTCATTTTTTTTTTTTACAATTTCGTCTACTGTACGTACTACTTGTATTACTACACCGATTAATATAAATTCTTTTATTGTAGGTGTTGGATAATATTTTGTATTTTTTTCTTGTATAAAGTTTTGCACAACAAATATTTTGAAATAAAATTTCTAAATGTTTTAGAATAGAATAGAATGATTTATTCAATGATTATACATAATGATGAAAGTCATTTTTGCCACTGTTTCGAATACCTCTGTCCTGGAAAAAGTTTTTTAAACATATTTCATAACAATAATTTTGTTTATGCAAATGAATTTTCATAGAACAAGCATGGCGATCACCTTATTCCCAATTGATTTTCATTCATGTATTCCTTGATATTATAATAACCCTTACAGTTTTTTTGATGATAAATTTTAAACTTGTTTATTGACAAACTTGACTGCAATGCTGGGACACGACCAGCAAATCGCTGCATTGCCCGTAATGGTGCTGAGTCTGGCAACAACGTGTTGTTCATGTTTAAAGTAATATTATGTTGTGCTTATTCTTATTTATGTTTTATGTATGCATTACACCTATAAATATTGCGATGCCAAAGTTAATATGTTTATTTCTTTAAATTTTTCTCTAAACTCTTTACAATTTAAGATCGCGCGTGCGTCTCAAATGCAAGACAACAGGTAATATCAGACGCATACCACAGCAAAATCCATGAACATTACTCTATTAAAGTAACTAAAATAAACTAATCTAGCTGTCTGTGTCTCAACATCTGGAGACTTCTAATCTTTCTTGGCATATGCTGCTGAACTAAGTTTGCTTAACTGATATATGGGGCCCTTTAGTTTCATGTCAATAGTAATACCAAGAAAACCGTGGTACCCACAAGAGTTTGTCATGTGATGTTCTGTTTTATTATGTAACATGTTATGGGGGTAGCATTAAAAGGTCATCTTTCGCCTAAAATATGATCTGACACCCATTAATGCCCTAGTTTTACAGCTTCCTTGCAGGTGGAATCCTCCATAACAATATCCAAATTTTAAGGTCAAGATTTTGTGAAGAATTGGTAACAAATAATGAATGATTTAAGAACAAAAATAGTGCCGTAGTACTTTGGAAATATGGCCCTTTTTGGAGGAATCTAACCTGAATTCAAGCTAGCAGCCTCCTCGAATTACTTTACGAATAACACCATAATTGTCAGCGTCTGAAATGTGTTTTTACTTTAAGATTTAGTGACTAATTATTGACTTCCTTATACCAAGATTGAAGTATATTGCTCCAATAAAGCCGGAGATATAGGATTCTGGCTTTAAGACTCTTTATTATAGAATAACTAGGCACCACGTCTTCGCTGGAAATTTGTGTCACTAATTAGTGACTAATTAGTGACCGAGGCAAACAAAGCAGGAAAGATGGGTAGCAGCGTCATTGTAATAACGACTAAAAATATTAAATTTGCGGTTAGCGTGGCTACTATGGCGAATTCCCCCTATGAGCCTATGTTCAGCAGTGGACTTTATTTGGCTGTAACGGTATTGACTGTTAGTTTAAAAAATCAGTTTGATTTATAAGGTAAAACTAAGTTGAAAGCTACTTAAAGTGCAATGCATACAAAGTTTTGTGATGCACAGTTGTTGTTTTAAAACGTGGTAGAGCCATGCTGCAGCTATATTATAGTTGAAGCACGAATGTGTCAGCTCGACCGGGATGGGACCACGCTCTCACAGAATACCAACGTAAAATAGTAGCTCAATGCTGCTGTGTTTCGAATGGTGAGTGTAGTGAACCGGACACTCTTTTTACTGGAAACGAAGCATTTCATCTTGGTCATCAGGGGATACAACACATCTGCATTTTGATTCTTAATCGAGTATAAATTTAGATGTCTACTGGCCACAGCATCCACTTACCATCAGGTGGATTGTTTGCTCGCTTGTCACCCTTATTCTAAAAAATATATGCAAATTATTGGTTCTGGAAACATTCAACACCGATGCAAGTAAATTAGGACAACCAAATACCTTCGTTTATGCATACACCTTCCGGTTGCGAGCGACGAGTCCATATGTGTTTATTTTTCAATATTATAATTATTAAAATAAATAGCTTTAATTTTATTAAGGAAAAGTCGCTATAGTCGATATTTACCAGTAAAATATATAATATTATCATATGACGATACCCTGTGAGTCCCTGTGACCCTGTGGGTGTGGGTGTTGTTATAAACGACTTTGGGATATGTTGCAAAATGATGTATCAAAGTTACAAATAGAATTGTATAATTAAAGTACATATTATTTATTATGGTATAACAATTCAGTGTATATGTGAGCAGTTTTAGACTTAAAAAAACATGCTCTCACTACGTTTACTTCGCAAATGCTTCCTCATGTAAGTATTTTTTTAATTAAATGATTTAAAACAACAAATATATTAATTACCTTAATATTTCTATACAAAAATATCAAATCCGTATTAAACGCTCTATAGTACATAATAAGTAATATATAATAAAAAAAATAGTAAATTAAAGTAAATATATAGTAAATTATTATCCTAGCATAAATTCATTACCTCGTCGTTAATCTTTTAGTTAATATTTGGAAGTTAATCGAACAAGTTTGTCAGTAATTTCATATCGTGTAATAATGAAGCTAAAGCAATGGCCGAGCGCTCAACGTAAAATTAATTGTATGTAGGTACGTGCACAAACTGAGTTTGATGCTCGGTGCCGGAGTTAATGAAAATGTTAATTACAATTTCAAGTGCTGATTAGTTGCTGTGAATAAATTAAAATATTTAGATTAAATGTTGAATCAACCCATATTGGTGCTTGGCTAGTGAAATTGTTTAAAATCAGCTACCCACCCCGACTTCGCCTAAAAGGATCTAGGTCAATCAAAGGTTTTCGGATAAAATATATGTATATATAGATATAGGTATTTGAGACGAGGTCCTGACGGAGTATTTACTATCCATACCCTGGATTGCTATAAGAACCCACTTCCCAATTTTACCACGTTTTTATTAAGTCACTTTCTTGTTTGTGTGTCTGTCTGTCGTTTCAGGTGGAATTTAGTAATTGATTTTGAACTACCTTCCCAATGAGATGGAAAGTTGTATTTTTAATATAGCTCGAATACGGATGACAGTGCAATAATATGATAAAAAACGTAAAAAAATTTTTGTTATTTAAAAAAAATCACTTGTTTTACCACCTTTTATCAAGTCACTTTCTTGTTTGTCTGTCTGTCTGTCGTTCCGGGTGGAATCTTGCAACTCAAATTTCGGGCACTTAGGTGAGTAGAGACTTGAAATTTTGAAAATAGCTTACAAAAACTACTTAAAATATATATTATTTTTGTTCAAGGTTTAATAAAATTCACTTGTTATGATATTAGGATGCGACATGTTTTAAATTCTGGTCATATTGCAACTTATTCTAGACTCTTGCTATACTCCTGCAGCATCTGCATAGTGGTGAATGTTACGTTGTTTCGTTACGCCATGATAACGATATCATCGGCAAAGCGCAAAGTATAGATCTTCCTAAGAAAAAACTCACTGACAATAATAAAAACCGCAGCATAGCGTGGCAACTATAGAAAATTTCCCCATTATATGGGGCAATCTATGGGGAGGCCTATGTTCACCGGTACACTTTTGATGTGCTGTAATGACGCATGATTAATGGATATTTAGATTGTCATAAGGTAACCAAGCTTGGAAAATATACTCACAAGCCCTTCCCAACTTACCTGTCCCTGGGTTGTGGGTATATTTGCCAAGTTTAAAAGCAAGGCGGATTGACAACTGTAGTTTTTACTTGACGCCCCAGCAAAATGTTGTAGCCAAAATGATAATAATTTTACAAGGGACTCAGAGCGGTGTATTAGTAATTATAAGTAATTTTAATTATTAGTTTTAATTATACGTCATTATAGAAAAATCTCTTTGATTGTACTGTTTGTATCTAGCTGTTTTTAATATCAATACATATAGGATATTAAGATATGCCTATATGCCTATATGCCTATTTGCAAGTTTTATATAAAATTGCTATTATATTTTATAAAACTTCTTCATCATCTAAATATTTACCCTCATTATCTTTATATTTCTCCTACCTCTATGGAAAATCACTTATACCTTGAAATAGATCTCTGTGTATCTGATCACTATAAATTCTATGAAGGCAATTTATAAGCTATTTTTTTACCTTGCAGGGAGTTGTCTAAATTGGGGAAAAACAGTAATCGGTTGGGACCTGGCGAGTAGAGGGTGACGTATGGTTTCTAATTGCAGATGAGTTATAAAGTTAGATGCTGAATTTTAGCAGGTAGTTAAAAAAGTCATCAAAATTCACTGCTAATCATTTTTATAACTTGTATAAGCCAGTGCTTCACTACTTCCTCAACCAATTGTAAGTGGTGATGTAGCACAAGATGGTGAAGGGCACTTATAACCTTGAATACACCCACAAGGCAATATGATGGAAGGGATACTGGCAAATTGTTCCACTCCATAGCTGTATGCATTACGAACAACGAAGCAAACTGTTTGATTTGAATGCGTGGTATGTCGACAAAACGTAGAGACGCAATGCTTGGGCAAAACATAGGACACAACTCTCCCATTGGAGGCTGAATTTTCCTTAATGGTCACGATTGCAATATGAGCCAGTTCTCACCTTCAATGCTGCCCCTCATCGCAGGCAAGGTATTTTAGGCTGGCCTTCAGAAATGTTTACATTGGCAGCCATGAAGTCTTTATGTACTAGTATTGGTTTTTATGGTTAAGATGAACTACAGGGTGGGCCAAGAATTCGTTAACATTTAAATGTAACTTACCGCGCAAACTATTGCCGCGCGGGCGCGGCGCGGGCGGGGCACTAGCTCGCTTCTTGGAAATTTAGTCGCAATGGATCGCTTCACGGGCCGCAACGCGCTTACTGCGTGAAACAGTTTTATTTAAACGACTTTTCGCTCATTACTGTGAGACGCTTATTTCGCGTTGAATATGGTTTACACGACTTAAGTCAGTGTCAAGTGCTCCTTTAATAAAGAAATGGGTGAAGAAGTTCGAAGACGGGATCTACACTAAATGTGAAACAAACCGGCGGCCCACGGACTTCTCAGGCGAAGAGAACGTGCAGCAAGTTTCCGCTTCTGTTCGACGTGATCCAGATTTATCGACACGCAAACGTTCGGCTGAATTAGGATTATCCCGCACATCATTACGCCGTATTTTGAAATTAAATTTGAAATTACATCCATATAAGATCCAGCTAGTGCAAGAACTAAACCTAATGATTTAAATTTGCGTAAGTCATATGCCGAAACAATGTTAACTCGTTTCAGTAATTTTCACAACATCTTATTTTCTGACGAAGCCCATTTCCACCTAAATGGACATGTAAACAAACAGAATTGCAGGTATTGGAGCAGCGAAAATCCTAAAGCTAAACATGAGAGGCCACTTCACTCTCCTAAGGTAACTGTATGGGCTGCAATTTCAGCAAAGGAATCATCGGACCTTACTTTTGAAGATTCTCGAGGCCGTTCAGTTACTGTTAATTCTGCCGAGTATGTGAAAATGTTACGGGAGTTCTTAGCACCGATGCTACTGGAATTTGCTGGCTATAATCGTAACACATGGTTCCAACAAGATGGAGCCACGTGTCACACATCGAACGAGTCCTTGCCGGTGGTCAAAGACATGTTTCCGGAAAAGCTGATATCCAGACGGGGTGATATCCCATGGCCACCCAGAAGTCCAGATCTATACCCAGCAGACTTCTTTTATGGGGTTATTTAAAGAGTCGTGTCTATATTGATAAACCGAATACACTGCGTCAACTTAAAGAAAAATCATCGAAGAGATGTCGGCGATCTCGCGGTCTCTTTGCAGAAGAGTATTCGAAAACTTCAGGACTCGCTTAGATGAGTGCAAAACCGAAACGGTGGTCATTTAGACGAAATAATTTTTAAAAATAAATTACAACTAATTAGCTTTCTCGTAAATAAACGATTTCTAAAATATGTTAAATGGTTTTTTATACGATTTTTTCAAATGTTAACTAATTCATGGCCCACCCTGTACATATATTCTGTAATTTATTGCCCACTTACTTGATTTAGTTATTATGGCCAGAAATTTTTACCAACTAACTGTCTTAAAGGCAACTGTGACAACAAATTTACACAATTCCCTAAAAAGGAAGTTTTCATTTCGTACAAAATAAAAGAAAACTACTCAAATTAACCACCAAACTACCAATACTGATGTTTTTTTAATATAGGATAAGGGTGACAAGCGAGCACACAGTCCACCTGATTGTAAATGGTTGCTGTGATCCATAGACATCTACATCTGTTCTCGTTTGCGAATAAAATGTAGATGGCGTTGTCAGCCGTAAGGACTAAGATGGAATGCCTCTTTTCCAGTAAAAGATCTCCAGTTCTCTAAACTCACCAAACGAAACACAGCAGCATTAAGCTGCTATTTTACGCTGGTATTCTATGAGAGCGTGGTCCTTCCCCGGTCGAGGTGACACATTCGTGCTACAACTATACTATTAATACAGCTGTAGCATGGCTCTACCACGTAACTACTCGAAATAAGTTTTAATGCTTGTGGTAGGATTTATACACGATAGTGATCAAATGGTGGTTTCGTAATAATGTTTCGATTTTTGGTTTCGCGTTCCGTACTCTTAAACATTGTGGCTATGAGCGCTTTAACAATTAACTGATTAATGTGATTATTTCAAAATCTGTTATTAAATAAAACGAGAATATCTTCAACCAATGTAGCTTATAATCTGTTGAAATTACAAAGATAAGAAACAGAGGCCAATCCTACGTCATCAGGTAATTAAAATTTGTTTTTATTCAATATACATTTTTCATAATATTCTAAGCCATTTCTTGACGACTATCCCACATGATGGTATACCGTAATGCAGTCGAAGACGGTAAGCGCACTGACTTAACAAAAGCCTTTTCTCGTTTGCCTCGAAGACACCTACATTAGTTTCGCATGGTGGACGTGAATTGGAGGTTGACATTTGAAAAAAATTTGGTATATTTCCTTTTATATACCATTAAAAGTAATGTTACGGCTATGCCCCACAGCTGGACGCAGGCCTCCTCTCTGTTGGAGAATTAATTGAGAAACAAATTAGCCGCACTGCTCCAGTACATGATTGAAGAGTTCACATGCCTTTGAAATATTTTATTCCTTTGACATGCAGGTTCTCACGATATTTTCCTTCACCGCCGAGCACGTGTTAACTCTGAGCCGTAGTAGCATCGAACGGCTAAGCGTTCGCCATTAATTTCACAGTACTACGCGAGTAATCCGCGTTCAATCACCGCCGGCACCGATGGAATTTTTAATTGAAATATTATGTGTTGATGTTCCATTAAAATAAAAAAAATATTCACTTATTTCTTACGCATTTCATCCTTAACACATTCATTCATCTTTTAGGCCTCCCTCTACTCTTATATCCATTTACTTTCACAAAATAACATTATTACTTAAACAGCTATAAATAACGCGACTCGTCTCCGAGGGGATTCACTCTCAGAAATATGCGATAGCATATTGACCCCACGTAACCCTGTATCGGTGCGTCACTATGCGCAGACTATGCATCGTATCTTTAACCACCTCAGTTAATTAATCGAATTATATAAGAAATAAAAATAAACCGATAATAATTTTATACCTATAATTCTTAAATCACGGAAGGATTTTGATAGATAGCGACATAATCATCTTGCAAGGCTCAAGTGTTATCTAAGATCACGTACACGTGATCTTAGATAACACTTGAGCCTAAATGCTAAGATAAGATAATGCATGTGAATTTAAATGTTCACTTGCTGCACTGTATTACCGACGTACCTAGTTTTTAATTGACATCAGTATTACATATTACAAAAGTCGTTGCCGTTATCTAAATCCATAAATATCTTGCCTTAATGTGATAATATAAAGAATTTTCTGCTGCCAAAACAATTTTTCTTTAATTTCTATATCAAAACACGAATATTTCCTATGATGAAATCTTCTGTTAGTCTTCTGTTATTCAAAAAGCTATTACATAATGACTATGATTTTTTGAAATGAAATGAAATGAAATGAATGAAATGAAATAAAATGAAATGAAAAAAACAAAAAGCTCGTTAGCCGCAAGGGCAAACGAGCTTGCGGCTAACCTATTGGTGACTCTCTAGTTTCTGTGGTTTTAGCCTATGCGGCTCTTACAGCTTCATCGGACACAGGGCTTGCAGCCTTTTAGGCCGCGAGCTATAAAATGGGGTGGATTATTTATGCTTTCGCAACGTTGCACTAAAATCGATAATCTTGGGGTGCATAATATTTTGTTTTGTGAGCACATAACATGGCATGGGTGAGTAATCTAACCGCCGTCCGAACAAGGGTAGTGGGCTCAGGCCCTGACGACTAACTCGTATCGTTCGATGTTCTTAGCGGTGAGAACCGCCCAGTGACGCAGATGTACGGCGTGTACGCGGTGTGTGCGGCACGCCCGTCTGCGGACTCTCTGCGTCCCATCCGTTGTCCTAACTGTGCTTGTGACACTAGGTGAGTTTGTAGTGTTGGTGTGGTTCGGTCGTCAGAGTCTAGCGGAACCGGGAATCCTGTTGGTGAGTGACGGCCCATGAACATCTGCCAATACCAGGGGAGATGCGTTGCCGGCCCTTTAGAAAGGAGTGAAAGCTCGTTTTTTGAAGGTCTTGAAGTCAACTCGCTGATGATAGCCGATTCCACAAATAAGTCGTACGATGAAGAAACGCACTGTAGTGGTTCGCCAAGCATTTAGATGAATTTTTTCACGATGTGCGATGGTGGAATTTGGCGGCTGGAATCAATCTGAACAATGGCCTCTGAGCACTCCCCGTAGTAATATAATATGCTGTAGCTGTAGTGATAGAAAATGCAAAGGCAAACATTTCTACGCAGGGTCAGTGTATCGAGCCGATCAGAAAGAACTCAGACGCCGACAATTCGGGTCGCTTTTCGCTATATGCGGTTAAGTGGAAGGTGAGATTGAGACAATATTTGCAATTGATGTGCCGGCTTGAAATACTGTCTTTCTTTACTGAACACACCAAACGTGTACCCGAGAAATTTTAGCACGGGCGGTTTAAAAAGTTTTAGCAATTCTGTCATCTGCAAAACAATGAATGTTTCTTTCGTTTTGTTTGTGAAATATCAACGTTAACAGACTTTGAAGATGTTTAATATTTTATTAGATTTCAAATAAAGATGATACACAGGTTCCGATTGAGCTCTAGCCCATGAACTAGGAACCCTGTATGTCAGAAGCTAATCCCTTACTAATCCATACCTGATGCACAAACAATGAAAAATGTTTAAGCATTCACTGTCTATTACTACATTGATGATTCGATCTGCAAGAAAACTGTTGATGAGGGCTAGTAATCTTCCACATAAATTAGTTTTAAATAATAGTTTATCAGTTGCTACAGTATAATATTAATACACAAAATAATGCTTCAGTGGTTTGATCTTTAACTTTTTTCACTTTTTAACTCTTTTTATTTTTCAAATTTTTCTACTTTTAGTAAAATTCATAGTTTGGTTTATTTATTTCTAATCTAAATAATATAAAATATGACTAATAATACAGAGAGAAACGTTACCCTTACATTTACCTTAGAAATTATCTTCGCTATGAAATCTGTCGAATATATCACCTCAAATATGGCAGAAAAAGTCGTGGATGACCTGCCTGTTTTCAATATCAAAGTAACTCAATTTCATTGACCTGAGGGGGTTATTTTCAAGCCAATAAATTGCAATGGCTGAATCGATTGTAATAAATTTTGACCAACAGATAGAGAGTATTTCCAGGAGTGATATATTAGGCTATATTTAATCTGATAAACATCCCTGATTGTTACTAGCAATAATTATTATACCTGATGCCCCATTGGATAATTATTTTATTAATACTTCTTATAATATACTTGTTTGATGTTAATTATAATTCTTTGTTAAAGTAGTCAAGTTCTCGTTGAAAAAGTATAAAAAGATAAGTATTTATCACTAGCAGAAAACTAAAATCGTAAACGAGGTCCGTTTCAAATCTTGACGTACTCGTATAACTTCATTAATATCGAACTTTCGTTGTTAAAGCGTTTCATATTGTTTGAATTGCTTTTTAATGTGAAATACAACTGACATCTCCAACCAAATTAATCTTGCAACAGCTTCTTGAATGTCGCAAAATAATAGTAAAATGTTCCTTAAAATAAAAATATTACTACAGTTTTGTATATAAGAGGTTGTTGTGGCCCATAGACATCTACATCTATTCTCGATTACGAATCAAAATGCAGATGCGTTGTCACCCGTGAGGACTAAAATGGAATGCCTCTTTTCCAGTAAAAAGGGTCTCCGGTTCTCTACACGCACCATACGAAACACAGCAGCGTTAAGCTGCTATTTTACGGTGGTATTCTGTGAGAGCGTGGTTCCTCTCCGGTCGAGCCGACCCATTCGTGCTACAAATATACCAGTAATATAGCTGCAGCATGGCTCTACCACGTCCTTTTCTGTTGATCAATTTCGGCCGTTTCATCTCAATTTATTTGCTTGAGTCTCATTAGTTGTTGGATGTAGAGATCCGAGTCGATGGTTTTACCTGGCGGTAAAACCGTAATAAGCGATGCCCATCCCTTTCCACCATACACACAGCATCACCTTATTGCGTGTTTATCCGGGTTTCGTTACAGTCTGTGGAGCTTGACCACCCTTTGGCCATGATAATTTTCACGCGTTCTTATCGTAAGTGACCCACTTTTCATCACCAGTGATTAATCTTTTCAAAAATGGTTCGGTTTCATTACATTTCATTAGAGAATCGCAAATGAGTACACGATTCATTAGGTTTTTTTCAGTGAGCTCGTGCGGTGCTCAAATATCGAGCTTTTATGTATAGCCAGACTTTTTCAAATGGGTCAAAACTGATTTGTAGTCCATCCTCAATTCCTCGGCTATTTCGTAACTAGTAATATGCAGATCTCACTCCACTTTTTCAATAATGGCATTGACTTTATCCGTGTGAGGTCGACCAGAGCGAGCTGCATCTTTGACATCAAACTTCCCGAACTGAAAACGCTTGAAACAACTTTGTGCTACTCTTACTGACACTACATTAGGTCCATAAAGTTCACAAATTTTTTTCGCGGCTTGAGCCGCATTTTTCCCTTTTTTGTAATAAAACTTCAGAATGTATCGAATTTCTTCGTTAGATTCACTCACTTAGGCTCAGATAAAAGCTATTGAAAAAAGCGGGAAAGTGTTTTTGAATTTTAATTTTTCTTTTTCTTAATATACTATATGTATTAATATTAAAACCAGTCAGATACAAACAGTACAACTAAAGAGATTTTTCTATAATGACGTATAATTAAAACTAATAATTAATATTACTTATAATTACTAATACACCGCTCTTAGTCCCTTGTAAAATTATTATCATTTCGGCTACAACATTTTTCTGGGGCGTCAAGTAAAAACTAACTGTAGTTTTTCAACCCGCCTTGCTTTTAAACATGGCAAATATACCCACAACCCAGGGAGAGGTAAGTTGAGAAGGGCTTGTGAGTAAATTTGCCAAGCTTGGTTAACTTATGACAATCTAAATATCCATTAATCATGCGTCATTACAGCACATCAAAAGTGTACCGGTAAACATAGGCCTCCACAGAGATTGCCCCATAGTTGGGAAAATTTTCTATAGTTACCACGCTGTGCTGCGGTTTTTATTATTATTAGTGAGTTTTTTTGTTCAGGAAGATCTATACTTTGCGCTTTGCCGATGATATCGTTATCATGGCGTAACGAAACAACGTAACATTCTTCACTATGCAGATGCTGCAGGAGTTCCAGAATAAGTTGCAATATGACCAGAATTTCAAGCATGCGTCGCATCCTAATATCATAACAAGTGATTTTTATTAAATCTTATACTAAAAAAATATATATTTTTTAGTAGTTTTTTGTAAGCTATTTTCAAAATTTCAAGTCTCTAGCTCACCGGAAAGTGCCCGAAATTTGAGTTGCAAGATTCCACCCGGAACGACAGACAGACAAACAAGAAAGTGACTTAATAAAAGGTGGTAAAACAAGTGCATTTTGTGAAACGACAGACAGACACACAAACAAGAAAGTCACTTAATAAAAACGTGGTAAAATTGGGAAGTGGGTTCTTATAGCAATCCAGGGTATGGATAGTAAATACTCCGTCAGGACCTCGTCTAAAATGCCTATATCTTTATAAACATATATTTTATCCGAAAACCTTTGATTGACCTATGATTTACTTTTAAACAGAAATTAATAGGTCCTTTTCAGGCGAAGCCGGGGTGAGTCGCTAATTTTAAACAATTTCACTAGACAAGCACCAATATGGGTTGATTCAACATTTAATCTAAATATTTTAATTTATTCACAGCAACTAATCAGCACTTGAAATTGTAATTAACATTTTCATTAACTCCGGCACCGAGCATCAAACTCAGTTTGTGCATGTACCCACATACTGTAAATTTTACGTTGAGCGCTCGGCCATTGCTTTAGCTTCAATATTACAGGATATGAAATTCACTAACAAACTTGTTCGATTAACTTCCAAATATTAACTAACAGATTAACGACGAGGGAATAAATTTATGCTAGGATAATAATTTACTATATATTTTTTATTATATATTACTGATTATGTACTATAAAGCGTTTAATACGGATTTGATATTTTTGTATAGAAATAGTAAGGGTAATATATTTGTTGTTTTAAATCATTTATTTAATAAAAATACTTACATGAGGAAGCATTTGCGAAGTAAACGTAGTGAGAGCATGTTTTATTAAGTCTAAAACTGCTAACATGTACACTGAATTGTTATTCTATAATAAATAATATGCACTTTAATTATACAATATTATTTGTAACAGTGATACAACATTTTGCAACATTTCCCAAAGTCGTTTATAAAAACAAAAACACCCACAGGGTCACAGGGACTCACAGGGTATCGTCATATGATAATATTATATATTCTACTGGTAAATATCAACTATAGTGACTTTTCCTTAATAAAATTAAAGCTATTTATATTAATAATTACAATATTAAAATAAACACATCATAATATGGACTCGTCGCTCGCAACCGGAAGATGTATGCATAAACAATGGTATTTGGTTAACCTAATTTACTTGCATCGGTGCTGAAAGTTTCCAGAACCAATAATTTGCATATTTTTTTAGAATAAGGGTGACAAGCGAGCAAACAATCCACCTGATGGTAAGTGGATGCTGTGGCCAGTAGACATCTAAATTTATCCTCGATTAAGAATCAAAATGCAGATGTGTTGTATCCCCTGATGACCAAGATGAAATGCTTCGTTTCCAGTAAAAAGAGTGTCCGGTTCACTACACTCACCATTCGAAACACAGCAGCATTGAGCTACTATTTTACGTTGGTATTCTGTGAGAGCGTGGTCCCATCCCGGTCGAGCTGACACATTCGTGCTTCAACTATAATATAGCTGCAGCATGGCTCTACCACGTTTTAAAACAACAACTGTGCATCACCAAAACTTTGTATGCATTACACTTTAAGTAGCT
This sequence comes from Parnassius orleans, assembly GCA_029286625.1. Lineage (NCBI taxonomy): Eukaryota > Metazoa > Arthropoda > Insecta > Lepidoptera > Papilionidae > Parnassius > Parnassius orleans. Next base: position 280,675 of record JAGSMP010000057.1, read on the forward strand.
TTCCAACATAGTTCTACCTTATAAATCAAACTGATTTTTTTAAACTAACAGTCAATACCGTTACAGCCAAATATAGTCCACTGCTGAAAATAGGCTCATAGGGGGGAATTCGCCATAGTAGCCACGCTAACCCCAAATTTTAATATTTTTAGTCGTTATTAAAATGACGCTGCTACCCATCTTTCCTGTTTTGTTTGCCTCGGTCACTAAGTAGTTACTAAATAGTGACACAAATTTCACAGCGAAAGACGTAGGCGCTCTGAAGTTATTCTATAATAAAGAGTCTTAAAGCCAGAATCCTATATCTCCGGCTTTATTGGAGCAAGATGCTTCAATCTTGGTATAAGGAAGTCAATAATTAGTCACTAAATCTTAAAGTAAAAACACATTTCAGACGCTGACAATTATAATGGTGTTATTCGTAAAGTAATTCAAGGGGAGGATGCTAGCTTGAATTCAGGTTAGATTCCTCCAAAAAAGGGGCCATATCTCCTAAAGTATTAAGACACTATTTCTTTTTCATAAATCATTCATTAATTGTTATCAATTCTTCACAAAATCTTGACCTTAAAATATTTGGATATTGTTATGGAGGATTCCACCTGCAAGGAAGCTGTAAAAGTAGGGGCATTAATGGGTGTCAGATCATATTTTTTAAGGCGAAAGCTGACCTTTTAGTAAGCTACCCCAATAACATGTTACATAATAAAACAGAGCATCACATGACAAACTCTTGTGCATACCACTGTTTTTCTTGGTATTACTATTGACGCGAAACTTCTATAGGCCCCCCATATATCTAAATTAGTAAGCAGACTTAGTTCTGCGGCATATGCTGTAAAAAAGATTAGAAGTCTCACAGATGTTGAGACAGCTAGATTAGTTTATTTTAGTTACTTTGATAGCGCAATGTCTTATGGATTTTCGCTATGGGGTAATACGACTGATATTGAAGCCATATTTGTTTTGCATAAGAGAGCTGTACGCCCGATTTATAACTTAAATTGTAAAGAGTCCCTCAGAGAAAAATTTAAAGAAATAAACATATTAACTTTGGCATCGCAATATATTTATGAAAATCTAATGTATATACATAAAAACATAAATAGCTTTAATAAGAATAAGGATGTTCTTACATACTTTAAACACTAGGAATAAACATAAGCTTGTAATGCCAGTTACTAGACTCCACAGAATCAGTAGTTTATTTATGGAGCAATGTATATGCTTTTACAACAAAATCCCAGAACATGTTCAAAATTTGTCAATAAACAAGTTCAAAAGATTTATTAAAGAAAAACTGTATAAATAGGGTTATTATAATATCAAGGAATACAGGAATGAAAATAACCCCTGGGAATAAGGTGATCGCCACCATGCTAGCTAGTTCTATGAAAATTCATTTAAAAATTGTATAAACAAAATTATTGTTAAGTGAAATATGTTTAAAAATAATTTCTTCCCAGGACAGAGGTATTTTCCAAACCAGTGGTAAATAAAAAATGACTTTCAGTAAGTATTATGTAATAATCAATATTGAATAAAAAATCATTCTATTCTATTCTAAAAACATTATAGAAATTTTATTTCAAAATATTTGTTGCGCAAAACTTTATAAAAAGAAAAGAATACAAAATATTATCCAACACTTACAAAATATAAAAGACTTTATATTAATCGGTGTAGTAATACAAGTAGTACCTATAGTAGACGAAATTGTAAAAAAAAAATGTGTGACGCTCTTCTTAAAAATTTCCAATTAGTCTCCCTCTCTTGTAGCTGTCCTGGCGTGCTCTAATACAGCAACAGCTGGTCCTGCGCTCACAATGGCATCCCGAATATTTTGTCCAACTTTTTCCTATAAAAAGGGAAAAAGATATAAATTATTATTGCTGTGCCTGTATAAACATAATATATTTTACAGAACGTAAATAACAAGCTAGTTTCTACGCTATTTTTATATTTATATTAGATTGTAATCTAATTGATGGTGAGTGGATGTTGTGAGCCATATACATTAATAATTAAAAGCAGATGCGTTGTCACCCCTGAGTACTAAGATGAAATACCTCGTTTGCAGAAAAAAGGGTGTTTGATTCTCTACAGTCACCATACGAAACCCATCAGCGTTGTACTGCTGTTTTACGCTGGTATTCTGTGAGAGCGTGACCCTACCTCGGGCGAACTGACCTATTCCTTTTGAAGCCACCATTGCATAGTGGCAGTGTGGCTCTACCACGTATAAATAAATATAACAGAGGAAGGATAAATATTTGTATCACCGTTACCTATACAGCTTATTAAAGTCCACTGCTGAATATAGGCCTCCCCTATAGATTGCCTCATAGGGGGGATATTTGCCATAGTTGCTACGCTTTGCAAGCGGGTTGGCAACTGCAGTTTTTTATTTTTAGTCATAATTAGGAAGTCGCAGTTGCCCATCTCCTGATTAGTTTCTGCTGTCGCGTCTTATGACACCCACGGGATAATATGGGATGGATATTTATTTAAAAAAATGAATTAATAATATAAACGAATAATTTTTAACATATTCAAATAAATTAAATTAACAATTATTGAAGCTGAAGTTGAAGCGACAGTAGCCTAATAGCAGGGTGCGGACCGCGAACTCTAAAGGTCGTGGGTTCGAATCCACCATTCCACTACTGTCGTGAACCACTCCTAACACAAGCATTTTAAGCTTACCAAGAGTGGTTAAAGAGAATATTAGTGATGTTAATAGCATTAGAATAGAATAGAATAGAATAGAGTTGAATAATTTTTGATTCAATAGAGATCACATGTGTAATTCTTATTGAAAATATTTTTTACTTTACCATTGGTTCGAAAAAAACCCTCTGTCCTGGGAAGACCTAGCAAGAAAATCAGCGGGACTTATTATTAAAGTAAATTTTACATTAATGGTTGTACAAACTATTTAAAAAAAATATTTTAGAAACTGCTTGGAAGCGACCACCTCATTGCTAGTGTTTTAAGAAAAATATTACATACCAACTCCTTAAATGGATTCCAAGGGTTTGGTGCTGCGGAGACATAGCTCAGGGCTATCACAGAAACAAAAAGGATCAGAAAAATCCTCACAAACTTCATTGTGCTTATTTTTCCGTTCACTTCTTTCACATCCAAGCGCACTGTAAGGAATGCGTACCATTACAGCGTGGGGAATATATATGTATGGATGTAACAAAAGACATTTGCCATTATTAAAAGATAATAAATGAAAAATGACCTCTATCTCATGAGTGTCAAAGTAAAGTTAACCAATTTAACACAAATGATAACAATGCTGAATTTATGGGGAAGTACCTAACCTTATACTGCAAAGAAACAACACGATAAATTATCGTTTTCCTTATTTTATTTTTCAAATTACTCTGTTTTTAACTTATCTAAGAACAGTTCATTTGCATTTTTACGTGTGCGTTACCTTCATGCCTGCAATGCTGCTACGGCATCTGTTCAGTGATATCTCAGTCATCAAAAAGTTCAAACTGGTAGGGATCACCGAATGGTTGGAGGCACCATTGAACTCAAATGTTAAGTTGAAGAGGTCACGTCTAATGAAGTCAACGCTCTCTCCCCCTCGTGCTTTGTGTTCGATATTGAAGAGACTTACGCAACTTCAATACAACTCGTATTGAAGAAGTGATCGAGAGGAACCAAGGCTCCAAACTCTGTGTCAGGGATCTGTCTGCCAGAATAAGCTAACTGTCGAAGTTAATGTGGTAGCATCGTTTCCTGGACACTTAAAAATTTTGAATTAGATTAAGAGGATCTACGGGCAGCTGTATACGTCATCTTTGGAGCCACACAGAAGTGTGAGTAACGACGTAAGAGCAAGTCTTATCCGACACTATTCCGATGATATCCCGGAAGTCAGTCTGAGCGAGACACGGCCACGGGCGACGATGGAATTACAGCCGAGCTTCTGAAGGCGGTTTGAAAACCAGTACTAGAGAGTCCTTCAGAAACTCTTCAATTCCGTCCTCCATGGTGACACTACTCCTCCTCCTTCAAGAAAGGCGACAACGCCCTGTTGAACAACTACAGACCGATTTCCCTTCTGTGCCGCGCCTTTGTGCTGTTTTCGAGAGTCATTACTAATCGTCTCGCACGCAGATTCGACGGCCTTGATGGTCGCGGCTTTTGGGGTAGGAACTTTGTTTGATTTACAACTAGCGTATAAGGGTGGGTTTAGAATGCTATTAAAGTAGCGCTGAGACATATCCTTGAAGTATTCAGAAATTGGCGGAAGTTCGCAATCCCTATGCAAATAAGAGTTACGCTCAGTTTTGCTCCCGTGGCATGTATGGAGGCGGCTAGTTACAAATTTGTCTCGGTTAGAAAGACATACATACATGGTCGAAAATAACTCCTTGATATTTGACCATCGATGCCCAGGGAATAAGGCTTCTACACCTATATTGTGTCTGAGGCTTTTTTAAGATTTGTATTCCGGTGAATGAGACAAGGGTTTTTAAAAGTATATTGCTGCACTTTTCTCAGGATTTACTTCGATCCATAAGCGAAAGTAATCGTCTAAGCAATCATGAACCATTGAACCCTAACAATGGTGCCTCCAACCATTCGGTAATCGCTACCAGTTTGAACCTTTACGATGACTGAGATATCACTGAACAGATGCCGTAGCAGCATTGTAGGCATGAAGGTAACGCACACGTAAAAATGCAAATGAACTGTTCTTAGATAAGTTAAAAACAGAGTAATTTGAAAAATAAAATAAGGAAAACGATAATTTATCGTGTTGTTTCTTTGCAGTTTAAAGTTAGGTACTTTCCATAAATTCATCATTGTTATCATGTGTGTTAAATTGGTTAACTTTTCTTTGACACTCATGAGATAGAGGTCATTCCATACATACATATATATTCCCCAACGCTGTAATGGTACGCATTCCTTACAGTGCGCTTGGATGTGAAAGAAGTAAACGGTAAAAATAAGCACAATGAAGTTTTTGAGGATTTTTCTGTTCCTTTTTATTTCCGTAATAGGTCTGAGCTATGTCTCCGCAGCACCAAACCCTTGGAATCCATTTAAGGAGTTGGTATGTAATATTTTTCTTAAAATACTAGTAATAAGGTGGTCGCTTCCAAGCAGTTTCTAAAATAATTTTTTTAAATAGTTTGTACAACTATTAACGTAAAATTTATTTAAAAAAAAGTCCCGCTGGTTTTCTTGCTGGTTCTTCCCAGGACAGAGGGTTTTTTTTCGAACCAATGGTAAAGTAAAAAATGACTTTCAATAAGAATTACACATGTGATCTCTATTGAATCAAAAATTATTCAATTCTATTATATTCTACTCTAATGCTATTAACATCACTAATATTCTCTTTAACAACTCTTGGTAAGCTTAAAATGCATGTGTTAGGAGTGGTTCACGACAGTAGTGGAATGGTGGATTCGAATCCACGATCTTTAGAGTTCGCGGTCCGCACTCTGCCATTAGGCTACTGTCGCTTCAACTTCAGCTTCAATAATTGTTAATTTAATTTATTTGAATATGTTAAAAATTATTCGTTTATATTATTAATTCATTTTTTTAAATAAATATCCATCCCATATTATCCCGTGGGTGTCATAAGAGGCGACAGCAGAAACTAATCAGGAGATGGGCAACTGCGACTTCCTAATTATGACTAAAAATAAAAAACTGCAGTTGCCAACCCGCTTGCCAAGCGTAGCAACTATGGCAAATATGCCCCTATGAGGCAATCTATAGGGGAGGCCTATGTTCAGCAGTGGACTTTAATAAGCTGTAATGGTAACGGTGATACAAATATTTATCCTTCCTCTGTTATATTTATTTATACGTGGTAGAGCCACACTGCCAGTTTGCAATGGTGGCTTCAAAAGGAATAGGTCAGTTCGCCCGAGGTAGGGTCACGCTCTCACAGAATACCAGCGTAAAACAGCAGTATAACGCTGATGTGTTTCGTATGGTGACTGTAGAGAATCAAAGACCCTTTTTACTGGAAACGAGGCATTTCATCTTAGTACTCAGGGGTGACAACGCATCTGTTTTTAATTATTAATCGGGGATTGATGTATATGTATATGGCTCACAACATCCACTCACCATCAATTAGATTACAATCTCATATAAATATAAATCTAGCATACAAACCAGCTTGTTATTTACATTCTGTAAAAATATATTACGTTTATACAGGCCTAGGAATAATAATTCATATCTTTTTCCCTTTTTATAGGAAAAAGTTGGACAAAATATTCGGGATGCCATTGTGAGCGCAGGACCAGCTGTTGCTGTATTAGAGCACGCCAGGACAGCTACAAGAGAGGGAAACTAATTGAAAATGTTTAAGAAGAACTTCGCACATTTTTTTTTACAATTTCGTCTACTATAGGTACTACTTGTATTACTACAACGATTAATATAAAGTCTTTTATATTTTGTAAGTGTTGGATAGTATTTTGTATTTTTTTCTTTTTATATAGTTTTGCGCAACAAATATTTTGAAACAAAATTTCTAGAATGTTTTTAGAATAGAATAGAATGATTTTTAATTCAATATTGATTATTTTATAATACTTATTGAAAGTAATTTTTTATTTACCACTGGTTTAAATACCTCTGTCCTGGGAAGATTTTTTTAAACATATTTCACTTAACAATAATTTTGTTTATACAATTTTTAAATGAATTTTAATAGAACTAGCATGATGGCGATCACTTTATTCCCAGGGGATATTTTCATTCATGTATTCCTTGATATTATAATAACCCATTTTGTACAGTTTTTCTCTAATAAATCTTTTGAACTTGTTTATTGACAAATTATGAACATATTCTGGAATTTTGTTGTAAAAGCATATACATTGCCCCATAAATGAACTACTGATTCTGTGGAGTCTAATAACTGGCATTACAAGCTAATGTCTGTTCCTAGTGGTTAAAGTATGAATGAACATCCTTATTCTTATTAAAGCTATTTATGTTTTTATGTATATACATTACATTTTCATAAATATATTGCGATGCCAAAGTTAATATGTTTATTTCTTTAAATTTGTCTCTAAGGGACTCTTTACAATTTAAGTTATAAATCGCGCGTACAGCTCTCTTATGCAAAACAAATATGGCTTCAATATCAGTCGCATTACCGCATATCAAAAATCCATAAGACATTACGCTATCAAAGTAACTAAAATAAACTAATCTAGCTGTCTCAACATCTGTTAGACTTCTAATATTTCTTACAGCATATGCTGCAGAACTAAGTCTGCTTGCTAATTTAGATATATGGGGGCCCCATTGAAGTTTCGCGTCAATAGTAATACCAAGAAAAACCGTGGTATCCACAAGAGTTTGTCATGTGATGCTCTGTTTTATTATGTAACATGTTATTGGGGTAGCTTACTAAAAGGTCAGCTTTCGCCTTAAAAAATATGATCTGACACCCATTAATGCCCTACTTTTACAGCTTCCTTGCAGGTGGAATCCTCCATAACAATATCCTAATTTTTTAAGGTCAAGATTTTGTGAAGAATTGGTAACAATTAATGAATGATTTAAGAAAAAAAAAATAGTGCCTTAGTACTTTAGGAGATATGGCCCTTTTTTTTGGAGGAATCTAACCTGAATTCAAGCTAGCAGCCTCCCCTCGAATTACTTTACGAATAACACCATAATTGTCAGCGTCTGAAATGTGTTTTTACTTTAAGATTTAGTGACTAATTATTGACTTCCTTATACCAAGATTGAAGGATATTGCTCCAATAAAGCCGGAGATATAGGATTCTGGCTTTAAGACTCTTTATTATAGAATAACTTCAGAGTGCCTACGTCTTTCGCTGTGAAATTTGTGTCACTTTTTAGTAACTCATTAGTGACCGAGGCAAACAAAGTAGGAAAGATGGGTAGCAGCGTCATTTTAATAACGACTAAAAATATTAAAATTTGCGGTTAGCGTGGCTACTATGGCGAATTCCCCCATATGAGCCTATTTTCAGCAGTGGACTATATTTGGCTGTAATGGTATTGACTGTTAGTTTAAAAAAATCAGTTTGATTTATAAGGTAAAACTAAGTTGGAAAGCTACTTAAAGTGCAATACATACAAAGTTTTGGTGTTGCACAGTTGTTGTTTTAAAACGTAGTAGAGCCATGCTGCAGCTATATTGTAGTTGAAGCACGAATGTGTCAGCTCAACCGGGATGGGACCACGCTCTCACAGAATACCAGCGTAAAATAGCAGCTTAATGCTGCTGTGTTTCGAATGGTGAATGTAGTGAACCGGACACCCTTTTTTACTGGAAACGAAGCATTTCATCTTGGTCATCAGGGGATACAACACATCTGCATTTTGATTCTTAATCGAGGATAAATTTAGATGTCTACTGGCCACAGCATCCACTTACCATCAGGTGGATTGTTTGCTCACTTGTCACCCTTATTCTAAAAAAAATATGCAAATTATTGGTTCTGGAAACTTTCAGCACCGATGCAAGTAAATTAGGTTAACCAAATACCATCGTTTATGCATACACCTTCCGGTTGCGAGCGACGAGTCCATATTATGATGTGTTTATTTTTTTAATATTATAATTATTAATATAAATAGCTTTAATTTTATTAAGGTAAAGTCGCTATAGTCGATATTTACCAGTAAAATATATAATATTATCATATGACGATACCCTGTGAGTCCCTGTGACCCGTGGATGTGGGTGTTGTTATAAACGACTTTGGGAAATGTTGCAAAATGATGTATCACTGTTACAAATAGCATTGTATAATTAAAGTACATATTAATTATTATAGTATAACAATTCAGTGTACATGTTAACAGTTTTAGACTTAATAAAACATGCTCTCACTACGTTTACTTCGCAAATGCTTCCTCATGTAAGTATTTTTTTAATTAAATGATTTAAAACAACAAATATATTAATTACCTTAATATTTCTATACAAAAATATCAAATCCGTATTAAACGCTCTATAGTACATAATAAGTAATATATAATAAAAAAGTATATAGTAAATTATTATCCTAGCATTAATTCATTCCCTCGTCGTTAATCTGTTAGTTAATATCTGGAAGTTAATCGAACAAGTTTGTTAGTGAATTTCATATACTGTAATAATGAAGCTAAAGCAATGGCCGAGCGCTCAACGTAAAATTTATAGTATGTAGGTACGTGCACAAACTGAGTTTGATGCTCGGTGTCGGAGTTAATGAAAATGTAAATTACAATTTCAAGTGCTGATTAGTTGCTGTGAATAAATTAAAATATTTAGATTAAATGTTGAATCAACCCATATTGGTGCTTGTCTAGTGAAATTGTTTAAAATTACTGATCCACCACGGCTTCTCCTAAAAAGGATCTATTAATTTGTTTAAAAGTAAATCATAGGTCAATCAAAGGTTTTCGGATAAAATATATGTATATATAGATATAGGCATTTGAGACGAGGTCCTGACGGAGTATTTACTATCCATACCCTGGATTGCTATAAGAACCCACTTCCCAATTTTACCACGTTTTTATTAAGTCACTTTCTTGTTTGTGTGTCTGTCTGTCGTTTCAGGTGGAATTTAGTAATTGATTTTGAACTACTTTCCCAATGAGATGGAAACTTGTATTTTGAATATAGCACAAATATGGATTACAGTGCAAGAATATGATAAAACAACGTGATAAATTTTTGTTATTTAAAAAAAAACACTTGTTTTACCACCTTTTATCTAGTCACTTTCTTGTTTGTCTGTCTGTCTGTCGTTCCGGGTGGAATCTTGCAACTCAAATTTCGGGCACTTCCCGGTGAGCTAGAGACTTGAAATTTTGAAAATAGCTTACAAAAAACTACTAAAAATATATATTTTTAGTACAAGGTTTAATAAAAATCACTTGTTATGATATTAGGATGCGACGCATGCTTGAAATTCTGGTCATATTGCAACTTATTCTGGAACTCCTGCAGCATCTGCATAGTGAAGAATGTTACGTTGTTTTGTTACGCCATGATAACGATATCATCGGCAAAGCGCAAAGTATAGATCTTCCTGAAAAAACTCACTAATAATAATAAAAACCGCAGCACAGCGTGGCAACTATAGAAAATTCCCCAACTATGGCGCAATCTCTGGGGAGGCCTATGTTTACCGGTACACTTTTGATGTGCTGTAATGACGCATGATTAAAAGATATTTAGATTGTCATAAGGTAACGAAGCTTGGCAAATATACTCACAAGCCCTTCCCAACTTACCTTTCCCTGGGTTGTGGGTATATTTGCTAAGTTTAAAAGCAAGGCGGATTGACATCTGTAGTTTTTACTTGACGCCCCAGAAAAATGTTGTAGCCAAAATGATAATAATTTTACAAGGGACTCAGAGCGGTGTATTAGTAATTATAAGTAATTTTAATTATTAGTTTTAATTATACGTCATTATAGAAAAATCTCTTTGGTTGTACTGTTTGTATCTGGCTGGTTTTAATATCAATACATATAGGATATTAAGAAAAAGAAAAATAAAAGTAAAAAACACTTTCCCGCTTTTTTCAATAGTTTTTCTCTCCGCCTAAGTGAGTGAATCTAACGAAGAAATTCGATACATTCTGAAGTTTTATTACAAAAAAGGGAAAAATGCGACTCAAGCCGCGAAAAAATTTGTGAACTTTATGGACCTGTAGTGTCAGTAAGAGTAGCACAAAGTTGGTTCAAGCGTTTTCAGTTCGGGAATTTTGATGTCAAAGATGCAGCTCGCTCTGGTCGACCTCACACGGATAAAGTCGATGCCATTATTGAAAAAGTGGAGTAAGATCTGCATATTAGTAGTTACGAAATAGCCGAGGAATTGAGGATGGACTACAAATCAGTTTTGACCCATTTGAAAAAGTCTGGCTATACATAAAAGCTCGATATTTGAGCACCGCACGAGCTCACTGAAAAAAACCTAATGAATCGTGTACTCATTTGCGATTCTCTATTGAAATGTAATGAAACCGAACCATTTTTGAAAAGATTAATCACTGGTGATGAAAAGTGGATCACTTACGACAAGAACGTGCGAAAATTATCATGGCCAAATGGTGGTCAAGCTCCACAGACTGTAACGAAACCCGGATTAACACGCAATAAGGTGATGCTGTGTGTATGGTGGAAATGGAAGGGCATCGTTTAATATGGTTTTACCACCAGGTTAAACCATCGACTCGGATCTCTACTGCCAACAACTAATGAGACTCAAGCAAGAAATTGAGAAGAAACGGCCGGGATTGATCAACAGAAAAGACGTGGTAGAGCCATGCTGCAGCTATATTACTGGTATATTTGTAGCACGAATGGGTCGGCCCGACCGGGAGGGACCACGCTCTCACAGAATACCACCGTAAAATAGCAGCTTAACGCTGCTGTGTTTCGTATGGTGAGTGTAGAGAACCGGAGACCCTTTTTACTGGAAAAGAGGCATTCCATTTTAGTCCTCACGGGTGACAACGCATCTGCATTTTGATTCGTAATCGAGAATAGATGTAGATGTCTATGGGCCACAGCAACCTCTTATATACAAAAATATAGTAATATTTTTATTTTAAGGAACATTTTACTTTTATTTGCGTTACATTCAAGAAGCTGTTACAAGATTAATTTGGTTGAAGATGTCAGTTGTATTTCACATTAAAAATCTGAAACGCTTCAACAACGAAAGTTCGATATTAATGAAGTTATACGAGTACGTCAAGATTTGAAACGGACCTCGTTTACGATTTTAGTTTTCTGCTTGTGATAAATACTTATCTTTTTATACTTTTTCAACGAGAACTTGACTACTTTAACAAAGAATTATAATTAACATCAAATAAGTATATTATGAGAAGTATTAATAAAATAATTATCCAATTGGGCATCAGGTATAATAATTATTGCTAGTAACAATCAGGGATGTTTATCAGATTAAATATAGCCTAATATATCACTCCTGAAAATACTCTCTATCTGTGGTCAAAATTTATTACAATCGATTCAGCCATTGCGATGATAATACCCGACATACAGACAAACAGTCGAGTGACTGTATAGTCAGACAAAATGTTTTAAAAAGCTTATTGAAGATTTATTGGCTTGAAAATAACCTCCTGAGGTCAATGAAATTGAGTTATTTTGATATTACAAACAGGCAGGTCATTCACGACTTTTTCTGCCACCAGGGCGGCGTCACTTTGCAATGAGGTGAAATATTTGACAGATTTCGTAGCGGGAAGATAATTTCTTAGGTAAATGTAAGGGGTAATGTTTCATTCTGTATTATTAGTCATACTTTATATTATTTAGAATAGAAATTAATAAACCAAACTATGAATTTTACTAAAAGTAGATAAATATGAAAAAATTTTTTTAAAAAAGTGCAAAAAGTTAAAGATCAAACCACTGAAGCATTATTTTGTGTATTAATATTATACTGTAGCAACTGATAAACTATTATTTAAAACTAATTATTGTGGAAGATTACTAGCCCTCATCAACAGTTTTCTTGCAGATCGAAGCATCAATGTAGTAATAGACGGTGAATGCTTAAACATTTTTCATTGTTTGTGCATCAGGTATGGATTAGTAAGGGATTAGCTTCTGACATACAGGGTTCCTAGTTCATGGGCTAGAGCTCAATCGGAACCTGTGTATCATCTTTATTTGAAATCTAATAAAATATTAAACATCTTTTAACGCTGATATTTCACAAACAAAACGAAAGAAACATTCATTGTTATGCAGATTACAGAATTGGTAAAACTTTTTAAGCTGCCCGTGTTAAAATTTCTCGGGTTCACGTTTGGTGTGTTCAGTAAAGAGAGACAGTATTTCAAAACCGGCACATCAATTGCAAATATTTTCTCAATCTCACCTTCCACTTAACCGCATATAGCGAAAAGCGACCCAAATTGTCGGCGTCTGAGTTCCTTCTGATCGGCTCAATACGCTGACCCTGCGTAGAAATGTTTGCCTTTGCATTTTCTATCACTACAGCTAAAGCATATTATATTACGACGCGGAGTGCTCAGAGGCATTGTTCAGATTGATTCCAGCCGCCAAATTCCCCCATCGCACATTGAGAAAAAATTCATCTGAATGCTTGGCGAACCACTATAGTGTGTTTCTTCATCGTACGACTTATTTGTGAAATCGGCTACCACCAGTGAGTTGACTTCAAGACCTTCAAAAAACGAGCTTTCACTCCTTTCTAAAGGGCCGGCAACGCATCTCTCCTGGTATTGCAGATGTTCATGGGCGGTGGCCGTCATTCACCAACAGGATTCCCGGTTCCGCTAGACTCCGACGACCCAACCACACCAACACTACAAACTCACCTAGTGTCACAAGCACAGTTAGGACAACGGATGTGACGCAGAGAGTCCGCAGACGGGCGTGCCGCACACACCGCGTACATACCGTACATCCGCATCACTGGGCGGTTCTCACCGCTAAGAACATCGAACGATACGAGTTAGTCGTCAGGGCCGGGGCCCGCCACCCTTGTTCGGACGGCGGTTAGATAACCCATGCCATGTTATGTGCTTACAAAACAAAATATTATGCACCCCAAGATTATCGATTTTAGTGCAACGTTGCGAAAGCATAAATAATCTCCCCCATTTTATAGCTCGCGGACTAAAATGCCGCAAGCACTGTGTCCGATGAAGTTGTTAGAGCCGCATAGGCTAACACCACAGAAACTAGAGAGTCACCAACAGGTTAGCCGCAAGCTCGTTTGCCCTTACGCAAACCCTTACTATAAAAAATCATAGTCATTATGTAATATCTTTTTGAATAACAGAAGACTAACAGAAGATTTCGTCATAGGACATATTCGTGTTTCGATATAGAAATTAAAGAAAAATTGTTTTTCCAACAGAAAATTCTTTAATTTATCACAATAAGGCAAGATGTTTATGGATTTAGATAACGGCAACGACTTTTGTAATATGTATACTGATGTCAATTAAAAACTAGGTACGTACGTTATAATACAGTGCAGCAAGTGAACATTTGAATACACAGGCATTATCTTATCTTAGCTTACACGTGTCCGTGTTCTTAGATAACACTTGAGCCTAAATACAAGATGATTATGTCGCTATCTATCAAAATTCTTCCGTGAATTAAGAATTATAGGTATAAAATTATAATCGATTTATTTTTATTTCTTATATAATTCGATTAATTAACTGAGGTGGTTACAGATACGATGCATAGTGACCCCACGTAAGCCTGTATCGGTGCGATAGCTCGCATAGTTCTGAGAGTGAATCCCCTCGGAGACGAGTCGCGTTATTTATAGCTGTTTAAGTAATAATGTTATTTTGTGAAAGTAAATGGATATAAGAGTAGATCGCGTAGTACTGTGAAAATAATGGCGAACGCTTAGCCGCTCGATGCTACCACGGCTCAGAGTTAACACGTGCTCGGCGGTGAAGTAAAATATAGCGAGAACCTGCATGACAAAGGAATAAAATATTTCAAAGGCATGTGAACTGTTCAATCATGTACTGGAGCAGTGCGGCTGATTTATTGCTCAATTAATTCTCAGGCAGAGAGGAGGCCTGCGTCCAGCTGTGGGGCATAGCCGTAACATTACTTTTAATGGTATATAAAAGGAAATATACCAAATTTTTTTCATATGTCAACCTCCAATTCACGTCCACCATGCGAAACTAATGTAGGTGTCTTCAAGGCAAACGAGAAAAGGCTTTTGTTAAGTCAGTGCGCTTACCGTCTTCGACTGCATCACCACATACCATTATGTGGGATAGTCGTCAAGAAATGGCTTAGAATATTATGAAAAATGTATATTGAATAAAAATAAATTTTAATTACCTGATGACGTAGGATTGGCCTCTGTTTCTTATCTTTGTAATTTCAACAGATTATAAGAAATATAGAAAAAACGGACTCATGCAGACCACATTTTAGAAAACTTGGTATACTCACACTTACATCTATTTACATTATTGAATGTTGTAAGTTCGTTAGTAAACATCCACATCTATATGATCCTGTAAACACTGTCAAAAGAAATAATCGAACTCAAAATAAATTGAATATTCAATTCTCAAAATTGAAATTATTTACAACAGGTCCCCATACGATGTTAATTAAAATATAAAATAATGTTCCAAATAACCTCAAAAATATAGACAACATTAAGTC
The DNA here is from genome assembly GCA_029286625.1 of Parnassius orleans. Lineage (NCBI taxonomy): Eukaryota > Metazoa > Arthropoda > Insecta > Lepidoptera > Papilionidae > Parnassius > Parnassius orleans. The sequence continues at coordinate 295,885 of JAGSMP010000057.1, forward strand.
TTTTATAAAAAAATTAAAGTCATTCTTAACTGATAAAAGTTATTATAATTTAAGTGATTTTTTTATAGATGCGAATAAATAGTAAATGTATGTGTAATAATTATTAAAAAATAATAATAATATGTTAGACTAGTAAATGATAATAAATAAGTTAGATGGTATTTAGTATGCACTAGTTAATATTTAGTATTATAAAAAAACTATCCTCTTATAATTACAGTTTCTACGGGGTGTCACTTGATGTATGATGTATTTCTTGTAGCATGCAAATTATATAAATAAATAAATAAATAAGTTACATTGGTTAAAGATATTCTCGTTTCATTTAATAACAGATTTTGAAATATTCACATTAATCAGTTTATTGTTAAAGCACTCATAGCCCCAATGTTTAAGAGTACGGAACGCGAAACCAAAAATCGAAACGTTATTACGAAACCACCATTTGATCACTATCGTTTATAAATCCTACCACAAGCATTAAAACTTATTTCGAGTAGTTACGTGGTAGAGCCATGCTACAGCTGTATTAATAGTATAGCTGTAGCACGAATGGGTCACCTCGACCGGGGAAGGACCACGCTCTCACAGAATACCAGCGTAAAATAGCAGCTTAACACTGCTGTGTTTCGTATGGTGAGTGTAGAGAACCGGAGATCTTTTACTGGAAAAGAGGCATTCCATCTTAGTCCTTACGGCTGACAACGCCATCTACATTTTATTCGCAAACGAGAACAGATGTAGATGTCTATGGGCGACAGCAACCATTTACCATCAGGTGGACTGTGTGCTCGCTTGTCACCCTTATCCTATATAAAAAAAACATCAGTATTGGTAGTTTTAGTAGTTTTCTTTTGTTTTGTACGAAATGAAAACTTATTTTTTAGGGAATTGTGTAAATTTGTTTTCACAGTTGCCTTTAAGACAGGTACAACTGTGCATCACCAAAACTTTGTATGCATTGCACTTTAAGTAGCTTTCCAACTTAGTTCTACCTTATAAATCAAACTGATTTTTTAAACTAACAGTCAATACCGTTACAGCTAAATAAAGTCCACTGCTGAACATAGGCTCATAGGGGGAATTCGCCATAGTAGCCACGCTAACCGCAAATTTTAATATTTTTAGTCGTTATTAAAATGACGCTGCTACCCATCTTTCCTGTTTTGTTTGCCTCGGTCACTAATTAGTTACTAAATAGTGACACAAATTTCACAGCGAAAGACGTAGGTGCTCTGAAGTTATTCTATAATAAAGAGTCTTAAAACCAGAATCCTATATCTCCGGCTTTATTGGAGCAATATGCTTCAATCTTGGTATAAGGAAATCAATAATTAGTCACTAAATCTTAAAGTAAAAACACATTTCAGACGCTGACAATTATGGTGTTATTCGTAAAGTAATTCGAGGGGAGGCTGCTAGCTTGAATTAAGGGCCATATTTCCTAAAGTACTAAGGCACTATTTTTTTTCTTAAATCATTCATTCATTGTTACCAATTCTTGACAAAATCTTGACCATAAAAAATTAAAATATTTTTATGGAGGATTCCACCTGCAAAGAAGCTGTAAAACTAGGGCATTAATGGGTGTCAGATCATATTTTTTAAGGCGAAAGCTGACCTTTTAGTAAGCTACCCCCATAACATGTTACATAATAAAACAGAGCATCGCATGACAAACTCTTGTGGATACCACGGTTTTTCTTGGTATTACTATTGACGCGAAACTTCAATGGGGCCCCCATATATCTAAATTAGCAAGCAGACTTAGTTCTGCAACATATGCTGTGAGAAATATTATAAGTCTCACAGATGTTGAGACAGCTAGATTAGTTTATTTTAGTTACTTTGATAGCGTAATGTCTTATGGATTTTCGCTATGGGGTAATGCGACTGATATTGAAGCCATATTTGTTTTGCATAAGAGAGCCGTACGCGCGATTTATAACTTAAATTGTAAAGAGTCCCTTAGAGAAAAATTTAAAGAAATAAACATATTAACTTTGGCATCGCAATATATTTATGAAAATGTAATGTATATACATAAAAACATAAATAGCTTTAATAAGAATAAGGATGTTCATACATACTTTAAACACTAGGAACAAACATAAGCTTGTAATGCCAGTTACTAGACTCCACAGAATCAGTAATTCATTTATGGGGCAATGTATATGCTTTTACAACAAAATCCCAGAACATGTTCAAAGTTTGTCAATAAAAGATTAATATAATACCAAGGAATACATGAATGAAAATAACTCCTGGGAATAAGGTGATCGCAACCATGCTTGTTCTATGAAAATTCATTTAAAAATTGTATAAACAAAATTATTGTTAAGTGAAATATGTTTAAAAAGAATTTCTTCCCAGGACAGAGGTATTTTCCGAACCAGTGGTAAATAAAAAATGACTTTCAATAAGTATTATGTAATAATCAATATTGAATAAAAAATCATTCTATTCTATTCTAAAAACATTCTAGAAATTTTATTTCAAAATATTTGTTGCGCAAAACTTTATAAAAAAAAAAATACAAAATATTATCCAACACTTACAAAATATACAAGACTTTATATTAATCGGTGTAGTAATACAAGTAGTACCTACAGTAGACGAAATTGTAAAAAAAATGTGCGAAGCTCTTCTTAAAAATTTTCAATTAGTTTCCCTCTCTTGTAGCTGTCCTGGCGTGCTCTAATACAGCAACAGCTGGTCCTGCGCTAACAATGGCATCCCGAATATTTTGTCCAACTTTTTCCTATAAAAAGGGAAAAAGATATAAATTATTATTGCTGTGCCTGTATAAACGTAATATATTTTTACAGAATGTAAATAACAAGCTAGTTTGTATGCTAGATTTATATTTATATTAGATTGTAATCTAATTGATGGTGAGTATACATCAATCCCCGATTAATAATCAACAGCAGATGCGTTGTCACCCCTGAGTACTAAGATGAAATGCCTCGTTTCCAGTAAAAAGGGTCTTTGATTCTCTACAGTCACCATACGAAACACATCAGCGTTATACTGCTGTTTTACGCTGGTATTCTGTGAGAGCGTGGTCCTACCTCGGGCGAACTGACCTATTCCTTTTGAAGCCACCTTTGCATAGTGGCAGTGTGGCTCTACCACGTATAAATAAATATAACAGAGGAAGCATAAATATTTGTATCACCGTTACCGTTACAGCTTATTAAAGTCCACTGCTGAACATAGGCCTCCCCTATAGATTGCCTCATAGGGGGGATATTTGCCATAGTTGCTACGCTTGGCAAGTGGGTTGTCAACTGCAGTTTTTTATTTTTAGTCATTATTAGGAAGTCGCAGTTGCCCATCTCCTGATTAGTTTCTGCTGTCGCCTCTTATGACACCCACGGGATAATATGGGATGGATATATAAATAATGAATTAATAATATAAACGAATAATTTTTAACATATTCAAATAAATTAAATTAACAATTATTGAAGCTGAAGTTGAAGCGACAGAAGTCTAATGGCAGGGTGCGGACCGCGAACTCTAAAGGTCGTGGGTTCGAATCCACCATTCAAATACCGTCGTGAACCACTCCTAAACAAGCATTTTAAGCTTACCAATAGTGGTTAAAGAGAATATTAGTGATGTTAATAGTATTAGAATAGAATAGAATAGAATAATTTTCAATAGAGATCACATGTGTAATTCTTATTAAAAGTCAGTTTTTACTTTACCATTAGTTCAAAAAAAACCCTCTGTCCTGGGAAGAACCAGCAAGAAAACCAGCGGGACTTTTTTTTAAGTAAATTTTACATTAATGGTTGTACAAACTATTTAAAAAAATATTTTAGAAACTGCTTGGAAGCGACCACCTCATTGCTAGTATTTTAAGAAAAATATTACATACCAACTCCTTAAATGGATTCCAAGGGTTTGGTGCTGCGGAGACATAGCTCAGGCCTATTACGGAAATAAAAAGGAACAGAAAAATCCTCACAAACTTCATTGTGCTTATTTTTACCGTTCACTTCTTTCACATCCAAGCGCACTGTAAGGAATGCGTACCATTACAGCGTTGGGGAATATATATGTATGGATGTACCAAAAGACATTTGCCATTATTAAAAGATAATAAATGAAAAATGACCTCTATCTCATGAGTGTCAAAGTAAAGTTAACCAATTTAACACACATGATAACAATGCTGAATTTATAGGGAAGTACCTAACCTTATACTGCAAAGAAACAACAAGATAAATTATCTTTTTCCTTATTTGTTTTTCAAATTACTCTGTTTTTAACTTATCTAAGAACAGTTCATTTGCATTTTACGTGTGCGTTACCTTCATGCCTACAATGCTGATACGGCATCTGTTCAGTGATATCTCAGTCATCGCAAAGGTTCAAACTGGTAGCGATCACCGAATGGTTGGAGGCACCATTGAACCCTAATGTTAAGTTGGTGCCTCGTGCTTTGTGTTCGAATTACAAAACCGGTTTCAGTGCCTAGAATATTGTAATAGAGTAGACGATATGAATGACAAGCTCACGGAAACTGTCCTTAGGGTCGGAGCTAACTTCTGCAAGACACGTCGAAGAAGAACCCAAACTCTCCGATCACACTATCAATCTCATGGCTGTTAGACGGGAAATGAAACTGCAGTCTTTCGCAGATATGACAACATAAAAGCAACTGGACAGAAAGATCTCCAAATGCATGCGGGGAGACTTACGCAACTTCAATACAACTCGTATTGAAGAAGTGATCGAGAGGAACCAAGGCTCCAAACTCTGTGTCAGGGATCTGTCTGCCAGAATAAGCTAACTGTCGAAGTTAATATGGTAGCATCGTTTCCTGGAAACCTAAAAATTTTTAATTAGATTAAGAAGATCTAGTGTGAATAACGACGTAAGAGCAAGTCTTATCGGACACTATTTCGATGATATCCCGGAAGTCAGTCTGAGCGAGACACGGCCGCGGGCGACGATGGAATTACAGCGGAGCTTCTGAAAGCGGTTTGAAAACCAGTACTTGAGAGTTCTTCAGAAACTCTTCAATTCCGTTCTCTACGGCGACACTACTCCTCCTCCTTCAAGAAAGGCGACAACGCCTTGTTGAACAACTACAGACCGATTTCCTTCTGTGCCGCGTCTTTGTGCTGTTTTCGAGTCATTACTAATCGTCTCGCACGCAGATTCGATGGCTTCGATGGTCGCGGCTTTTGGGGTAAGAACTTTGTTTGAATTACAACTAGTGTATTAGGGTGGGTTTAGAACGCTATTAACGCTGAGACATATCCTTGAAGTATTCAGAAATTGGCGGAAGTTCGCAATCCTTATGCAAATAAGAGTTACGCTCAGTTTTGCTCCGGTGGCATGTATAGAGGCGGCTAGTTACAAATTTGGCTCGGTTATGGTTGCAGATTGCTCCGCGAAAGACATACATACGCGGTTGAAAATAACTCCTTGATATTTGGCCATCGATGCCCAGGGAATTAGGCTTCTACACCTACATTGTGCCTGAGGCTTTTTTAAGATTTGTATTCCGGTGAATGAGACAAGGGTTTTTAAAAGTATATTGCTGCACTTTTCTCAGGATTTACTTCGATCCATAAGCGAAAGTATTCGTCTAAGCAATCGGCGCCTCTTTAGAGCATCTTGGAAGGTTTTTTTTTATAATATTTGGTGACGAAAAGTCGGCGAAGAGAACAGTTTTAACTACTGGGGCCTTCGGGATATCACCCGTGTAAATCTCGTGTAGTGTAAAAAGGAATGGGCAGAATAATTTGCCCTGTTGGACCTCGGTCCTTAGGGTACACTTTAAGGAGCGAGTCTCCTTAACATGATATGATAGGCTTTGCGCCTATGCAGCTAGTTAAGCAAGCTCTCGTGCTAGACTTTTCATACTATTTTGCAACATCGAAAAAGAGAGCTCCGGAGTTGAAAGTTTCAGTTCGATGGTTCTTTTGATGACTAAATTCTTCCAGAATTTCCTTGGTTGGTGCACCAGTGCTCGGGCTTAAAGCCAAACTGCTCGTCGGGAAGTATCGTTTTAGCGAACACCTATGTAATTGTGGAGGCAATACAGAATGATGCGCTCGTAAATTTACAACAGCATGCTGATGAGTTAACTGTCAAATGCCTTTTGTACGCCGATGATCAAGTCATACTTGCGTCGTCGGCGGCCGAGTGCAAATGATGGTTACATTAATGAACAGTTCATTAAAAGAAAGGGAATGAAAGTGAACGCAAGTAACACGAAAGTTATGGTTTTGAAAGAGAAGAAAGTAAAACCATATGTGAAATACGAATAGAAGGGGTGGTCGAGCAAGTAGATGAGTTTGTGTATTTGGGATGTGTATTTAGCAAGGATGGTAGATATGATAAGGATAAAGAACGACAGTGAACGCAGGAAATAGGGTAAATGGTGCTCTACACTCTATTGTGGAAAGTCTGAATGTGTCAAAATGCACGTATGGCAATTCACAGTGCTGTGTTAGTCCCTACTTTAATGTATGGTAGTGAAAGTTGGGTGTGGCAGAAAAAGCACGAGAGTAGAATAAATGCTGTAGAAATTTGGTCATTAAGGATTAAATTAGGGCTGAATCTAAATGACAGACTGAAAAATTGTGTGATAAGAGAAGAGTGGTTTGCAAGATAATGTTGTGACCAAGATTAAGAAAGGAATGCTTCAGTGGTTTGGTTATGTAGAAAGAATGAATGAGGAAAGAGTGAAAAGCAAATTTATGGCAGAGGTGAACGGCAGAGGTGAACGGCAGAGTCTGGAAGGACGCCCTAGGCGAAAATTTATCGACCAAATTGGCGATATATTGAAAATGGGCCAAATGAAGTACCCTTAACAGACGATCGTGTATGAGTAGGTATATGGATGTGGAGGAGGCGAGAGAGTTGTGTCAGGATCGTGCCAAATGGAAGTCCATAGTCCTGCCTACCTCTGGGTGACAGTTTATGTCACCCAGAGGGGTAGGCAGGCGTGAGAGTTTATGTATTTTCCACGTATCCTGTCTAAATTTAGCAATGCACTGTAGGTAGCCAACCCAGCTCCCAGGCGTTTTAACCATAGCAAATAATATCTCCCTTATGAGGCCATCTATGAAAATGTCTACGTTCAGTAGTGGATTATAAATGAATGCGTGAATACATTTTAATATTATGGAATTATAATATTACATGTTTAAAATTCCATCTGCTCTAAATGTATTTTTTTTTTATCTTTTGCACATGCAGGTATACTGCTACTATATCAGTGAGTGAGTGTTAATACTGGGTAATATGTAGCTTAATTTTCACTTCGTGATAATTAGGATATTTTTTTTTAATCCTCGTATTTGTAAAATATAATAAGTTTTTGTATTTTTTGCTCCAAGGAGCTTGTTCGTATTCATTTATCCACCCATCCGTCATATAACAGCCAACCAAAACTCCACTGAATGCTGAATGTAGATGGTCCCTATAAATTACCTCCTAGACAAGTTGGCAACTGATTTTTTTATTATTTTGAGCTGATTTCAATAAGATGCTGCTGCGAATCTTCTGTTTCAGTTTATAGCACTATACGACACCCACGATACAGCATGGGAAATGCACTCTCTTATGCCGACTCTTACACGGTTCATTAATATTATTTATTTTATTGTACATTAATTATTTACGTGGAAAATTATTACGCATACTATTATGCGTATTAATTATTACGCTGTTGTATTTCGTTTGGTGAGTGTAGAAATCCCTTTTTACTGGAAGTACAATACAATACAGAAACAGAAACAGAAACTTTTTATTCAATATAGATTATAAATAATACTTATTGAAAGTTACTCTTTTGTTTAATTACCACTGGTTCGAAAAAAAAACCTCTGTCCTGGGAAGAACCAGCAAGAAACCCGGCGGGACTTTTTTTTTAAATAACAGCTTACAATCGTGTATGTTACACAATTAACAACACAAAACAAATTAAAAATAGCTTGGTAGCGATCACCTCATTCCCAGGGGTTAAACAATAACTTTATTTCAGTCATTCAGGACTTAAAAATTAAGAACATTGGCCCATAACAACATATACCTTAACCTAAAAATTTATATAAAATATAGACATAACTTAACACTATTTAGGGAACTTTCTTCTTTGGCGCGTCCCTGTATCGGCGAAACACTACCCCAGAGGGCCAGAAATCGGGAGCGAGGAATGTCTCTTTGTGTTTTGCAGGAACCTGGATTACATAGGATTTGAAGTTCGTTGACCTATTAGACTCCAGACGCTGCAACTGTAAAGAGATCGGAACCTCAATGCGGCATCGGCTTCGTTCTTCCACGAAACGCAGGACGTCTTCTCCCGACGTACTTTTGTCCAAACGGGAGATGTAGAGCTGTATGGTTGGCTCCACAACACGCAGAGGTGTACTCGCGTTTATTTTTCGGTTCCACGCTGGTTACAGACGGGTCTCGATCGATGCCTCTTCTTAACAAGAGTAAACCCGTCATTATTAATCTTGTTTCGGGTCACCACTGGAACTGATTTTATTTCCACATTCTTTTTACTGGAAGTGAGTTGTTCAATCTACGAAATTGGAATGCGTTGCCAACCCTGAGAACTATCTCAGGGGTGGCAAAGCAATCTATTATTGTTTATTTATTTGATATATTTACTTAAAACATGGACAGATAAAGATAGTACAGTTTTTAAAGCACGACATGTTTTGCTATGTTATTGTATATAGCATGCAAATTTACATAAATAGCACATACAAATGAAATTTTTCTAATCAAAACACAGAACAATTAGACTAAAACAATAAAAATCATAAATAAATAAAGATAGTTAATTCATTAAAAAAATTTTTATTACATTTAACAAATAGGTCTCTGATGTCATAAAATTGATTTTCATTGATATAAGTTAATAATTTTTTCCTAAATAAATTATTATTATGCGATTTGATGTCATTTGGTATTTTATTATAAATTCGAATACACATGGTTAAACAGCTTTTAGTATATTTGTTTGATCACGGTACATCATCTAATACAAGTCTATTTGCATTTCTTTTTAGCCTTATGTTCATATTATATGCCTTTGTAAACAGATTGTTATGTTTATGTACAAATTACAAACTTCGTAGATATAGAGAGATGGTAGTGGCAACAAACCTAGGCTCCTACATATCGGTTTGCAGGACTTATCCGATGCGATTCCAATCTTTGTTTATCTGTACCATTGCCCCATATTACGACACTATAACGTAGTAAAGATTCTATATAAGCGTGATACGTTACGACAGCAGTTTTTTTGTCTCTAACATTTTTTACTTTATTAAGTGCTTAAACAAATGGGTTAATTCTACTGCATAGGTGATGTATGTGACCTTTCCAGCTTAAATCTTGATCGATTATTACTCCTAGGAATTTAGTTTGCGTTACTTCTTTCAACTTGTTGATGTTAAGATTAAAATTGTATTTTGTGTGTTTTGATTTATTAAATTGAATATAAGTTGATTTATTAAGATTAATTTTTAAATTGTTTCTGTCTAACCAATTAATAATTTTATCAATTGTGTTGTTAATGTCAATTTCATGATTACGTATTGAATTATTTTGTTTCTTATCAGTGCTTACAATTATTGAAATATCGTCCGCGAATAATATACATTTATGATTAGTGACTAGAGTTATATCATTTATATATAGAAGAAACAATATTGGACCCAACACGCTACCTTGAGGAATGCCGTGTTTGTTCTCTTTGTAAGAAGATGAGAAGGACAATATTTCATCTCCTACAATCTTTTTTATTACGACACATTGTCTACGGTTAGCTAAGTAGGAAGATATCCATTTAAGTGGAAGTCCCCTGACACCGAACATTTCCAGCTTTCGTAATAATATGCGGTGCGCAACGAGATCGAAGGCTTTTGATAAATCAAGAAATAATCCTGTGGTTAAAAAATTGTTATTTATTTTTGTTAAAATTGAACTAATGAGCTGAAATGTGGCTAATGTTGTTGATTTTTGTCTCTGAAAGCCATATTGGTCATTTTTTATTAAGTTGAATTTCTCGCAATAATCTAGTAGTCTTTTATACATACATTTTTCTAATATTTTTGACAATATTGGTATTAATGTAATTGGACGATAATTGGTAATATCATTTCTCTTGCCCTTTTTAAATAATGGCTTTACAATCGACAGTTTTAATTTTTCGGGAAAAATACCACATGAAAATGACAAGTTAATTAAATATGTCAAAATAGAGACTAATTCATTGACAGACTGCTTAATTATTTTCGTATTAATACCGTCATATCCTTCCGAGTTAGTGTTATTTAGAGATAGGATTTCTTTTTTAACCTCTTCTTCTGTCATGGGCTTAACAAACATTGAGTTAGGTAGTGATTTCTCATTACTAGTATAGTTGTTTGGTTTATTCATTGTTGTCAAATTATTAGGGAAGTTAATAAAATAATTATTGAAAATCGAAGCTATGTCAGTAGGATTTTTAATCAGTTCATTATTTATTTTCAAATCCGTAACGTCATGGTCGAAGTTTGAATTTGAGATTGCATTTTTTATTACAGACCATGTAGCTTTACATTTATTTTTGCTTTTTTGTATGAATTTTATAGTAGAATTTCTTTTCGATCTTTGAATACATTTTTTCAAAATCTTTGAATATGTGATGTAACTTTCCTTATTTAATTCTGATTTATTCCTGTAGTATCTATATCAGGTAATCTTTTAGTTTTACAGCTTTTCTCAAACCTCGACTTATCCAATTGTTTTAGTGTAATTATTTATCTTTATTCTAATAAGTGGAAAACATAAATTATAGAGCAAACATAGAAATTCATGAAATGTATTAAATGCTATGTACTAAATTCATGAAATTTACTAAATTTTGATATTTATTCGAGGATATATGTAGATATCTATGGGTCACGGCATCCACTTATCATTAGGTGGACTGTGTGTTACATTTGTTAGCTAAACAAAATTGACAATAACTGAAACTATTGAGCACCTCGAAGCCAAATTTGGGAAGAATCTAGTGCTCTACTCTAAACATAAAATCACTTCGCACTTATAATATTTCTACCACATTTTAATGTATAATTTTTATATAATATAATTAATTACAAAATACGTTGTTATCTGATATTTTATAATTTTATGAAAATAAATTATCGCTCTCGCTTTACATTCTTTCCTATTCGTTACGGTGTAGAGACACACTGTAACTGTGTTATGGCTTCAGCACGAATAAGTTGACTCGACCGGGGAAGGACCATGCTCTCACAAATCACCAGCGTAAAAGAGTATAATTTTACGGACGTGCATATGAGGTTGATGGTTTAGAAAATTTAGTATATTCCCTTAAATGTACCTTTTTTTTATAGAATAGAGTGACAAACGATCACACAGTCCACCTGATGGTAAGTGGTTAGATATATACCATATATATACTATATATGGTATATATATATATATATATATATATATATATTGTATATATATATGTATACCCATAGACTGTATAATGGTATATATATATGGTATATATATATATGTATACCCATAGACTTCTACATCTATCTTCAATAAAGAATCAAAATGCAGATGCGTTGTCACCCGTGAGGACCAAGATAGAATGCCTCTTTTCCAGTAAAAAGGGTCTCCGGTTCTCTACACTCACCATACGAAACACAGCAGTGTTAAGCTGCTATTCTACGCTGGTATTCTGTGAGAGCGTGGTCCCTCCCCGGTCGAGCCGACCCATTCGTACTATAACTATACTACTAATATAGCTGCAGCATGGCTCTACCACGTATTACCTTTAAAAGTTAAATTTAAAGTTACAACGTCCCACAGCTGGGCGCAGGTTTCCCTCATTTCTGAGAGTTAATAGAGCGATAGGTGTGCCGCACTGCTGAGCATGATCATGGACTACACATGTCCTCGAAATATTTCAGACATGCAGGTCCTCGCGATGTTTTACTTCACCGCCGAGCACGTGGTAAATCAGCACTCAAAAGGTAGCCCCTGAGCCGTGGTGTCATAGATGGGGTAAGCGCTCGCCATAAATTACACACTACGCGAGAAATCTGTGTTTGATACCCGCACCGATAAAATTGTTAATTGCAATGTTATGGGTTGATGTTCCATTAAAATAACCAAATAGCTTCTTCTTCTTCTTCCTACCCTTATCCCAAATTGTTTGTGGTCAGCATAGCATGTCTTCCTCTTTTATTCTCCTCTATAATCCTTCATTTCTTCATTCACTCCTTTCGCATATCATCCCTAATACAAAGTCCAAGTCCATCCTACTCCTTAGGCCTCCCTCTTCACTGATATCCATCCACTTTCATAAAATAATGTAATTGATTACAGAGCAATAAATAACGCGACTCGTATCCGAGGGGATTCGTTCTCAGAAATATGCGATAGACCCCACGTAACCCTGTAGCGGTGCGTCACAACGCGCAGGCTATGCATCGTATCTATAACCGTCTCAGTTAATTACTCGAATTATATTAAAATTTAAAAATAAATCGATTATAAATTTATACGTTTAATTCTTAATTCACGGAAGGATGTTAAGTAAATTATTATGTAGTATCTTGTTTTGTCTTTGAGCTTACCATTAGGTGGTCTGTGTGTTCGCTTCCCAACCACAGCATACTAAAGGTGTCGTAGATAACGAAATGAAAGGTAGGACACCTAGAGATCATGTAGCATTTGATAGATAGCGACATAATCATCTTGTATTTAGGCTCAAGTGTTATCTAAGATCACGGACACGTGTTAGCTAAGATAAGATAATGCCCGTGTATTCAAATGTTCACTTGCTGCACTGTAATATACCCTACGTACCTAGTTTTTAATTGACATCAGTATACATATTACGTATGTCGTTGCCGTTATCTAAAGCCATAAATATCTTGCCTTAGTGTCATAATTTAAAGAATTTTCTGTTAGCAAAACAATTTTTCTTTAAATTCTATATCAAAATACAAATATATCCTATTATGAAATCTTCTGTTAAAGTCACATTTCTCATTAAAAAGTTATTACATAATGACTATGATTTTTATGATATTTTAACGAGCTTGCGGTTTACCTGTTGGTTAAAAATGGCCACCGCCCATGAACATCTGCAATACCAGGGGAGATGCGTTGCCGGCCCTTTAGGAAGGAGTAAGCTCGTTTTTTTGAAGGTCCTGAAGTCATTTCTGTCTATAAAACTCGGTGGTTTGGAGATTGAGGCAATATTTGCAAGTGATGTGACGTCTTGAAATACTGTTTCTCTTTACTGAGCACACCAAAGCTTCATAGGCCAACTTAGCCTTCTCATCCAAGAGATCATGGAATGGAACGTCACTTAATATATCGAAGCCGAGGATTCCGATGCTGGCTGAGGCAGCAAGTGGAGTGCCTTAAAATAAAGAGGTACTACAAAGGAATTCTTTTTGTAATAAACGTACAAACCTTTACCTTTTGAGAAAAAAATGTTAAACTTAACCTGGACTAGATTTTGTCGCCTTAATCTAAAACTTTGTTGAAGAAGGATTTGATTTCAGACACAAGATTTTCCTGTACTCGACGACGTGTACCCGAGAAATTTTCTGCATCGCAGTGAATGTTGTGAAAATGAAGTGATTTCGAAGATGTTTAATACTTTATTAGAACTATAAAATACAAATCACCGGTATCAAGCGGTCAAAAATTTCATGTTAATTAAACACAAACACGTTTTTTGTAGCTTTAAACGAAATACGTGTTTCCGTAATTCATAAAAGTAAATTGTTTATTCAAAACATTACATAAGCGTTCAAGGCGTGCACTTTTGGATTTTCCAATTTTTTTTCTATTGGAACGAAGTTCCTTATCGCACGGTACGAATTTGACGGATGGGTGCTAGGCGAGAAAAAGTGTAAGATTTTTCCGTCACGACCCTCTTACTATAGTGCGAGCGAGATGGAATAATATCCATCTCCCTCACACTTATGCTTATCTTGCCATGAAATAAATATATAGAAATATCATTTTAATAGACGCTAGTAATTTATTTATTTATATTTGTTAATCAATAATATAACTCGTTTATCAATAATAATATACTACGAAAGGAACTTCGTTTCAACCGAGTGTTCCACGACACTCACGCATGTTTTTTTTTTCTATTTTAGTTTATTTATTTCTAATCTAATTAATATAAAATATAACTAATAATACAGAAATAAAAATTAGCCCTTACATTTTTCTAAGAAACTGTTTTCTCCGCTATGAAATCTGTCAAATATTTCACTTCACTGAAAAGTGACGTCGCCCTGGTGGCAGTAAAAGTCGTGGATGCCCTCATTGGATAATTATTTTATTAATACTTCTTATAACATACTTATAACATTAATTATAATTATTTGTTAAAGTAGCCAAGTTCTCGTCGAAAAAGTATAAAAAGTTAAGTATTTATCACAAGCAGAAAACTAAAATAGTAAACGAGGTCCGTTTCAAATCTTGACGTACTCGTATAACTTCATTAATTTCGAACTTTCGTTCTTGAAGCGTTTCAGATTGTTTGAATTGCTTTTTAATGTGAAATAAAACAGACATCTTCAACCCAATTAATCTTGCAACAGCTTCTTGAATGTCGTAAAATAACAGTAAAATTTTCCTTAAAATAAAAATATTACAATAGTTTTGTGTATAATGACTTATTAATAATTAAAATTACTTATAATAGTAATTACACCGCTCTGGGCCCCTTGTCAAATTATTATCATTTTGGCTGCAACATTTTTCTGGGACGTCAAATAAAAACTGCAGTTGTCAATCCGCCTTGCTATTAAACTTGTCAAATATACCCACAACCCGGGGAAGGGCGGGAGGCCTGTGAGTTTATTTGCCAAGTTTGGTTTCCCTAAGACAATCTATATATCCATTAACCACGGTTTTCAGCAGTTTTTATTATTATTATTGAGTTTTTTTCAGGAAGATCTATACCTTGCGCTTTGCCCATGATATCGTCATCATGGCGTAACGTAACAACGTAAGTTTCTTCGCTATGCAGATGCTACAGGAGTTACAGGATAAGCTGGAATATGACCAGAAATTCAAGCATGCGTCGCGTCCTTGTATCATAATAAGTGATTTTTATTCAATCTTGTACTAAAAAAAAAGATATATATTACGTATTTTTCCACATTCCTACATTGTCATCCGCTCTAGCTCACCGGGAAGTGCTCGAAATTTGAGTTGCAAGATTCTACCCGGAATGACAGACAAATAAAGTGACTCGATAAAAACGTGGTAAAACAAGAGATATTTTTTTTTATTTTTTACAAAATTTATACCACGTTGTTTTATCATATTCTTACACTGTCATCCGAATTTGGGCTACTCGTATATTCAAAATTTCAAGTTTCCATCTCATTGGGAAGCTAGTTCAAAATTAATTACTAAATTCCACCTGAAACGACAGACAGACACACAAACAAGAAAGTGACTTAATAAAAACGTGGTAAAATTGGGAAGTGGGTTCTTATAGCAATCCAGGGTATGGATAGTAAATACTCCGTCAGGACCTCATCTCAAATGCCTATATCTATATAGGGTTGTTTTTCAAAAAGTAAAGTAAAAAGCAGTAAAATAAAAAAAGCGCAGTAAAATCAGTTAAAATAATGCATTACCACGCATTTTGAATATAAAACACAAAAAGGACAGAATATTTGAGATTTTTTTTAATTAATTTTTCTTCGTTATTTGCCTATATTACTTATTCTGAACCTTCTCTACAAATTTGGCCGGTTATTGCCAAATAACCCTGTATATACATATATTTCATTTGAAAACCTTTAAAAAAATTGATATAATAAATGGTCTTTGGTTATCTTAAACATAAATAACGCAACGTTAATAGATCCTTTCTAGGCGAAGCCGGGGCGGTTCGCTAGTTTTAAACAATTTCGCTAACCAGCATTGGTTTGCGAAAGTGTTTAAAATTGTTGAATCAAAATTTAATCTAAATATTTTATTTTATTCACAGCAAGCAATCAGCACTTGAAATTGTAATTAACGTTTTCACTAACTCCGGCACCGAGGACCAAACTCAGTTTGTGCACGTACATACTATAAATATATATATAGGTACGTACGTTGAGCACCCGGCCACTGCTTTAGCTTCATTATTAGAGGATATGAGATTCACTAACAATCTTGTTCGATTAACTTCCGATAGGCAACAAGGAAATGAATTTATGCTATGATAATAATTTACAGTAATATAGGGTACAAAATATGTAATATAAGTTTGATATTTTTGCATGTAAATATGGATATATTATAGTAATGTATTTGTTGTCTTAATAAATTTATTAAAACAAAAAAAATATATATGGGAAAATAACATAGTTGTACAGTAGCATGTTTTTTGAAGGACAAAACTACTAATCATCATCATTATCATTGCAGCCCTTCACAAGTCCACTGCTGAACATAGGCCTCCCCCAAGGAATGCCACAAAGCGCAGTCCTGAGCCACCTGCATCCATCGACTTGTTTGTTGTTGCATGTCTAATATATACACAAGTCAAACTACTAACATATACACTGAATTATTATACTATAATAAATAATATATACTTTAAGTATGCAATTCTATTTGCAATAGTGATACATAATTGCGAGTAAGTGTAAAAATTAACTAGTTTTTTTTACAGAATAGAGAGTGTGCGCAGGAGTTCCATGACTTGATTCCTCCCTTCATTCCATCATCGGACCACCCCTTTGTTGTCGACTTACCACGCATTCGAACCAAACGGTTTGCTTCGTCGTTCCTAATGCGTACAGCAAAAGAGTGAAATAATCTGCCAGCATCTGTCTTTCCATCCAATTTACGAGTACAATGTGGGTGTCTTCAAGGCAAGAGTGAATAGGTTTTTGTTTAGCTAAGTAGTGCGCTTTACCATCTTTGACTGTATCACCACTTACCATCAGGTGTCAAACACTTGCTTATAATAGTAAACACAGAACCAAAAAGAACAAAGAAGAAATCCCTTTGTCAATATACAACTGATTTAAAAATTAATAAAAAGTGGTATAATACAACTTGTAATTCATCGTAATTTAAAATATACTTTTTATTCTTAGATTTTTGTGACGCAATCTCCGATAAAGAAATGAGTGGAGGTTTTATTAGTTACCTATTGATTTTTTTTAAATTAATGCTTGATTTAGGTGTATTTTCATTTTCACGTATGGTAACCCAGTACTCAATACTTTTATTTGTTCTTCCTGAAAAGGAAAAAGAATCCAAGACTGGACATAAGCCTATCACGTTTTAGTTGACCTTACCAGTTTCACTATTAATTATACTCACGTCATGTTAATTTTATTAGAAACCGTCTTAATTTTGTTGCTCAAATGCAAAGACTTGGCTTTGGAGCACACTCCTTTAAATATTTTTGAATATGTTTTAACATATTCCTTAAATTCAACGCTAGGGTTATGACCTTTCATGGTAAAGTTCATATAACCTTTGTCTCTCTTATGGACTCCTACTGTCGCCCATTCATTGAAAGCCTTCCGACTGTTCAAGGAGAACGTTTTAGAAGTAAAATATTATCAAATTCATTGCAAATAAGTTTAAACACTGTTCCATACAAAATATTAGGATCATTTTGGTATGAAAGTGATGGAAGTTTCTTCACTATGTTACTTCTAAACTTCTCCAAGCGACGTGCATTTACAGGAACATACACAATTTTCTCATCTACTTGCTTTTTGTGAACATAAGGTAACGAAACTAACTGTCCATAGTGATCAGAACTCAATTTTGAATTATACATTTATGCAACGGCTTAACATTTGTAAAAATGTTATCTATACATGTTGCACTACATTCAACAATACGCGTTGGCTCTAAAAATAAATTAAAAGACCATATGATTTAAACAATGATCTGGAGGAAGCTTCTAGGAGATTGATATTAAAGTCTCCACATATTACAACAGATTTATTCAATTACTTACACAATTTATAAAATAAATATATACTAGGATAATGAACCTAAAACTAAAAACCTTAAAAAATATATATATTGTAATAACTAAAATATATTATTAAAAATAGTCCCTTTAGGCAAGGTTCCGAAGATACTGGCAGCGTTCCCCCTTTGAATAGCTATACTAATTCTTTGTCCGAGGTAGCTGCCAGCTCTTCGGTCTCCTGTGACGTCGACTAACCTTTTCTATTTCCTTAAAAAGCCTTATAGCGCTAGGACCTCACGGACCAAGGGTCTCGACACCGAATGGGACAAAAACATATTCAGAGCCTAGACCCCTGTATTTGCATGCTTTAGCTTTTTCAGCCGCTTCACAAGCCGCACCAGCTCTGTTGTTGGTTCCATGTAGATGGGAAGGGGCAAGTGTGTCTGAACAGGTTGCATCCCATACCAGCACCCTTCCATGGAATCAAACTCATACCGTCCGGTCTCTTGCCATCGTCTCTTGCAATACCAGACGGCTCAAGTAGACTTGGCACGTTGACGGTGGCAAGAGACCGGCGTATGATATCGTTAAGTGCTGCATGTCTCGAAGCGGCCTGCACACGGCATGACAATCCATGATGTCCTAGCTTGTCGACGTCACTGCCACACGGACATTTATGAGAACGCAGACCGGAACCCCAAGCCGTAGACAGGTTGCGATTCGGAGCGTGTCAGGCTCAAGAAATGTTCCTGTATTTGACAGAAGGGTACGCGTGAAGCCAGTAGCCAGCTTCACGCGTACCCACGACAAAAGCCTAGCACGCGCCGAACCTGTACTACAGCTCAAAAGATTGTCATAAGTCAATTTGCAGTTTATGTCGTCCCAGCTCCTTTGTGAATTTGGAGAAACAGGAAAATTTTGACCTAGGCATGCAATTAAGAAGCGTTTCTAGCTTCTTCCAGGCCAGCAATCTCAAAGTTTGAAGGGTTGCCTTAAAATTTTACTTATGAGATTGCTGAACTATGGACAGAAGATAGGAAGGCTGGTAAAGAGACACTGGAAATTTTGCGAATCCTAAACCACCATAACGGATGGGTAGGGATGCTTGGGTCAAGATTGCTCGTTCAGGTGCATATTAAGAATCGATACTAAACTAATTTTGATTAAGTTGTCTACTTGTGTCAAGAGATCTGGGTGATTCAAAAGGAGCAGCAACGGAGCACATACGTAAATTTTGGGACGAAAAGACAGAATTTTAAGATGCAAAGTGCATAATGTGGACTAATTTCAAGGAGACGGTCAGCAGAATTTTGAAATTTAGTAATTGAATTATTAATATATTCAGAAATAGATTCATTAAAATTGGAGAACCTAAAAGGTAAAGGGAATTACTGTTAACTATTTTAATATTTGGAGCCAAAATATTAAATTTTTGTTTTACGTCATTTAAATTTAAGTTGCAGTTATTTATAAAAAGTTCGCATTTGCTAAAATTAAGCTCCAAACCAATGGCTTCAAATTTATTTTGATTAAAAAGGTCCGAAAACACAGTATCCATATCACCTTCTAGAGTTCCGTCGTCCAAATACCAAACGTTGAATTTAGAATTTAAATTTTTGATTATCGGATTTATAGCCAAACTAAAATTGCTGGCCAAGGGATCACCTTGTTGACAACCTACTTCCGAGGACAGTTCATTAGAACGATATAACAATTTTGTTGGGTCAGCGTAACTGAGAAAAAGATAATTGTATATTTCCGGTATATGTTGTTTTATTTCCGTCAGCAGGGTATCCCTATTTACTGAATTGAAAGCATTTTTGACATCAATTTTGAGCAACACGTCAGGATGTCCGAAAGTTAGGAAAGAGCGTAGGGCATGGACGGTTGCCTCACACCCTCCTTTTACACCGAAGCCTAACTGTACGGGTTCAAATTGCGAATTTAATTTTGGTAAAATATGTCGAACAGCAATTTTGGAGGCCAGGCGTCGTAGTGTTGATCCAACAGCAATTATTCTTACCCCTCCGTCCTTTTTGGTGAGGGCAATGAGGTTCGCGCCGAAAAGAATGGGAACAATTTCTGGATTGACATTACCGGAATACATAAAGTTGATTAATTTAGTGATCGAATTACAAGTTGCTCGCCTGCATCACCCACAGAGTGCGATGTTAAGTCTTTCAGATGTTGGGGTGAGATTCCATCCAAACCTGCAGCCGAACCTGGTTTAAAAGATAAAATGGCACCTGTAACATCTTTGTTTATTGAATTCTTTGAATTTGAAGGCATGCTTGCCCTGCTGTTGGTCAGTCGAAAAATATGGGTTTACTGGAGCTGGAGGATGTTTTGTCCGTAAGGCCTGAAGGGTGTCAGGGTATCTGGTGATAGCACGTCGTTGGAGAACAAAAGGCGAGCGGCACCTTTGAGATCTCCGTCACAGATTTTGTTTTCGATGAGTTTGTTGCGATTACGAGGGCATCATATTTGATTAGAGGTGCGGGAGAAGCTGAGGAGCTTACAGCACAGTTATTTTAATCTTTTGAGTCAAGGATAAATTCAGTTCATCAGTTTTTATTATATGTAGTGTGCTATATGAAAATAAAAATAGGTTCTGCCAGTCTTGAGTACAATTGCTTATGTAACATTTCTAGATTAATTGTGACATATGTGTAGCAACGGTTATTCGAGCTCCTCGAGGATTCTTTTAACTATCGGTATACTATTTTCAAATGGCTAAGATATGTGTGAAAGGAGTTGGATCGTTGGCTACATAAGTAGGCGCACTCGAAATAATGGGATGGATGTCTAAAGGTGAACTATTTTGGCTAATACATTTCCTGTGTGTTTTTGTAGTGTGTATGTTGAGGCCTTTCAAAGATTTGAATGACTTGTTGCACTGTTTACATCTATGGGTCGCGTTCGACGTGCCATCACAAGATTGGGTCTGGACTGCATTCACAACAGTTAAATACAATCACAAAAATAACTTAAAAAATTTAAAACACAATAAAGTAACTTAAAAGTACACCAAAAATATAAAAAGTCAAAGTCCAAATATCGTTAAGTAGGTGCGTCACAGGATGGTCTTGCAATTCGACGCTGCAGTGGAAGAGATCTAGCGACGCATTTCGTCGCTAGGACAACTCGATTGCGGCTTTAGCAACCGTGTCTTGAGATTATCACGCGGATTAGAAATTTTAAAGACTGAACAGGCACTGAGCCTGCTTGTCACTTTTGTGTCCAGACAGCAATATATAGTTCGGAAATCCTTTGTTGCGAATTGTTTCGTTACATTTGTCATAAGTCACCATCTTGAAATATTTTTATATCTCTTAGCTGATTTGAGATTATAATATCTAAATTCAGATTATAAACCACTGTTATATTATTTATATTTATGTCAATAATAAACGTTTTCCTTGTACACTAAAATTTTACAATTAAAATATATATTTATTTTTATTAAAATATTTAGACAAAATAAATACAGTTGTCACCTGTCACCTTTATTTCTTATTTATTCTGTTTATTAAGCTTAACAAAAACTTCCTCCATATTTTTTTCAAAAGTATCGTATATAGAACATGGGGTCTGTAGACGCTCACAACAATGAGGTGCTCAAACTCAACACATGCCATTTCTACAGTTCGCTCAACAGAGAGGCTCACAATATCTTTACGTTCTTTACATGATAATAATTTACTAGCTAATATTAACGAGCCACCTCTTAAAACCGTTTCTCTATTGAACGAACTGACCACCTGGTGATTACTGATGTTAAACATTAAGTTATTAGCTTTTAACCAATGTTCAGTAATACATAAAATATGAATATTGTTGCTATTTAAGAACAATTCAATTTCTATCTCTTGCCTATCATGCCTTGTATATTCTGATGCACCAGGTGTAAACAATTTTATTATCACTCTGTGGAGTCATACAATTAAGGTTTTGTAAGCTGCATTCTAAATTATTTAAATTATTATAACTGCTAGAGCTATAACTCCCCGTGTAGTGGCGGGTAAGAATACTCACTACCCCATATCTTCCGTGGGTGTCGTAAGAGGCGACAGAGGAAACTGAGGCAGAGGATGGGCAGCAGCATCTTTCTGATAACAGCAAAAACAATAAAAACTGCGGTTGCCAACCCGCTCGCCAAACGTGGCAACTATGGCAATATACACCCCATGATAGTAACGAAGAGACGGCCCCCAGTCCCCGGCGGCCCCGCTATTCCTGGCTACGGTGGCGACCATGGTAACGGCGGGGCAGGGGGTGCTAAGAATCTCCGGTGGAGGTTCGGTTGCCACCTACGACGACTCGACCTGGCAACTTATAACGCACGTACCCTGAGGATTGACGAGAAGACCCTGGAGCTGGAAGAAGAGATAGACAAGTTGCGCTGGAATATTATAGGATTATCCGAGGTCCGAAGAGAGGGAGGATGTCCGTGTCTTCCCACCGTAATCCTTGAATCCGGCAACTTGTTCTACCACCGGAAGGGCGACCATCTGTCCCAAAGAGGTGTCGGATTTATCGTCCACAAGTCTCGTTAACAACGTTGTAAAGATTGGGAGTGTGTCGACGAGGTTGCGTACCTTATACTCAGAATCACCAAACGGTATTCGCTGAAGGTCATACAGGTTTACGCACCAACCTCGGCACACCCCGATCCCGAGGAGGTGGAGGAAATGTATGAGGATATCTCTAGAGCCATGCATTCCTCCAAAACCCACTATACGGTGTTAATGGGAGACTTCAACGCAAAACTAGGCACAAGAGTACGGTGAGCTGAAAGTAGGAAATTCGGAGTAGGGCAACGGAACCCAAGGGCCAGCAGCTGGCCGACTTCATGGAGAGAGAGGACTTTTATGATGAACTCTTTCTTCCAGAAGCGGCCCCACAGGAAATGGACCTGGTCGAGCCCCGACGGTTCGACAAAAATGAGATTGACTTCATTATGACGACCAGAGACAATTGTTCAGTGATGTCTCCAGTGATCGCGAGTGAAAACCGGCAGCGATCACCGAATGGTGAGGGCACACTGAACCTAAACGTAAAGTTGGAGAGGTCACGTCTAATGAAGTCAACGCTCCGTCCCTTCGTGCTCTAATCCAAAGTCCCGAAACCTTTCAGCTCGAGCTACGAAACCGTTTTCAGTGCCTAGAAGATTGCAATGCAGTGGACGATATAAATGACAAGCTCGTGAAACTGTCCATGCGGTCGGAGCTAAGTTTTGCAAGACCCGCCGCAGAAGAACACAAAACTCTCCGATCACACTCTTAATCTCATGGCTGTTAGACGGGATATGAAGCTGCAGTCTTCAGTAGATTTGACAGAATACAGGCAACTGAACAGACAGATCTCCAAATGCATGCGGCGGGACTTGCGCAACTTCAATACAGCTCGTATTGAAGAAGCGATCGAGCGGAACCAGGGCTCCAAAGTCTTTGCTGAGATCTGTCTGCCAGTAAAACCAACTGTCGAAGCTGAAGACCGAGTGTGGCAGCGTCGTTTCCGGGACACCTGAGATTTTGAGTGAATTGAGAGGTTCTATGGGCAGCTGTACACATCATCGTTGGAGCCACACGCAGTGTGAGTAACGATCAAGAGCGAGTCTTATCCGACACTATTCCGATGATATCCGGACGTCAGTCTGAGCGAGATTAGAATGGCTCTCAGCACCTTAAAAACAGCAAGCCCCAGGCGAGGATGGAATTACAGCGGAGCTTCTGAAAGCGGGTGGAAAACCGGTGCGAAGTCCTTCAGAAGCTCTTTAATTCCGTCCTACATGGTGGCATTACACCGGAGGCGTGGAGCAGAAGTGCGGTGGTCTTGTTCTTCAAGAAGGCGACAACGCTCTTGAAGAACTACAGACCGATTTCCTTCTGAGCCGCGTCTGCGTGCTGTTTTCGAGAGTCATTACAAGCCGAACTCCCGAACAAGCCGGTTTCCGAAAAGGCTTTAGCACCATAGACCACATACATACCCTTCGGCAAATTATACAGAAGTCCGAGGAGTACAATTTGCCACTATGTCTGGCGTATGTGGACTATGAGAAAGCCTTTGATTCCGTCGAAATTTGGTGGTGCTGCAGTCCCTTCAGCGGTGCCAAGTTGACTGTTGGTATATCGAAGTGCTGAAATGCTTGTACAGTAGGGTTACGATGGCTATCCGAGTACAGAACAGGAGTACGAAACCTATCCAACTGCAGAGAGGTGTAAGACAGAGTGACGTTATATCCCCGAAACTCTTCACCGCTGCATTGGAAGACGCTTTCAAGCTTCTGGACTGGAAAGGATACGGTATTAACATCAATGGCAAGTACATCACTCACCTTCGATTTGCCGACGATATAGTCCTTATGGCAGAATCGCTGGAGGACCTAAGCACTATGCTCAATGACCTCAATAGTGCCTCCCAACGGATAGGTCTTAAGATGAACATGGACAAAACAAAGATCATGTTTAATGTCCATGTCACACCTATGCCGTTAGTTGTTGGGGCACTAAGCTCGAAGTTGTTGACGAGTATGTTTACCTGGGACAAATAGTCCGACTAGGTAAGTCAACTTCGACCGAGGTCAATCGACGGATTCAACTCGGCTGGGCAGCGTTCGGAAATTACGGCATCTTCTCGTCAGGTATACCTCAAAACTTGAAAACGAGGCTGTACAACCAGTGCGTGTTGCCAGTGATGACCTACGGAACTGAGACGTGGTCCTTCACTGCTAGCCGGATGAGGAAGCTCAAGGTCGCTCAGCGAGCTATGGAGAGGGCTATGCTCAGGTCTCACTGCGTGATAAACTTAGAAATGAGGATATCCGCAGTAGAACAGAGTGACCGACATAGCCCAACGGATTAATGGCTGAAGTGGCAATGGGCCGGCCATATAGCTCGAAGAACCGACAACCGATGGGGAAAAATGTTCTCGAGTGGCGGCCTCGTACCGGTGGACGAAGTGTAGGTCGTCCCCACTAGATGGGTGACGACCTGGTAAGACATGCAGGAAGTCGATGGATGCAGGTGGCTGAGGACCGTGCTTTGTGGCATTTTTGGGGAGGCCTATGTTCAGCAGTGAACTTGTGAAGGGCTGTAATGATGATGATGATGATGAACTGCTGAGATTACCTCTATTGTCTCATTTTCTAATTTAAATTACTTGGAACTGATTCCAAATTACATATTAAGTCATTACACTGCTCAAAAGTAGCAGATGTCGGTGTAGCCAAGTCCTTGGCTGAGTTAATATATAAACAATAAGATAGCACATTTGCTATCTGTCTTAAATTATATTTGGATAGATAATACCTATCTCTAGTCAAAAATTTCTTAATGAAATTATTTATGTCTATTAAATTAATTATATTATTATAATTATAACAATTAGATGAAGTTTAAATTGTTATTAAATGAGAAGTTATTCATTAGTAAATTTAAATTGTTATAATAAAAGAGTATGTTATAATAAAAGAGTTGGTGGGGTTGATGTATGGTGGCAGTGTAAGAAAATCCATCTACCATTTTGGTACCGTGGGTGTCATTTGAGACGATTCTAGAAAATGTCACAAAGATTCTAGAAAATGTCACAAAGATTCTAGAAAATGTCACAAAGATTCTAGAAAATGTCACAAAGGTTCTAGAAAATGTCAGAAGGCTTCTGATTTTCTGATTGTATAACCGGCTCCTCTTCGCTATATGTAGAAAATCCAGACGGGCGACAAGGAGCAGCGTTAAAGCTGAGAGAAGTCTGATAACGCTTGCTAAGAATTACATGAAAGCTGGTTTCGGAGATTTTGAATTATGTTCTTCTGACTAAATAATTTAATAGACCAAGATGAAAATATCCTATTATATGACACTTGCACGAATAATGATAATAAACTTGTGGCAGATTTTGGTTAGAGATACAATTTACAAATATCACAGTTGCATGTTAAACTATTAGCTGGTGTCCATGCCATCCCAAAGACAATTTATAAACTCTTAAATTATGCACAATAGTTCATCGAATGTCAAAAAGATCTTTTTGACATATCCCATAGCCGTTTCTTACGACTCCCACAGTGTATAATCTTTTTCCATTATCATCATCATCATCATCATGACAGCCTTCATAAGTCCACTGCTGAACATAGGATTTCCCTAAGGAATGCCACAAAGCACGGTCCTGAGCCACCTGCATCCATCAACTTCCTGCATGTCTTACCAGGTCTTCACTCCATCAAGTGGGGGACTGCCCCACACTTCGCCTACCGGTACGGGACTGCCACTCCAGAACCTTTTTTCACCATCGGTTGTCCGTTCATCGAGCTATATGACCAGCCCATTGCCACTTTTTCCACTTTTTATATTATAGCATTTAATAATAATAATAGAAAAACAAGAGTAACTGACATTGTCCAGCAGATCGGTAAGCTTAAATTGCAATGGGCCGGCATATAACTTGAAGTAACGACAACCGATGAGGAAGAAAAGTTCTCGAGTAGCAGCCCACGACCCACCACTAGATAGACAGGAAGTCAATGCATGTAGGTCAGGATCATGATCGTTCTTTATAGCAATCTATGGGGGAGGCCTATGTTCAGCAGTCGACTCGTAATTGGTTGTATTGATAGTGGTAGTGATTATAAATACAGTCAGGTCATAATTATTGTCACACAGTAAAACTTTTCTTTTAGAATGCTGGCCACAAAGTTTATTGAATTCGAATTTCGAATTGTTCATGAAAATAAAACTGTATACTTTTTAGAATTTTACTCATTTTAAATATGGAGTAGACGCTTAAAGAAGACCGTGTTGCAGTTATTGCGTCGCATCGTTTGCGGTTACGCGCCAATTCAAATTTTGACATACTGAAAAATTTGAATATCACCAAAAGATTCGTTTATCGTACCATCAAACGATACAATGAAGACTCTAGTGTAGATGACAGGTCAAGAAGTGGTCGCCCTCGGTCTGTTGGGACTCCAGCAGTGATAAAAGCTGTGAAGGCGCGAATTCAAAATCCCAAACGTAAGCGAAACTGTTGGCCCTTCAGATGGGGTTAAGCAGACCACGGTGAAAAGGGTGTTAAATGAAGACTTAGGGCTTCGGGCATATCGAAGAAAAACAGGACATCGTTTGAATGCTCGTCTAATGGGCCCGAGACTGAAGAGAGACAAAACGAGCGCTTTGTTGAAGCGGTACGCGGGAAAAAATATCGGGAAATTATTTTTCGGATGAAAAATTTTACCGTAGAAGAGAGCTACAACAAACAAAATGATAAGGTGTACGCACACAGTAGTGAAGAAGCGAGCAACCGTATTCCGCGTGTCCAACGAGGTCATTTTCCATCCTCGCTCATGGTATGGTTGGGAGTTTCTTATTGGGGCTTAACAGAGGTACATTTTGTGAGAAAGGTGTAAAACGAATACAGTTGTGTATCAAAATACAGTCCTGACGAACCTTGTGGAACCTGTTTCTCATACCATGTTCAATAACGGGCACTGGGTATTCCAACAAGATTCGGCGCCAGCTCATAGAGCGAAAAGCACACAAGACTGGCTGGCGGCGCGTGAAATCGACTTCATCCGGCACGAAGACTGGCCCTCCTCCAGTCCAGATTTGAATCCGATAGATTACAAGATATGGCAACACTTGGAAGAAAAGGCGTGCTCAAAGCCTCATCCCAATTTGGAGTCACTCAAGACATCCTTGATTAAGGCAGCCGCCGATATTGACATGGACCTCGTTCGTGCTGCGATAGACGACTGGCCGCGCAGATTGAAGGCCTGTATTCAAAATCACGGAGGTTATTTTGAATAAACTTTAGTGTCATAAGAATCTATGTTTTGTTAAGTTCATTTTGGTATATAAATGGTTACATAATGAATAAACTTGTTTCAATTATTTTATATTAAACATGTGACAAATTTATGACCTGACTAGGTATATATAATATATCTTGGCCGATTTCGACAATAGCGTAATCAAATTAACAGTTAAAATATTAATAGTTTAATGAACACATTACTATAGTTCGCCGACATCCTTTTCAATCGCGTTTTTTTGTAATTCGTTCGACTCGCGATCGTGATTGAGCGCTCCCGAGGCCTACGCACACTAACACAATGTGTATGTGCAAGGCTAAAAACAACGAAAGTAAAACCTTCGTCGTGAAATAGAATAACTATACCCCTCAGTTATTGTCTATCTGCCTTGACTAGTAATATAGCTACATATATTTAAATCATATATATAAAACGTACCAATGAAAATAAATATTCTTGATAAATGCGGCTCTACAGTGAGTCAGTGACCCGATAATTCAAGTTCACGGTCAGTTTATGATTGTGCACGAATGTAAATACCAGTAATTATTAATTTCTTAACTCTTATCAATTATTGATTTATGCAGTGTGCCTTGAGTACCTCTATAATATTGTTTATATTATAGAAAACATATTATTATCTAGATTATATATAACGTCCATGATACACCTATGCTGGTACCTAGTTGTTTTTGTAGCTTGACTAAAACTGAGAACATTGCTCAAATGTGTGAACGAGAATGTTAACCTAGGACATATTGCCCATCTAGATAAGTCCAACTTCTACAAAGAGGTCAAAATACGAACGGATCCAACTGAGCGTTCAAGAAACTACGACACATCTTCTTTGATATTTTTATTTCCTTCAACTAAACATAAATCTTATGCGGTTTATCGTGCAGATCATCGAATCAATCAATTTACAAACAAGACAATTTACGACATAATTAGATATCCGAAATGCTTTTTTTTTTTCTCAAACTCTGTATCCACTAATGTTTTGTTTGACGGCTCCGTGGCGCAGTGGCATAGCAATGAGTTGCACCGCTAAGGGCCACGGGTTCGAATCCCGCACGGAACAAGTATTTGTATGGCCCACGAATAATTGTTTCGGGTCTGGATATTTGTCTTTGTGCAATTTATATTTGAAAACTACCTCCTCGATACATTAGAAAATTCTAGTGTGAGGGTAACGTTTTTAGAGAACAAGAAGGAAATAAAGTTTATGGTCTTCACCTACTTTTAAATTATGGCTTCTCTTGATAGAATTCTACCAGTGACAAATAAATAATTAGCATTCGCATTTTATACAGTTATTTTAAGGTACCTACTTTAATTGATAAAATATTGTAGGTACTTCATTATCTCACAGAAATAATTGTTTCTAATTCTGAATTCCAAAGTGAAAATTTGGTGAAAATTTATTAGAATAATTTTTAAATGAAATATTTTTTATCCATTCATACATTGCAGCCCATCAAAGTCTACTGCCGAACATAGGCCTCTACGTAAATAGTCTCATAAGGAGGATTTTGCTATAATAACGGTGTAGCCCATCTCCTGGTTTGTTTACCTTAAATGAAATTTTATGATAATTAAATTGTTAAACTGCCACTGTTTTTCTGTCTATAAAACTATCAATGATATTATAAAGCTTCCTTTGACTATTATTATTTGATTAATAATATTATAAATTCATTCCACTTTTACTCAGCGGAAAACTGACGAACAAGATTTATGGCGAACTTCGTAGCCTTAAATAAATAGACTGTTATGATGCTCTCTTCATATACATATATGCAAGTCAGAATACACTATTTTGCGATTTTATAACCCTTTGTTCAGTAAATAAAGACGCATCAACCAGTATTTTTATATTTTTTATATTGCTTATAATAAAAAAGTAATTTTCTGCGATATTATTGTAAGTGCATGTTTTATTAGCTAAAGTACAAAGAATCGTTTTTGAAGTAATAGAGTATATATAGTTACGTTTAAAATATTTGCAGAATTTCCTGTTATTCCTGATTTTGTGTGAAATAATACCGAAGGAGGGTTACAATATTCTTTAAGCGAAGAAAAAACGCTTTTGGCAACCGTATCAGAATATTGTTACGTGGTAGAGCCATGCTGCAGCTATATTAATAGTATAGGTGTAGCACGAATGGGTCGGCTCGACCGGGGAAGGACCACGCGCTCACAGAATACCAGCGTAAAATATCAGCTTAATGCTGCTGTGTTTCTTATGGTGAGTGTAGAGAACCGGAGAACCTCTTTACTGGAAAAGAGGCATTCTATCTTAGTCCTCACGGCTGAAAACGCATCTGCATTTAAATTTGCAAACGAAGATAGATGTAGATGTCTATGGGCCACAGCAACCACTCACCATCAGGTGGACTGTGTGCTCGTTTATCACCCTTATTCTATAAAAAAAAATATACGTTGTTCTTCCATTGACAAAAGAAAAATAGTTTATTTAAATTTGACGCGTATGCCTAGTTACTTTAGTTTTATTCGTTAGACGTCTTAATTGGTCGGCGTTTTGACATTTTCCCAAGTCACGTTAATCTATTGTTTCGTAAGTTGTTTCTTAAAACACGAAAACCAAAGTTTAATTTTGGTATTTCAGATATAATAATTTAATGATGTAAAGTATTTTTAATCTTGTTTAAACAGTGATAGTACATATATGAATATGAAAACCGAAAAGTAGCTTTAAAAGTTTATTAGTATAGGGACCGTGCGTGAAATATAGAGGCAACACTGAAGCCTAAGTAAGCGTTCTCTAGTGTTCTTTTGCCGAAGATAGTGGGATCAAAACATTCATTAGAAACAACATAAAATATTTACAAAAATATAATAAAATACGGATTTCAACCAGTTGTCAATAATATTATACGTGGCGTAAAAAAAATTATAAATAAAATTTTCGTTATTTTTGAAAATGAAAACACGTAAATAATATATATAGTTTTATTTCATACAATTCCAAATTCAATACATTATTTACAATTTTCAGAAAAAGTCTTACTAAAGCATTTCTTTCTCCTTAAACAATGGCTTCTGAACATTAATTAAGGCGCAGATAACAAAAACTATCTCATCAATATGAGGAAATAATGAATTTGGTACTTTAGATAACATTTTAAAGTCCTTGAATCGTTGATTAACCCGTTCAATATGTATCCTTACAGAAGCAATGTTGTATGTTTCGTCTACTTCTTCTGGGCTGAATTGGTCTTTGTGACCAAAAGGAGACATCACAAATACAGCATTTTTATTCTCTACTTGGGTTTTTATCTGTGGAAAGCCTTTCTAAGCAAGAACTACATCACCAGGCTCAATTAAATCAATGAAACCACAATCATTCGTTATGAAGCAATCTCCAGTTTGACCACCATAACATTTGGAGATAAAACTTACAAATCTAGTTGGCGTACAACCCACCATTATTTGGTGCCCAGTCTTTCGGATTTTCCCTAAAACCAAAAAAAATATGAAAGGTTCATTTTTTATTATAAAATAAATATCATAAATATTAAGAAATTAGTTATCAAAATGATAGTTTTTATATGCCTGGAGTTAATCTGAAAAATTTGTTTTAATTTTGTAATAAATTTTAATTAACATAGGACTTGCACATATTTTTTTACTGCTTTTATCCACTATTTACGTTTTGCTATTTTCCATGCAGCTCCAAACATGCTCTCTCGGAATTTATAGAATTTCACTCTCACATCAATTCCACGTTTTTGACGTGATGTATTATTGAATAAAACTATTTTTACGGATTTTATCGCGTTTAATTTTACTATTTTGATTCCCGACCATGGTGCTTTACAGCACCCAAGGTCACGGGGGGGACTGAGGTGTTTGACGTCCCAATGTCATAGTTAGCCCGGCTACCTTCAGTTTTTTTAATATTTTGAATATAGTAGCCGGGCTAACTATGACATTGGGACGTCAAACACCTCAGTTCCCCCCGTGACCATGGGTGCTGTAAAGCACCCGAAACGTCGGGAATCAAAATAGTAAAATTAAACGCGATAAAATCCGTAAAAATAGTTTTATTCAATGTGTAGTGTTCGCGTAAATATAAGAAGTCATTGTGATGTATTATTACAGTCACGGATACAGCAATTTTATCTTTAAGTTGACATTATTAAAATAATATCAATATATTTTATTAATAATTATTACAAAATAAATCACGTGTTAAAGTGTAATAAACAATCCCAACTAGTTAAGATTTTTGCCACCAGTTGACGTAAAAGTCTAGACGCACGGTCCCCATAATGTTCACTTTCTACTAATTAACGTTATTTTGATGTTGACTTCAGTGTTGATATTATTTCAACACTGAAATCAAAGGTGAATTTTTAGTACAAGTACGAATTTAACTATTTAGTTATACAATTAGCGTTTGATAGTAAAAATATGTACCAATATATAAATATTTCAAAACAAGTGCCAATTCAAGACATTATTTTTAAGTAGCTAAAATTCCCGCGCAACGTTTTTATTCAGCACGCTAAAATAATATTATAGTTTTATTTTAAATATTGAATGAATGAACATTTTATATTATTTATAATAATCAGTATTTATAATATTTATGACAAATTCTAACATTTTCCATTAATTAAATCTCATTGCTTGATGTAATGGATAAGCGCATGTTTATTAATTACTATCTGATACCCGCGACTTCGTCCGCGTTGCTTGATATATTAATAAATACGACTGTAAGAAAACGAATTACATGAAAATTAGTTATTTAACGGTGAAAAATTACTGAGAAAACTATAGGAAACTACGGGTGGCAATTGATCAAGATACAACTGAACAGCATCAGGTCGCTCCCGCAAATAATGCGCGGCTGGCCCTAACTTCATCATGAGGCAGAAGTAGAAGAGACTTCCCCTCTCCTACGCAACGCTTGCCCCACTTCGCCGCGGCAAGAAAACACACATCACTGAACACGTAGTGCTTATAAAAATCGTTGTTTCTTAAAACTTTAATATCATCATCATCATCATTACAGCCCTTCACAAGTCCACTGCTGAACATAGGCCTCCCCCACGGAATGCCACAAAGCACGGTCCCGAGCCACCTGCATCCATTGACTTCCTGCATGTCTTACCAGGTCGTCACTCCATCTAGTGGGGGGACGCCCTACACTTCGCCTGCCGGTACGAGGCTGCCACTCGAGAACCTTTCTTCCCCATCGGTTGTCGGTTCTTCGAGCTTTATGGCCGGCCCATTGCCACTTCAGCTTACTAATCCTTTGGGCTATGTCGGTTACTCTGGTTCTACTGCGGATATCCTCATTTCTAAGTTTATCATGCAGAGAAACCCCAAGCATAGCCCTCTCCATAGCTCGCTGAGCGACCTTGAGCTTCCTCATACGGTCAGCAGTGAAGGACCACGTCTCAGTTCCGTATGTCATCACTGGCAACACGCACTGGTTGTACAAATTGTACAAACTTTAATAACTTTGTAGTAAATGAAGATATCGCAATATTTTTTAGATAAGAGCCAAGTGTCTAAGAAATAAAACTGACAAAATTTTATTGAAATCTATCCAGTAGTTTTCCGTAATGCGCGCACAACTGCAAACCTCTATCATTTTATTTATATAGAAGGTATCTCTAAAGCTATCGTGGCCCACCTGGTAAGTATATAGAGATGATGCAAAAGCTTAGTACCTCTTTTTTTTTAAAAAAAAAACGTTTACCACCACACTAGGATTTTCTCATGTATCGTGGAGGCAGTTTACAAACATAAATTGCACAAGGACAAACATTGTACAGACCCGGAAAAATCATTTGTAAGTCATACAAATACTTATTACGTGCGGGATTCGAACCCGCGACCCCCAGCGCAGCAACTCATTGCTAAGCCACTGCGCCACGGAGCCGTTTTTAGACAGATATTACACTTTTATAACTGTTTTTTTTTTCAAAAAAGTTTAGTTCCAAATCCTTCATATAATGTTATTATTTCGCCTACAATATAACCAGAAACAAATTCTTTATGTTGGCTTCCTAATACCAAATCACATTTTTAAATCTAGGTATTAATAATTAGGCTATTAAATCAAGCTAACAAATATTCATAAGTAAAGTTAATATTAACTCTTGTTCGTCATCTAAGCCTGATACAAGCGCGGAAAAATACTACAAAAAAGTCAAGTCAAAAAGATAAACTAATTAATAGTGGTCTTGGTCAAGAATATGTGAATTCCAATGGAAAGATTACTAAAAAGAAGTCTTTGAAACACGACTGTATACACGATTCTAACATAACAGAAGGGAGCAGGCATATTTTGTTAATTAAATTTAGTTAAGTAAATTTTGGGACTTGGATGGGTAAGGTTATATAAAGAAGATAGATCTCGGCGCCAGTGGAAGTATTAATACTCTTACCGAAGCCCAGTGATGTATTAGCAGTTTATACGAATATAAAATTTGAAGGAAATAGAGTTCTGTAAACATACATTTTTATACACTAAAGTTTGACCTTTTTTTATAAAATATGGATGACAAACGAGCACACAGTCCACCTGATGGTAAGTGGATGCTGTGACCCACAAAAATCTAGATGTATCTTCAATTTCGAATCAAAATGCAGATGCGTTATCCCCTTGAGGACTACGATGTAATGCCTCATTTCCAGCAACAACGTAAAAAAAAATAAGTACCACTTGTGAGATTATACTTAGGATGAATTAATCGATGAATTCACTTGCGCAGAAACCACACGTCTCAAACTACTTCACATAATTTCCATGCTTGAACAAACAAGGCAAGACTTGAAAAATAAAATTCCTTAGATATGTAAAAAATAATAAGTTTAATACATTTTATCCTAAAAACTATTATTAGTATATACACTTTGTATTTATTTAAATTTATTCTATTATAACTACTAAATTATAACTAATATTAGAATTATAGGATCGTCTATCCTTGTTTATAAATCTGTGAAGCTTGCCCGGCGACTTGCACTGCTGGCCCAGCTTTGATTACACCGTTGCGAATGTTACGTCCAACTTTTTCCTGAAAACAATAATAGTGCATTGGATATAGTTACATCGCATGGAAATAAATATAATGTATAAGTGCTACATATTTTTACAGTTTTACTATAGTGTTTTAATCCGACTATAATGTTAAAACGACACTATCAATTTTATCAATTTCCTTTTTTTAATAAAAATACTAGTTTGCATTCCTAATTTATCTCTTTTACCTGTTGAAGTAAGCTTTGTGTTAGGTATGGTCCACGACAGTGGTTAAATCATAATTATTCTTACATCCCTTCACAAGTAAACAGCTGAACATAGGCCTTCCCCCAAACACGGTCGACATGTCTTACCAGGTCGTCACTCCATCTATTAACGGGCACTACATTTTAAGTTCGAGGAAGAAAGGTTCGAGTTCGTGGTAGAAAAGTTTGTACCGATAACTTTTCTTCCTCGAACTCGAGTCTTTCTTCCCCAACAATTCTCGGTTTTTCGAGCTAGGTATATAACCGACCGATTGCCACTTCAGCTTACGCACTGGTGGGCTATATCGGTAATACATTAATGGCGGATGCGAACTCACAAGTTTTAATTTCGCTTTATATTTGACAATTGGGTTATCGTCGGTTGTTATTGCGCAGGATTAATATTGCATTAACTGTACACGCGAAAAGGAAGGCGTTTAATAACGTAACCGTTTCCGCTGTAACGTTTAATACAATAATGTTAAAAATTATAACGTTATGCTGGTATAGGTTATTAATGTAACTATCCGTATCTACTAATAGAAATATTTTTTATTTCGTTTCTTAAGGGTCTAAATTAAGGGTTTAAATCATTAATTTTATAATTTACTTACAAGTTTCTTAAACACTTTCCACTTTGGACTTGCAGTCGTAACACTGACGGCGGCTAAACAGGCAAATACGAAAAATATAATTTTAGCGAAGTTCATTGTGTTAATATTATTTTTTATTTACTTTTTCAAATAACTATGGCTGCTAAAAGTCTTGGATAGAATGAATAACATTGGAATGATTTACTCATTATATAGTATTCATGGTTACAAGCATATTTGCAGTTAATATACTAATATTTATATAAAATCAACCTTTTGCTATTAACTATAAGAACTATTTCAAACGGAGTACGGTAACATCTCGAAGCGTCGCTAAATTTAAAAGTACCGCGTTCATGAGACAAAGTAAATCCCCGTTTATTAGAATCATCAACGACCGCGCAAATCTCTCGGGTTGTAACAAATTGATATAATTTTGTTTACTTATTTATTAAACAATAACAGTCTTACTTAGAATCTTTTATTATCGCATATTTAACTTAATTAATAATTATCTCTACATCCGTCTCTTTCTATTGTCATTTAGTGAAAACAGAGAGAGCATCTTTAAGCGTTTTTTGTAGAATGAGGGTAATAACGAGCACTTTTTCAATTTCCGAGACCTTGGGATTTTTCAGTGTCCTTTGAAAAATATTGTTGACATTAATGACCCTTCGGACGTTATTGATTACGCTTGTCGAAATTATAGATATGACAGCTCAGTGGCATAACGCCTAAGGCGCAATGCATTGTCGCGAGCTCCATTCCCAAAAATGCATAATGAGTAATAATGGCGTGAAAGATTTTGGGATAGTTTAACTAAGTTCTACGATTTATGGCCTAGGAGTATTTTTTTATAGTATAAGGGTGACAAACGAGCACACAGTCCACCTGATGGTAAGTGGTTGCTGTGGCCCATAGATATCTACATCTATCCACGTTTGCGAATCAAAATGCAGATGCGTTGTCACTCGTGAGGACTAAGATGGAATGCCTCGTTTCCAGTAAAAAGGGTCTCCGGTTCTCTACACTCACCATACGAAACACAGCAGCTTTAAGTTGCTATTTTACGCTGGTATTTTGTGAGAGCGTGGTCCTTCCCCGGTCGAGCCGACCCATTCGTGCTGCAACTATACTATTAATATAGCTGCAGCATGGCTCTACCACGTATAAAAGTATGTCAGAATACGTAAGTTTCTTCGCCAAATAACATTACATCCACTATTGTATCTTAGCCCTTTAGCACAGTTTAGAGAGAGTCTTAGTCTAATACTGTCCATAGTGGCGACATACTAAAATTGAAACAGGAGATGGGCAGCAGCATCTTCCTGATAACAAATCAAAATGATAAAAACCGCGTTTGCCAATCTGTTCGCCAAGCGTGATAATTACAAATATGAGGTAATCTATAAGGCAGGCCTATATGTTAGGTAGGCCTATATGTTAGGGAGGCCTATATGTTAGGTAGGCCTATATGTTAGGGAGGCCTATATGTTAGGGAGGCATATATGTTAGGGAGGCCTATATGTTAGGTAGGCCTATATGTTAGGGAGGCCTATATGTTAGGGAGGCCTATATGTTAGGTAGGCCTATATGTTAGGTAGGCCTATATGTTAGGTAGGCCTATATGTTAGGGAGGCCTATATGTTAGGGAGGCCTATATGTTAGGTAGGCCTATATGTTAGGAGGCCCATATGTTAGGAGGCCTATATGTTAGGAGGCCTATATATGTTAGGAGGCATATATGTTAGGGAGGCCTATATAGGTAGGCCTATATGTTGGAGGCCTATATGTTGGTAGGCCTATATGTTAGGAGGCCTATATATGTTAGGTAGGCCTATATGTTAGGGAGGCCTATATGTTAGGGAGGCCTATATGTTAGGTAGGCCTATATGTTAGGGAGGCCTATATGTTAGGTATGCCTAAATGTTAGGTAGGCCTATATGTTAGGTAGGCCTATATGTTAGGTATGCCTATATGTTAGGTAGGCCTATATGTTAGGTATGCCTATATGTTAGGTAGGCCTATATGTTAGGTAGGCCTATATGTTAGGTAGGCCTATATGTTCAGCATGATAATGATCATTTTTGTACAAAATTTAATAAACAAAAAGGGGCCAAATAATATGTTATAGTTTCCAAAAAAAAGCTTCCAAACTTGGAAAACATACCCACAACCAACCCTCACCCTAATGACAATCCATTTATCAGATTGCCCAAAATTTGGGAAATTTTCTATAGTTGCTACACTTTGGAAACGGGTTGGCAATCGCAACTTTTATAATTTTTATTGAGTTCTTATCATGAAGACACTGTTTCCTATGGCAATGCGCAAATGTTGGATGTATAAATCCAACATTTGCGCATTGCCATTTATCTCACATTTATCAACATTGTTTGCAATGCAGATGCTGCAGGAACTACTGGACAATCTAAATGAATTCCCCCAACCGGTTGTACTGCTTATGAATTTAAACAAGACGTAAGTCGTGTTTAACGGCCATGTCATGCCAGATCCGATTAACGTTGGTGGGGAGATTCTTGAAGTTGTTTGTGAGTACCTGCATCTGCAATTCCCCTGGTGTTGCAGTTGTTCATGGGCGGCGGTAGCCACTTACCATTAGGTGAGCCGCATGCTCGTTTTCTCCCTCTTCTATAAAAAAAAACCTTTACCTCAAGCAGATAATGCAGTTAGGTTGAAACAACTTCTAGAAAGAAGCCGATGGGGGATTCAGTTGGTCTGAGCAGAAACCCACAACGCAATGCCTGAAGACGAAAATCTTAAACCAGTGCGTTCTGCCTGTACTCACTTATAGTACAAAAACGAGAACACTAACGGTACAACTACTCCACAAACATGAAATTAGCCATGTTTGAAGTTTTTTTGGTGAATAAGATTCGTAATGAAGAAATCCGGCGTAGAACCAAGTTCACCGATATTCCAACGACAGCCTTACTGGGCTGGTGATATCTATCGCAGAAGTGATAACCGTTGGAGTAGACGTATCGTAGTATGGAAACCGAAGGAAGAGCACGGGTCACAATATGGCCGCCGCCTATGAACATCAGCGACACCAGAGGAATCGCAGGTGCGTTACCGGCCTTATAAAAAGGAGTAGGCTCTTTTCTTGAAGGTTCCTGTATCGTATCGGTCCGGAAAAACTTCTGGTGATAGTGGTCGTGCGTTTGCACATCTAAGAGATCTGCAGGCATCTATTTCGCAGATGTTCTGCCTCATCATCCTGCCTTTCACTTTGCTAGTAATTATTCTATGCTCGTTAGAACGGCTTGTGATAATATAATAAAAAAATTCAGAATGCGTTGCAGATCTAATGTCATGAAAAGTTTAAGGTCCTAATAGCAATTTATGTTTGTAAACTGCCTCCACGATACAGGGGAAAATCCTAGTGTGGGGGTAATGTTTTATTATTAAAGGAAAAGGAAATAGCAATCCAGGCTATGTATAATAAATACGCCGCCAGGACCTCACCTTAAATGTTTGTTTTTATAGTTAACTTTACCGTTACATCCTATTAAACTCCACTGCTGAACATAGGCCTCCCCCATAGATTGCCTCACAGGAGGGATATTTGCCATTGTTGCCACGCTTGGCATGCGGGTTAGCAACCACAGTTTTTTTTTTATTAGGAAGACGCTGCTGCCCATCTTCCGGTTTGTTTCCCTCTGTCGCCTCTTACGACCCACGGGATGATATAGGGTAGTGGATATTCTTACACCGCCACAACACGGTACGGTTTTTATAGTTAATTTAACTTACAGACCTATACTAATCTGTGGTACCTAGCGAAGTTTAGATCTTCTTTTATGCATCGTTGCGAGGAACCTTTTGAAGCAGTAACATAAACAAGAAAAACTTGTTGCGGACGTCATTTTAATTTTATATATCGCGAAGACATAGACTTTATCTATACAAATAAATAAAACGGAAGTGTTTGTCTGTAATATTGAAATAATTGGATTCTATTCAGCTCAGGGGGTTATTTGCATCCTATTAAGACATAAAAAAACATGCGTTAGGGTCGTGGAACACTCAGTTGGATCGAAGTTCCTTTCGTAGTATATTATTATTGATAAACGTATTATATTATTGATTAACAAATACAAGTAAATGAATTACTAGCGTCTATTAAAATGAAGCGTCATTTAAAATAAAATAATATTTCTTTCATGGCAAGATAGGAAAAAGTACGAGGGAGATGGATATTATTCCATCTCGCTTCCTTATAGCCGCCAAGGCCGTCTGCACTACGTCATAAGGGGTCGTGATGGAAAAATCTTACACTTTTTGTCGCCTAGTCCCCATCCGCCAAATCCGTACCGTCCGATAAAGAACTTCGTTCCAATAACCATTTTTAAAGTTTTTTTCTGTCTGTATATCTGTCTGTTTGTTGTCTTTCCGGACTAATCTTGGCTATGGCTGAATCGATTTTGATTGAACTTTACGGACTTAATGATTTCTTTTATTTACGCAAATACTACACTTGGAATAAAACAAATTTTAAGGATTATAACGCGTTGAATTTTAACTTTTTAAATTTCTGACGTTTCGAGTTCTTTACAGTACCCATAGTCCCTCTAGTGACGGTAAAATTAAACGCGATATACGTAATCCGTAAAATTTGATTTATTGCGCTATACGGGGAGATAGAGAGCAATGCCAGGCTATATTTTTAGGCATTTAAAAAAGAAGCGAAAAATCGATAATACAAAATTATCTTGAACTATCTTAAATTTAAACATCCTATCCTATCCAGGCGAAGCTGGGTCGGGTCGCTCGTTTTAACTAAATTTCGATATCCAGCTCCAATGTTGGTAGATTCAACATATTTTAATTTATTCATAGCAATCAATTAGCACTTGAAATTGTAATTAATATTTTCATTACCTCCGGCACCGAGCATCAAACTCAGTTTGTGCACGTACCTACATAGATACTATAAAACGTTTATAGTATGTAGGTACGTACGTTGAGCGCCCGGCCACTGCTTTAGCTTCATTATTACAGGATATGAAATTCACCAACAATCTTGTTCGATTAACTTCCTATAAGCGACGAGGTAGTGAATTTATACTTCGATAATATTTTAATATAATATAGAGTACAAAATATTTAATATAAATTTGATATTTTTGTATAGAAATATTTTGGTATTATATCTGTTGTTTTAATACCTATTTAAAAAATTACGTTAGAAAGCATTAGCTAAGTAAACGTAGTGAGAGCATGCCTTTTGAAGTCTAAAACTGCTAATATGTACGCTGAATTGTTATACTGTAATAAATAATATGCACTTTAATTATACAATTCTATTTGTTACAGTGATACATCATTCTCCAACATTTTCAATAGTCGTTTATAACAACACCCACACCCACAGGGTCACAGGGCATAAAACATAATATAAAAATGTTATATGTTCTCCTGGTAAATTTCGATCATAGCGACTTTTCTTTTATAAAATTAAAGTTATTTATATTAATAATTGCAAATATTTAAATAAATATACAGAACATAATATGGACTCATTGTTCGCAGCCGGTGCGGTGTATGCATAAACGATGATATTTGGTTCTCCTAATCTACTTGTATACGTGCAAAAAGTTCGCAGAACCAATAATTTGTGTTTTGCACAAAGTTTATTCTGAGATCGAAATGGTGAACAAAGAATGGACCTAGACTTGCTTTAAAATGTGTGCTTCAATAAATACCGAATTCAATCGGTTAGGATTTGAACATAGGACTAGTAAACACTTACCCCTCACTTATGGTTTATCCACCTTAACTATTAACATACGTATATATCAATTCATATCATACATATAAACTTTCCAATGTAAACAAATATTCTTGAACAATGCGGCTGTACAGTGAGTTATTGATCCGATAATTCAAGTTCACGGTCAGTATTGTGCGTAATAATATTATTGAACACAATGAATACTCTTACTGGGTAACAAAACACGCCGGTTCAGTACTTAGTTGGGAAATACCCTTCAATTTAATTTAAAACAACTTATTATCGTATGAAGAAGAGTTTCTTGTTGGTTTTCTAGGACAGAGGTTTTTCGAATCAGTGGTAAAAGTAAAAAAGCCTTTCAATAAGAATTACATGTAATCTATCCATACTTTATTTGTTATAGCATTTTACCCGCGGCTTCACTCGCGTGAACTTGAATTTAGAAACATCATTAAATGCTATCCGTGCCAAATTTAGCAAAATTCGATTACTTTTAGATTTCACCTCGGTGTCTGTCAAAGATTTTTTTTGAATTCTATAAGACTATTTAGACGTAGATGATTTGTATTTGGCACAGATATAATAGCTACAGGAACACGTGCATTTATGTATATGTCTAGAAACACCTAGTATTTTTTATATCGGGCGTGTCTTCCGATGTATCCATAAAAAAGGTAAATTGTCTTAGAATGAAAATGTATTATTATTATTTTACTCTTTACATTCATCCATAATTAAAGTCAATTTAGTTTTAACAAAATAATGATGAATTTCATGGTCTTCTATCAATTTACGGTATAATGTTTATTTGAAATGTTTTATTCATATCATTGGTCCTATTTAATATAGATTAGTACCATAAAATAGTTGTAGATATTTTCTTTACGTTCGAGTAGACTTCAAAATTTCATAAATGCAGTTCAATAATAATGTACATACTACCCATGGAATAAAACTAATGTCACGGATTTTATCAATTTTAATTTAAACTTTTTTTACGAGGGGGTTTTTACGCATCTTTGGATGAAAGTTCCATAAAAACCCGCGTAAAGGAACATATCGTTAATGTGAAGCACCGACGCTCCGGGAAGTCTAAAGTATGTCATGTTATATGCCAGTGATAGTATGTTTAGTATCGTCCCAACCATTATATCGGATCTGATGGACAACAAACCTTTGCATCAGAACACCGATTCCTACCAATGATGATTCGCGAGGCTATTGAAATTCAAAAACATCCTAATTTTAATAGGGAAAATGGCTGAGTGCTACCATCTGCTAAGGACCCCATAATTAATAAAATTAAATTCAAACCCAAGCATACTACTGCAGTAATTTTTACCAACTTTAATACTACTGCATCTATTCTATTATATTCTTACTATGATATCAGGTGGTCAAACCCCTCAGTCCTCCCGTTACCATGGGTGCTACAAAGTGCCCAATATAATAAAAAGTTTAAATTAAACGCAAAAAAAATCCTAAAAATTTGTTTTATTCCTTATAAATTTTATTCACAGTGAACGTGGGAAGCACTAAACTCATGAACGGGAGTAGAAATATGTTCGCCTTGTTGTGGCGTGAAAAGTGAAAGAGAATCTGCCACCTCATACCGTCCCATCGTAAGAGGCGACATAGGAAAATAAATAGGAGATGGGCAGCATAATATCTTCCTGACAACAGATCAAAATAATAATAGCTGCGGTGGCCAACCCGCCTACCAAGCGTGGCAACTATAGCAAATATCCAGCCACTTGACAATTTATGGGGGAGGGTTTCAGTGGACTTTTGATAGGCTAACGATAATGAGTTCTACTCATCTTTGCAACCCTTAATATTTACGGTAGAGTAAAAACAAAAAAGAACATACCCGAAAATATGAATGAAATAAAAACTGCATATATTGCCCCATGAAAAGTAAAAAAGTAGCAGCTTACATACATGTTACATCAATCAACGGATTCATCCACGAGGGAATCGTACACGTTTTGCTCCCGTGCCGTGATGAAATCTAACGACGAGCTACACGGCCCTCGTATTTGTTTAAATAAAATTCATAAAAACTGAAACTAAGCTTTTGCATGATTGTTGACCACATCTACCTACCTAGTAATTACACATCCAACGATGTCAAGAACGAATTTTCAATTATTTACATCGTATATTCAGTAGCATTCTAATATTTAATTTTATCAAGACTAACCATTTTAGTTTATTTAGAAGTAAGTAGATAGCGCTATTGTTAGACGAAATAATGAAATCCAAAAAATATCTAGTAGATAATATCAGCGATAGAAGCGAACAATATAAAATCTCTTAGAGTGTTTATAAGCAAGCTATTATAAATACTCTAAGAAAAACCTTATCAATTTTCATATTTTTGATATACGTCATTTTTATCTATTGAAATTATTACACTTTTAAAATAAAATAACAAAGAAATTAAAAAAGTAAATGTTAGAATTTTTAAATAATTTTATAATCTAATTATTAAAAAAAAATTTAAAATTTTTATAATTAACTTACAAAAATTTTAAATTTTTTTTAAAAAATTTAAAATTTTTGTAAGTTATGTAACTGAAGGCAAAATATACTATTTTTTTCATTTTGATGACAGATGGCGCTGTTTGGATAACTAAATCAGTGTAGTTTCAAATTATTTTACCAAGGCTATAACTATATTTTAATCTTTATTTATAAATATGGTATTTCTTTGAAAAACATCCGTCATACCGCCTATAACTAAGATATAATAGAAAATTAACATTTAATGTAAGGAAAATACTTAACCTTCTTTTTTAGAAGTTCCGTTCTCGGATAAAAAGTAGTCTATAAGTTGCCCCGGGTTACTAACTACCTACATACAAAATTTAATGTAAATCGGTCCAGTAGTTTTTGCGTGAATCCGGAATACACAGACCGACAGACAGACAGATAGACAGACAGAAAGACAGACAGACAGACAGACAAAATTCTAAAAACCACTAATTTGGCTTCAGAACCCTTTAATTAGTCCCCTGGGCTTGTTTTTCAAGAATATATAATATTATCGTTGAAATGTTAAATACAATAACATTAAAAACGCTGAACGCTGATGATGTTCCCTAAACCGAATTTCGATCTAGTCAGTTTCAACGGAGACTAGCCATCTAAAAGTGGTAAAATTAAAAAATTTGTACAACCGACTTTAATATAAACATAATTT
Source organism: Parnassius orleans (assembly GCA_029286625.1). Lineage (NCBI taxonomy): Eukaryota > Metazoa > Arthropoda > Insecta > Lepidoptera > Papilionidae > Parnassius > Parnassius orleans. The sequence goes on from JAGSMP010000057.1 coordinate 340,504, forward strand.
ATTGTTGGTTTTTTAAACCGCTCGATCGATTTTGATAAAATTTAAATGGAACCATTTGGGAAGTATACCCCTTGAAACAAAAAAAGAATTTTCCAAATCGGTTCAGGCGTATTCAAGTAATCGGTGTACATACATAAAAAAAAAAGATTCCGACGAATTGTAAGCCTTTCCGACGAAGTGCATTTGTTATTTTCAAACAACTTCAAAAAGGAGGACTTTTTGAAGTTGTTTGAAAAGAACAAATGCACTCTCTGTTCCCTCACTCTCATAGTCCGAATATTAATCTGCATATAATAAGAATTTAAATTATTTATAATTTACTCACAAGTTTCTTAAAAACTTTCCACTTCGGACTTGCAGTCGTAACACTGACGGCGACTAAACAGGCAAATACGAAAAAAATAATTTTAGCGAAGTTCGTTCTGATATTAATTAATTAATTTACTTTTTTAAATAACTAAGTTGTTAAATGTCTTGGTTAGAATGAATAATGTTAACGTGTCGAAGCGTCTGTAAATTTAAAAGTACCGCGTTTGTGAGACAAAGTGAATCACCAGTTTATTAGAATCAGCAATGACCGCACAAATCTCTAATGAAACATTAACATCCTTACTAAGAACTGTTTAGTATCGCTTGCTTAACTTAATTATGTCTGTTCCTTTATCTGTCTTTTGTTGTTTAGCGAAGACAGAGAGAGCAAATTTAAACACTTTTTTTATAGAATTAGGGTGACTAGCGAGCACAAAATCCACCTGATGGTAAATGGATGCTGTGGATTAAAGACACTTTCGCTTATCCTCGATTAAGAATCAAAATATAGATGCGTTATCAGCCCTGAAAACTAAGATAGAATTCCTCGTTACCAATTAAAAGGATCTCTGGTTCTCTACACTCATTATGCGAAAAACAACGGAATTAAGGTGCTTTCGTACTCTGGTATACTCGAAGAATATGGTCCTTCCTCGGTCGAGCCCGCTCACGTTTTTAGCATTTCTTAATTTGACATCGATCATTAAGTAAGTTTGCCGTTACCGTTACAGCCTATTAAAGTCTACTGCTGAACATTTGCCTCCCCCATAGATTGCCTCATGCGGGGATATTTGCCATAGTTGCTTGGCGGGTTGGCAACGGCCGTTTTTATTTTTAAGTCGTTATTAGGACGACGCTGCTGCCCATATCCTGATTTGTTTCCCTCTGCCCCCTCACCCACGGGATGATATGGGATAGTGGATATTCTTACACCGCCACTACACGCTTACTATAGTTTATTATTTTATAGTCAGTTTAAGTTTCATAAAACATTAATTATAATTCTTACCGTTGCAGCGGTTCCAGACGCGCCGCGGTAGGTGAATAACGATTGCGTATTTTGTATATTTTAACCGACTTAAAAAAAGGAGGAGGTATTCAATTCGACAGTATGTTTTTTATGTGTGCTACCTCAGAACATTTTTCTAGGTGAACCGATATTTATGATTCTTTTTTTAATTGTAGGTGCTTCTCATGTGGTCCCATATAAATTTGGTCAAGATTTGACCAGTAGTTTTTGAGTTATCTTTAATATTGCGTATTTTATTGACTTCGACTACATTAAGGATGTTCTCATTTTATTTATATTGAAGTCGGTTGTACAAAATTTTTAATTTTACCACTTGTGTCATATTCAGTGGCGGGGTCGGAGTCGAACTCTGATTATTTGCATACGGATACGGATCATTACTTATATGCATTTTAAAACATTAAATTTACTTTTATGAATTAGAAGAATGTAGGTATGTGTCTCTTACTACTACTCAACGTCGATTATTAACATGGTTATTGTGGTTATCTTCTAAGAATTTCGAGGAAAACACCTTAATACAAGAGGTGATCAATGTTGTATAAATATCGATGATGACATTGACGTTGATGTCAATAGCCCAACATCGACTTTTTTTATACATTGTTCGAAATAATAAAACACCATAAATCACATCATGATATTGGTTTCCTGTTTCGATATATTATGCAATCTAACTTTAATATAACGTCGTACTAACATACTCCAATTATTAATTACTAGCGATCCGCCCCGGCTTCGCACGGTTGATTTCTGAATCTCAACAACAACACCACCTACCGGGTCCAATTGTGAATCTAAACCATTCTCTAATCAACTTCCGATTGCGTTTTAAATGTTATAGATAATAATATCATCGATGTTTAAATATTAAATTAATTTTTAAACATCGATGATATTATTATCTTCAATTCAAGTTAAATATTTTATCTTTCAACATCGACAATTATTGAACATCTCCACTAACTACATACTAATGAAGGCATAAGTAGAGATTAATATTTTTTTTATAGGATGAGAATGACAAACGAGCGCACATTCCACCTGATGGTAAGTGGTTGCTGTGGCTCATAGACATCTACATCTGTTCTCAATTAACACATACACTGCCGTCAGTCATCCTTTAAATGCAGTACTCCGTGCAAAGTGACTGACACGGCAGCATAAGGGTTAAGAATCAAAATGCAGATGTGTTGTCACCCTTGAGGACTAAGATGGAATGCCTCGTTTGCAGTATAAAGGGTCTCCGGTTCTCTACACTCACCATACGAAACACAGCAGCGTTAAGCTGCTATTTTACGCTCGTATTCTGTGAGAGCGTGGTCCTTCCCCGGTCGAGCTGACTCATTCGTGCTAAAACTATACTACTAATATAGCTGCAGCGTGGCTCTGCCACGTAAAATTTATTTTTATCTTAAAATGGTTTATTTTATTTTCTTATTTTAGTTTACTTTATTGGAACGAAGTTCCTTATCGGACGGTACGGATTTGGGGCATGGGGGCTAGGCGACAAAAAGTGTAAGATTTTTCCGTCACGACCCCTGACGTAGTGTAGACGGCCTTGATGACTATAAGGAAGCGAGATGGAATAATATCCATCTCCTCTCACTTTTCTTATCTTGTCATGAAAGAAATATTATTTTATTTTAAATGACGCTTCATTTTAATACACGCTAGTAATTCATTTATTTGTATTTGTTAATCAATAATATAATACGTTTATCAATAATAATATTCTACGAAAGGATCTTGGTTCAAACCGAGTGTGCCACGACACTAACGCATGTTTTTTTATCTTAAAATTTAATATACAATGCAATTTGTTTAAAAGGACTAACTGCCGTCAGATAAGGGCCCGCTCCCTCTGTTCGAACGGTGCGGTGGTCAGATAACCGATTTGTTTATAGGTGAACACTGTTACGGAAAATGAACATTCGGACATAATCGGTAACCTCATTTTCATTACCATCATCATCATCATCAGTCACAGCTATGTGAAACCAGTTGACTTCATCATCATCATCATCAGCCCTTCACAAGTCCACTGCTGAACATAGGCCTCCCCCACGGAATGCCACAAAGCACGGTCCCGAGCCACCTGCATCCATTGACTTCCTGCATGTCTTATCAGGTCGTTACTCCATCTAGTGGGGGGACGCCCTACACTTCGCCTGCCGGTACGAGGCTGCCACTCGAGAACCTTTCTTCCAGTTGAAACCAGTTGGCTTACAGCACTAATATCACAGAAAACAGTTATATAGTACAGATAAAAGGACTAACTGATTTAGTTACTTTTAACACGATTTCACGATTCTTAATAATATACAAACGCTACTATTGACACTGTATTTTAATTATCAACATATAAAACTGGATTTACTTTTTTAATCGCAGAACTACAATATATTTTTAGAATATTTATTCATGATATAAGGGTGACAAACAAGCACACATAGATATCTACATTTATATCGATTAAGAATCAAAATGCAGATGCGTTGACACTTGAGTACTAAGCTGGAATGTCTCGTTTCCAGTAAAAAGGGTCTTCGTTTCTCCGAACTCACAATACGAAACACTGAAGCTTTAAGCTGCTATTTTACGGTGGTATTCTGTAAGAGTGTGGTCCTACCCCGGTCGAGCCGAGCCATTCGTGCTGCATCCATAATATAGCTGCAGCGTGGCTCTACCGCGTCAAACAAACAAACGGCATAACTAAGTATGAAAGTGAATTATTTACTAAAAACTATATTAACAATATAGTTTTTAGTAAATAATTCAATTTTATGAAAACACATTAATGAATATTTTAATTAGGTACATTACTGTGATATACGCACACGATTAAATCGGGGATTCACTAAGTGTTCCGTACGACGGATCTTCCCTCGCAAAATATGGCAAAGTTCACGCTACGTCAGTGCTGCGTCTTATCGTAAACATTTTAACACGTTTGAATTACTTCAACACAAAGCGTTCAGTATGCAATTACAACATAAGGTTCAATTTAGTTTGAAATATTGTTTATTAACTCCATTAATAACTTGGTCACTTTTATTGTATAAATTCAGCTCGGTGCTCGCATATTCATCATTCCATACTAGACCTTCTTATTTCTTATACATCAAAGCCATTTTGCGAGCCAACCTCTACAATGAACTTCGCAAAAATCCTCTTCTTCGTAATGGCATGCTTGGCAGCCCTTAGCGTCACCTCGGCCAGCCCAAGATGGAAGATATTCAAAAAAATTGTAAGTTAGTTAATATTTTTATTGCACGTTGAAATGCATATGTTTTTAATATCTAAAAACATAATTATATAATTAAAAATATATAATATAAAAATATATATAAAAATATAATTATTTTATTTCATAGAATAAGAGTGAAAATAGGTCACACAGTCAACCTGATAATAAGTGTGTGCCATGAACTATACACGTCTCCTTCTATCCTCGATTATGAATCTAAATGTAGATCACCCCTGAAGACTAAGATGGAATTACTCGTACCAATAAAAAGGGTTTTCGGTTCTCAACACTCACCATACGAAACACAACAGCATTAATCTACAAGCAATAACACCATAAGGCCATACATACTATACCTACTACTAACGCCATCTATCACCAGGTGAAGTGCGAGTTCTCTTGCCACTTCAATTTCAGTAAAAATTATGTATAAAATATTGAACTGATTGTGTAGTTAAAGCAATTTGAATTAATATAAATTTACTATGTGTTACCAATTTTCTGAGTACATTTCACTCTGCGTGGGTACCAAACTCATAACTATTTCCAATGTTTTAGTCAAATTATATTACAAAAATTTATTAATAATTAAATAATTGATTTTTGTATTATTTTCAGGAGAAAATGGGGAGAAATATTCGTGATGGAATAATTAAGGCCGGACCAGCTGTGGCGGTGGTTGGACAAGCTACCGCTGTTGCAAAAGGATAATTAGCATCGTCACTATTATTAAAATAATAATACTAGTTTATAATGATAATCTTATTTATTATAGGTTAAGCTATCTATAGAAATGTAAATACCGCAAATAAATATTTTTTTAAATTATTATGTCTGTACTTTATTTTTGAAAGTTTTAATCACGTCATGAAAATTATTATTAACTCGTTCTTATTTTCATGTTCAAGAATTTGCTATTGTGGAAATTAGACAGTGAATCTTAATTTTGAACTAGAAGCCTGAATTAAAGCAAAAGTAATACAAAGTATCACTAGTCCACCCGTGGATTAATAAAGGCCGCTTATAAAGACGGTGAAGAGCGCATGTTCCTAAATGAGGAGTTTTAATTGTGACTGTGTAAGCATTTACACAGTCACAATTAAAACTCCTTGTTGGTTGTTGTTTATACTTTAACTAGCTATACCCGACGCATATCTGCCGCAGAATAAGTAATTGTGGAAACATCGTTTTAAGTTTAGAAGAGTTATAATGCTTATTTAGGAATGATAATACAATAATTGACATTGAATGATCTAAAAATAAACTCTAATAAATTATTGGTACATACGCGCGCCATCTACTGTAAGTTAATTGTACTATGCCTATAACTTTCGCATTAATGCAAGCAATAAGGTGACATAGTTTTAATGCAATCTGATGAACGTATAGCAGCGCATAAAATACGAACAAACAAAAATAGTAATTTTTATATATTAGAAGACTAGATGGTACACGGCGCGTTGCTGCCGCAGAAGAAATAATTGTGAAAATGTGATTTTAAATTTGGAAGAGTTATATTGTTTAATTAGGAATGATAATACTTTCATTGAAGTTGAATGATATAAAACTTTCAAATAAATTTGTCGGTACGCTAAGCGCGCCACCTAGTGTAAGTTAATGGTTTGTTAGAGGATAAGGATCACAAACGAGCATACGGTCCACCTGATGGTAAGTAATCTATCCTAGATTATGAATCAAAACGCAGATGCTTTGTCACGTGAGGACCAAAATGGAATGCCTCGTTTCCAGTAAAAAGGTTCTCCGGTTCTCTACTCTCACCATACGAAACACAGCAGCAGCGTTAAGCTGCTATTTTACGCTGGTATTCTGTGAGAGTGTAGACCTTCCCCGGTCGAGCCGAACCATTCGTGCTACATTTATACCAGTAATATAGCTGCAGCATGGCTCTACCACGTAAAAAAACTAATTGTACTATACCTATAAACTTCGCGCAAGTGCAAGCAATAAGTTGACGAAATTTTACCGCAATCTGATGAACGATATGGCAGCGCATAAAATACGAACAAACAAATATTAATTTTTATATATGAGATAATTATTGGCCTCTCTTGTTTTTGTGTTTGCCTAAATTATTGTCATGCTTGGCGACGAATTTACGATCGTATTGTCAGACGTCTCGCACCTTCTACGCTACTAACCGTCATCGGTTAAGATATTTTAAGTCTGACGTAAACGAGGTGGTCATGCCACTATCTACCTAAAGCCATTAGATTCTTCTGGTATTTCTCATATTCTACTTTTACGGTACTTACGGGTCAAAATTGTGTGATAGACCCCTTACACCGTCACAACAAGGCAATAATATAAATACAAACATTTTAAATAAAAATATAGAAAAACTGAATAATTTAAAATAAAAAAACTGTAAAACTCAGAGACGCAGGGTTTTCATTTTATAATATTGAGCGTCAAATACAATATGAATTCTGCAGACCTTTAACACCTCCTGCATCCATGTTGACGTTGACGTTGAATTTAAAGAGTAGGTAAGGCCGTAAGTCTAACACTGAATGATTAAAAATCTAATTCATTTATGACAAAATTGTTGTAATGAACGTTCATAAAAGTTGTCTATATTACTTATTCTGAACGTTCTCTGCAAATTCGGCAAGTTATTGCAAAATAACCCTGTATATCACTGCTCGTCTCTTCTTCATCATCAGCCTGTAAAAGTACGTTGAAGGAGGTATTTACCTTCATAAAACGCTTTGCAAGTGGATTGGCTGTCGCAGTATCAGACGTCTCGCACCTTCGGCGCTAAAACACATCGGCCTGAGTGTTTTATGTCTGGCCTAAGCGAGGTAGTTATCCCGTGGTTATTCCGGCCTGTATCGGAAGACATGAAATGTTTCTGTGACATGCCATAGTCATTTCCATGACTCCATTTTCTTCTAGTGGAGTCATGGATTCTGCTCAGCCACCACATGGCATACATCAATGATAAGTATACACTTTTGTAAAAGAGAGCCGTACGGGCCATTTATAACTTGAATTGTAAAGAGTCCCTCATTGAAATTTGTTAAAAAATAAACATAATATTAACATTAACATCGCAATATATTTATGAAAATGTAATGTATGTACATAAAAACTTACTAAAATGAAGATGTTCATACTTTAAACACTAGAAACAAACATAAGCTTGTAATACCAGTTACTAGACTCCACAGAATTAGTAATTCATTTATGGGGCAATTTATACGCTTTTAAAAAAAAATCTCAGAAAATCTCAAAATTGTCAATAAACTACTTAAAAGTTATATAATATCAAGGAATACATGAATGAAAATAACCCCTGGCAATGAGGTGATCGCCAGCATGCTGTGTATTATTATAAATGATATGTTATTTACATCATTATTATAAAATTATACATTATGTTTAAAAAAATAATCTTCCTAGGACAGAGGTATTTTCCGAACCAGGTAAATAAAAATATGACTTTCATTCAGTATTATGTAAGAATAAAAATCATTTTATTCTATTCTACAAAATTTTCATCTTTCGAATATCTAACAACTAATAATATCTTCAACAATTAATAGCGAAGACAAAACAATATTAGTTTATTTTTTCTACTGCGTTATTCTAAGATCTCTTTATTTATCATTATTATTTATTTTTGTCTCCAACGTCGCTTAACCCGTGTCGAGGCACACGTATGTTAGTACCTTATCGTTACGGTGTTTAACATGGATTATATCCTTTATACTTCGTATTATAGGTACTAAAACGAAAGCAGCACAATTTTATGATAATAGTTAGTTAGATAAGAATAAAGATGTTCATACTTTAAACACTAGGAACAAACATACGCTTGTAATGCCAGTTACTAAACTCCACAGAATTAGTAATTCATTTAAGGCAGTGATTCCCAACCAGTGGTCTGCAAGAGCTTAAATATGTTCCGCGAAAGATTTAAATATTATAACTACCTAATTATTTTAAATGAAACATTTATTATTTTTTCGTCACGCAGGCAGTGCAACACCCCGCGTCGCGTCGCAATCAAAATCGCAATTTGTTACCAAACATGTATGATTTCTTTTACAATAAATACACAAATTATAATACTGTGAATGAATGCTTCTTTTCAGTTTATCATATAATTAGTTTATCAAATAATGTTAAAAGTTGTGATTAAAATTTATTGTTGGATTCACATAGTGTTTTTTCTTTCACCTTGTGGTCCCTGCTAACAAGAAAGAAATCAAAGTGGTCCCTGGTCAAAAATAGGTTGGGAAACCCAGATTTAAGGGCTAACAACAAAATCTCAGGATAACGTTCAAAGTTTGACAATAAACAAGTTTTAAAGTTTAAGATTGTACAAAAAAGGATTATTATAACATCAAAGGCTACTTGAACAAAAATAACCCCTGGGGAGGAGGTGATCGCCATCATGCTGATTCTATTAAAATTAATTGAAAAAAATGCACAAAATTATTACAAAGTGATATAAGCTTAAAAAAATTATCCCGCTGGGTTTCTTGCTGATTCTTACCAGGACAGATGTATTTTCCGAACCAGTGGTAAATAAAAATATGACTTTCATTGAGTATTATATAATATCATTGATGTAAAGTATTGTACAATATTATTGGGAGGCACTGACCGTTAGTTTGGACATAGCGAAGGCCTTCGATCGGGTCTGGCACAAAGCGCTTCTTTCGAAGCTCCCTTCCTATGGGCTTCCCGAGAAATTGTGCAATTGGACCACCAGTTTGCATATCAATGATATGTTGCAAGCTGGTAACATTCATTACTATGCAGACGACAGTACTGGTGATGCCTTATACACGGGCCGTGCTAATATTTCTCGGAAAACGTCGCCGAGTACCAGAAAAAACTTGTGTCTGAAGTCGAGTCTTTGCTGAACAAAGTCTCAGATTGGGGGCGACTAAATCTAGTCCAGTTCAATCCCCAGAAGACACAAGTTTGCGCGTTTACAGCTAAAGAATCCCTTTGTTGTATCTCCTTAGTTTCAAGGCAGGTGCCTTGCTGCCTCAACTAGCATCAGGTCCTCGGCGTCGACATATCGAATAGTGTGCAGTTTCGTGGTCACTTGAAGGAAGGCCAAATGGCAATTGGCCTCTAAAAGCTTGGCGTGCTCAGCAGAGCGAGACAGTATTTCATGCCGACACATCGCTTGCAACTTTACAAAGCGCAAGTTCGGCCTCACATGGAATACTGTTCTCATATCTGTGCCAGGGCACCCCAGTGCCAGCTCCTTCCACTTGACCGCATCCAACGCAGAGCGGTTCGAATCGTCGATTTTCTTTCGCATCTACCACGGGAGTGCTCTGAGGAATTGTTCGGATTAATCCCAGTCACCAAATTTCACGAACGCTCATCGCGCCAAATCTCCTATACCATCAACACCATCTGAATGCTTGGCGGTCCACCACTGTACGTTTCACTAGGAGTTTTCTTCCGCGTACAACCTCTCTGTGGAATAGTTTACCACCGGCGATTTTTTCAGACCGGTACGACTTAGGGACCTTCAAAAAAAGAGCTTACTCCTTTCTAAAAGGCCGGCAACGCACCTGCAATTCCCTTGGTGTTTCAGTTGTTCATAGGCGACGTTAATCACTTACCATCAGGTGAGCCGTATGCTCGTTTGCCCCTCTCCTATAATAATCTATATTTAATAAAAATCATTTCATTCTATTCTATTCTACACAATTTTCATCTTTCGAATATCTAACAACTAATAATATCTTCAACAATTAATAGCGAATACAAAACAATATTAGTTTCTTTTTTCTACTGCGTTATTCTAAGATCTTCTCTCTATTTATCGTTATTATGTATTTTTGTCTCTAAAGCCGCTTAACTCGTGTCGAGGCATACGTAAGTCCCTTATCGTTACGGTGTTTAACATGGCAGCTTTATATCCTTTTGATTTCGTATTATAGGCACTAAAACGAAAGTAGCACAATTTTATCACAATAGTCAGTACATACGTATCAAATCATTTTTAATGACTCAGAAAAGCTTCGATTTTTTTAATGTTTAATAAAGTATTAGTTATACACAACATGACACCCGTTTTCCCCAAGGGTGCAGGCAGAGAATAAAGAAAAGCAAGCTATCTGGATCCTTTATAGTCAAAAAAATATGGGTTTGGATGGGAAACTATGAAAGAAGTGATAGGTCGCTAGCCTATGGCCTACATGATTACAAACCCAGTATGCCGTTAGTCGCCGTTTACAAAATGTTAGGCAAGTAGCACGAACCTTCTCTTGTTTTATTAATCTCAAAGATCTCTTCATCAGCCCCTAAAAGACTATTTCAGGACACGGTGTTCTTACTTTGAGGGAAATTGCCTTGATCGTCACGTTTGTCAGTTGAATTGATGTTGCAGCAACAGATGTTTTGCAACTTTGACGCTCTCCTTCTGTCGCCGGTCTAAGTTTTTTACGTCTGACATTGGCAAGATAGTTATACCACCATTTCGAAATCCTTATGGCATTTCTGGCATATCCTACAGTCACCTCTTACGACAGCCGCGGGATGAAATGAAGAGATGGATTCACTAACATCGCCGTCGTACGGCATCTCAAGCTCCTTTACATAGTTTCCATGTTACTTAAAGAAAGTGACAAGATTTGTTAGTTAAAAATATTTTTTTAGTAAAAATAACTTTAATGCATATTTTTCTTAAATCTAGTAAATACAATTCGGTAGTTATTTAAATTCATTCTATTATAACTATTAAATTATAACTCATAAGAACTATAATCGTCTATCCTTGTTTATAAATCTGTGAAGCTTGCCCGGCGACTTGCACTGCTGGTCCAGCTTTGATTACACCGTTGCGAATGTTACGTCCAACTTTTTCCTGAAAACGCAAATAATAATGCATTAAATATGGTTATATTGCATAGAAAGAAATATATTGAACATGTGCTACTTATTTTTTTTTACTGTTTTATTATATTTAGAATGTTTTTAATGCTACTATAATTTTAAGACGGCTCTATCAAATTTTATAAATTTTTTTTTTAAATAAAAATACTAGTAAGTACCTAATACTGTTATTATTCCTAATATTTAAATTCTTGAAGTGAAAGTTTTGTGTGAGGAGTGGACCTCGACAGTAGTTTAATAACACACATCACATCCTCTCACAAGTCCACTACTGAACATAGGCCTTCCCATGGAATGCCACCTGCTACACGAACCTTTCTTTACCATCGGTTGTCGGTTCTTTTAACCAGCTGGCCGACTTTTAAGTCGGCTACCGTCGGTTGTTATTTTGCAGGATTAATATTTGCATTAACAGTACACGCGAAAGCGAAGGCGTTTAACAACGTAACCGTTTCCGCTGTAACGTATACAATAATTTTAAAAATTATAACGTTATGCTGGTACAAGTTACTTACGTAACTATCCGTATCTATTAATAGAAAGTTTTTTTCATTTCGATTGTTAATCTCCATATCACGAGGATTTAATTTTTAATTTTATAATTTACTTACAAGTTTCTTAAACACTTTCCACTTTGGACTTGCAGTTGTAACACTGACGGCGACTAAGCAGGAAAATACGAAGAAAATAATTTTGGCGAAGTTCATCGGGATATTCTTTTTATTTACTTTTTAAAATAACTATGGCTTCTAAAAGTCTTGGATATAATGAATAATGTTGGAATACTTTAATCATTATATATTAGGTCCTTACATATGAAATTAGCGTTTTGTCTTACTGACCACTTTGATCTGAAATGTCTCCTCTTTGGTTAAGAATTCCAAATTCAAATTTATAAATTCATTTAACTGGTACATTTGAGTTTTGAAAACAGTCATTCATTTGTTTTTTCCTCATAGTTTTTTACTTTCCCGAGATTCTCCTCATTATTTTTGAAGCAAATCGGGAAAGTAAAAAAACTTGAACGATGGGTACCTCATGAATTAAGTGAATCGAACTTGCAAACACGCGTCGACTGCTGTGTTACTTTGCTCAACCGACACAATAATGAAGGATTTTAAATCGAATCATTACTTGTGATGAAAAGTGGATACTGTACGATAATCGGAAGCGCTCGTCGCAATGGCTGATCTCTGGAGACCCAGCCAAATCCTGCTCTAAACGAAATTGACTCAGAAAAGTTACTTGTGAGTGTTTGTGGACTAGCGCCGGTGTCGTTGACTACAGTTTTCTAAAATCTGGCCAAACGATTACGGCAGATATCTATTGTCAGCAACTGCAAACCATGAAGGAAGAACTAGCTGCTAAACAACCGAGATTGGTCAATCGCTCTAGGCCACTGCTGCTTCCCGACAACGCAAGACCAGACACTGCACAATAAACAACCACTAAGTTAGATGAGCTACAATTGGAATGTCTGCGACATCCACCGTACTCCCCGGACCTTGCTCCAACAGATTACCATTTTTCCGGAATTTGGACAACTTCTTACAAGGAAAAAAATTCAACTCCGATGCGGCAGTCCAAACCACCTTCAAAGAGTTTATTGATTCTCGCCCCCATGTGTTTTTTTAGTAAAGGGATCAATGAACTACCTATGAGATGGCAAAAGTGCATAGATAACAACGGTGCATACTTTGATTAATTAAATATATTTTACAAAAAAAAATGACTTTATATCCCTCCCGTACAAAACGCCAATTTCATATGTAAGGACCTAATATTAATGACAGTTACAAACATATTTGCAGTTTGTATTCTAGCATTTATTTAAAATGAACCTTTTAGTTTCAATTACAAGAACGATTTCAAACGGAGTAGTTAATACGATGTTATTTAACGATAAGGTGTCGAAGCGTCTGTAAATTTAAAAGTACCGCGTTTGTGAGACAAAGTGAATCACCCGTTTATTAAAATCAGCAATGACCGCGCAAAACACTCGGGTTATTGCAATTTTATATGTCATTTATTTATTTATTAAACATCACATTAGCCTTAATTAGAATATTTTAGTATTGCTTATTTACCTACCGTATTAATCATGTCTCTACTTGTCTCTTTCTATTGTCATTTAGCGAAGGCAAAGAGCGCAATATTATGCAGGTTTTTTTTAAATTACGTTAACAAAGAGCAGACTGTGGTAAGTGGATGGTGTGGCCTATGAAAACCAACGCCTATCCTCGATTAAGAATAAAAATGTAGATGCGTTGTCACCCCAGAGGACTAAAATGTAATGCCTCGTTTCCAGTAAAAAGGGTCGCTAGTTCTCTACACTCACATTACCAAAAACTGCGGCAATTAACCCTTCCCTGTCCCATGAATCATACATAAATGAACTTTCTTAATTTGACATCCATTTTTAGTAAGAAAGTCAGTGTTGACGTTCCATAAAACATTTATTACATTATCTCTTATCGTTGTAGCGTTTGAAGCCACGTCGTGGTTGCTCAGTGACGAATGCGTATTGCGTATTGCGTATGCGCCTGTATATATATATATATATATATATATATATATATATATATATATATATATATATATATATATATATATATATATATATATATATATATATATATATATATATATACAGGCGGTGGATGAACTCCAGCAGCACGCATACAGATTTGGATCGGTATTTATATTTAAAAACATCTCTCACCACCATTACAAAGCGAGTTTTGACGCGATATTTGGGGTTGTCTTCTAAGAATTTCGAGAACACATTATTACTAGGGGTCAGTGTTGCATAAACATCGATGATGACATCTACGTTGACGTCAATAGCCCGACATCAATGTTTTTTTTTATATACATAATTCTAAATCAATAAAACACCTTAAATAACATGATATTATTCAATCTAACTTTAATGTATATAAATAACATCGTTTACACACTCCACATATTAATAATAGTTGTTACAATTTCATTCGTGCAGTCGAGGTTGCGACTTCTGATACGAGCTTGTGCTATTGATGTTTTAGATATTGTCATCGATGTTTCAACAATGATTTTATATAATATGTATATATATATATACTCGCATACAGATTTGGATCGGTATTTATATTTAAAAACATCTCTCACCACCATTACAAAGCGAGTTTTGACGCGATATTTGGGGTTGTCTTCTAAGAATTTCGAGAACACATTATTACTAGGGGTCAGTGTTGCATAAACATCGATGATGACATCTACGATGAATGTTTGATGAATGTTTTTTTTTATATACATAATTCTAAATCAATAAAACACCTTAAATAACATGATATTATTCAATCTAACTTTAATGTATATAAATAACATCGTTTACACACTCCACATATTAATAATAGTTGTTACAATTTCATTCGTGCAGTCGAGGTTGCGACTTCTGATACGAGCTTGTGCTATTGATGTTTTAGATATTGTCATCGATGTTTCAACATTGATTTTATTACTTAGTACTAATTAAGGTATAAGAGAGACGTAAATACAGTTTCTTTATGGTTATCGTTACAGCCTATTAAATTTCTGTGGAGTGTTTAAACGATGTTATATACATTAAAGTTAGTTTGATGTGCAACGTCGCGTCCGCAACGTTGCACTAAAATGTATAATTTCCCACCCTCCTTCTTATAGCTCGCGGCCTGAAAGGCCGAGAGTTCTGAGTTGATGAAGCTGTAACAGCCGCATAGGCTAACAGCATTAACATCACAGAAACTAGACTATCACACCGAGCGTTGGCCGCTCCCGGGTTTAACACCTTGCCCGGTGGGAAATGTTCCCTTTTGCTTCCACGGTCAAACCATATCACCCCGTGTGTGTCGCTGAGGCGACAGACGAAAATTTTAACAGAATATGGGCAGCAGCGTATTTCTGATAACAAATCAAAGTAATTAAAAATTGCAGTTGCCAACCCGCCTGTCAAGCGAAGAAAATTTTAAAATATTTCCCTATGAGGCTATCTATTCCGGAGGCCTACAAATGTTCAGCAGTAGACTTTGAAAGGTTGAAATGTTATTTATCACTACGATAATAATTCGTGTTCAAAATTTAAAAAAAAATACAAAAATTTAGTAAACGCCCGATGATATGTCAAAGGTTTTAACTCTACAATAACTATTTTTATATAATAAAATTGCTTTGAAACATCATAAAACTTTTAAATTAATTCTGTGTTTCACCTGGTTTCACCACCTTTTTGCTAAATTATTTTTTAATTTCAATTTCTTGAATACTCATAGCTTTAACTCAAAGATATAATTAATTTTCTAACGTTTTATGTCTAATGTGTATTTTAGTTTTTACTCTATTTTGAATTAATGATAATATTGTAGTCTTTCTAAAGTTTTATATTTTTGATTATTTACTATTATATTTATTTGACATGGTGTAAATGCATAAGGCATAAATAAGTATGAACGTGAATATGTATCATTAATCTATATAATTTAATCTATTATTAACAAAACATTAATGAATGTTTTAATTACGTTATTAGTGGTATACGCAAACCATTAAATCGGGGATTCACTAAGTTTTCCGTACAACGGATCTTCCCTCGCCAAGTTCACGCTACGTCAGTACTGCGTCTTATCGTAAACACTTTAATACGTTTGAATTACTTCAACACTATGCATTCAGTATGCAGTTACGACGTAAGGTTCAATTTGGCTTGTGATGTTCTTTATTAACTCCATAAATAACTTGGTCACTTTTATTGTATAAATTCAGCTCGGTGCTCAAATATTCATCATTCCATACTAGACCTTCTTATTTCTCATACATCAAAGCCATTTTGCGAGCCAACCTCTACAATGAACTTCGCGAAAATCCTCTTCTTCGTAATGGCATGCTTGGCAGCCCTTAGCGTCACCTCGGCCAGCCCAAGATGGAAGATATTCAAAAAAATTGTAAGTTTTTTATGTTTTTGTTGCACGTTGAAATTTATAGGTTTATTATATCTTAATATTTCATTTATAGATTAAGAGCACAAATGGGCACACAGTCCACCTGATGGTAAGTGAGTGCTGAGGCCCATTGACATCTACGTCTATCCTTGACTATGAAACAAAATGTATATGCATTGTTGAGTCTTAGGGCTAAGATAGAATTCTCCGGTACTAGTAAAAAGGGTCTCCGGTTGTCTACACTCACCATACAAACCACAGCTGCATAATGCTACCAGCAATAATGCCACAAGGCCATACATACTACATACCATACCGCAGTAGCCAATTATCATTAAGTGGACTTCAGGTCGCTTAACGTCAATTCAGGAACGCTTGTCCGTTCAATTTTAGAAAAAAATAGTTTTGTATTTTAAACAAACATTGAATAAATATACATTTACAAGGTGGTAGTAATTTTCTGCGTCCCGTCCAGGTTGATGACACCACTCTCTTATCTTAACTATCTCTACTGTCAAGCAGCTCTGCACTCACTGCTGGATAGTTCGGTTTTAATAATTTAGTGTTATAAAGATTTGTTCATAAAATAATTGGATTTTTGTATTATTTTCAGGAGAAAATGGGGAGAAATGTTCGTGACGGAATAATTAAGGCCGGACCAGCTGTGGCGGTGGTTAGACAAGCTACCGCTGTTGCAAAAGGATAATTTTCATCGTCACTATTATTAAAATTATAATACTAGGTTATAATGATAATCTTATTTATTATAGGTTAAGCTATCTATAGAGATGTAAATACTGCAAATAAATTATTTTTTAAATTATAATTTCTTTGTACTTTATTTATGAACATTTTAATCACGTCATGAAAATCATTATAACCTAATTCTTACTTTCGTGTTCAAAAATTAGCTATGTTGTGATTAGATATTCAATTGTAAATTTTCAACTATGATCCAGAATTAATGCAAAAGTTTAACAGAGCCAAACTGCAGCTATATAGCTATACCATACCCATTACACATAGTTACTTTATCATGCTACAACCATAATATTATGGTTGTAGCATGAATGAGTCGGTTCGACCGGGGTAGGACCACGCTCTCACAGAATACCAGCGTAAAATAGCGGCTTATTACTGCTGTGTTTCGTTTGGTGAGTGTAGAGAATCGGATACCCTTTTTACTGGATACGAGGCATTCCATCTTAGTAATCAGGGGTGGCAACGCATCTGCATTTTGATTCTTAATTGAAGATAGATGTAGATGTCTATGGCCACAGCATCCACCTACCATCAGGTGGGCTATGTGCTCGCTTGTCACTCTTATTCTATAAAAAAAAGTGTCAAAACTCCACCAGTGAATTAATAAAGGCTTCTAATGAAGACGGTGAAGAAAATGCACACACAGTCTTTATTACCGTTACAACCGCAGTTTATTTTTAGTTATTATTAGGAAGACGCTGCTGCTCATCTCCTGATTTGTTTCCCTCTGTCACCTCTTACGACACCCACGGGATGATATGGGGTAGTGGATATTCTTACACCGCCACTACACGGTACAGTCTTTAAACTTCTCTAAACGTTTGTACCTTAATTGACCTCCCACGTTGTTGGGTTTACCTAAATTGTAACGCTTGGCGTTGGATTTACGATCCTAATCGCGCACCTTTGACACTATTGCTCGTCGCCGGTCTCGATGTTTTATGTCTAACGTAAACGCAGTGATAATACTGCCATCTGTCGGAAGCCATTAGATTTTTGAGCATTTCCCATAATACCCTCTTACGACACCCATGCAACAAAGTTCAAATCTCGATAAAAATATTGAATAAGTATATGAATAATGCAGCCCTCTGAAACCTGCCGGAACCAACAACAATGTCACAATAATTAATTATTAATTAACTCTACTGTCTCTTTCTATTTTCTATTAGTAAAAAGAGACAGAGAGAATTTTTGTTATTTCTTAAATTGAAATTGAATTTTATGAGTAAAATTGATGGTGAATTACGTATTATGTAATAGATATACTGTTATCTCGTACATTCATCTTGTAAATGAGATTAGGCCTGTAGACAGCAGTGCGACGCATAAAGGCTATAATTTTACTTTTAACTATTTATCCATCCATCCATTACAGCCTACAAAAGTCCACATCTGAACATAGACCTCTCCCTTAGACTGCCTCATAGGGAGGATTTTGGCGTGTATGCAACACCTGGCAGTTGTGATGGCAACCGCAGTTTTTTGTTTTTCAGTTGTTATCAGGAAGATATTGCTGAGCATCTTCTCTAATGAAAAGAATGCATAATATTTTTATCTCTCGGAAATCTAAACCTTAATCTTCAGCAGTGAAGAGCGAAGACAAAAATATATTACTATATTTTTCTATTGCGCTACTTCTAAGGAATTCTGAGAACTGTTTTTAAATATGTTTTAAGGATTTATGCTACTTAATATATGTGTCCAAAGACGCTTAGCTCGTGTTGAAGCGTATCTAAGTCCCTTAACGTTACGGTGTTTAAGATGGCAGCTTTATTTTCTTTAGACTTCGTACGGAGGTACTAAAATGGAAGCAGAATTTTATGATAATAATTGAAGTACGTAATAACTAGCATAGAGGGAATCCTAAAATAAGAACAAAATGCCCGGCAGTTGAATTATGCCTATGTACGTGGTACAAAATAAGATTGTAAGTACCACGTAAAACGACATAATTATGCATAAAGAGCTGAACGTTGTTTCATTTTTTCTATTCCATAGACACGTCAAATGCCGTGCCATTAGCGAAATAAAAAACGTTGTCGATAAATTAATATATGACTTAGTAATATTAAGGATTTTGATTAATCCGGTTCGTATTTAACCACTCAGGCCGCGACATTTTATTCAACCAAATTAGTCAGAGCTGTGTTCAGACAAGGGAAATAATTTTTTTTAAAGATAAATGTAAAAATAACGTAGAGTCATTTTGCCAATTAATTTTACTATATTTTATCATAAAATAAAAAAAATTTATCAACAATTAAAATATTGAATTATTTGTATGAAGATCAAGTGAGCGCTAGAGAAACGACAATTGCAAGACGTTGTCGATAAATAAAATGTTTTCAGAAATTATCAATTACCTTGTAGTGGTGGTGCATTAATATCCATATCATCTCGTGGATGCCGTAAGAGACTTTGGGAAAAGGGTTATTTTTAAATAACCGTAAACATCGTTCCGGTTACGAAAAAGTCATAGTGAAAAATCATCGTGACTTTGTCACGTTAGATAACTACTTGTAACATTAGAACGACTTATAACGTAACTTTATATATGCATTTTAGATTTAGTTAAAAGTTAAAGTTACAGCCTATTATACGCCCTACAGCTGGGCACAGACCTCCTCTCATTTCTGAGAGGATTTGAGGGCAAGGAAATGTCCGCCGCGCTGCCTCAATGCGTGTTGGCAAACTTCACGTGTCTTCGAAATATTTTTTTTCTTATTTTTCTGACATGCAGGTTTCCTCACGATGTTTTCCTTCACCGCCGAGCACGTGGTAAATCTTGGAAAACAATTTCATTGGTGCCGGCGGGGATCCAACCCGGGTTGCTCGCGTAGGTACTGTGAAATTTACAGCGAGCGCTAACCATCTGAGCTACCACGGCTCTGTATGAAGTTTTATTTCAATAGTCGATTTTTTATTTCCTTCCTTACTATTATTTTTGAAAAATACGAATTTCATCTAACCTAGCCGATTAGTCGGTCGGGGTGGCGGTTTTTCTAATAAAGATCAATTTTCAAATGGATTTGAATCGAAATCTGAATCTCAAATAAATCGAGATTTAAAAGATCGATTACAATTGATCTTCTTTGATTTACTTTTCGAGTTTGTATTTACACTACCAACAAAATACAACAAAGCGATAACAAACGTAACTTTTTTTACTCATTAATCCATTAAGAAGAGGCGAAAGAAAATGAGCACACAGTCATTTCGCGAGTTTTCAAATAATGAAGTGAAAAACTGTAATTTTTTTACGTGTTTGGGTACGCTCAGCTAATTGCAAATAATTTTATGGTTCTTATTAAAACAGAAAACATCGAATCTCAATTTCTAGGGTGAAATATCGATTCACTGCTAAATACCGATTTAAAAATCAATTCTTTTTGGAACAAGAAATCGGTTAATCGATTTCAGATCGTCATGCCTAGTCGGTGTACCGTTCTAGTACACAGTACACGTACCTTGTTACATAGTGGCAGCTATGGCAAATATACCCCCTATGAGGCAATATATGGGGAAGGCCTATGTTTAGCAGCGGACTTAAAATAGGCTGTCATGGTAAGTGTTTGTTGTAATAGTAATAAGATAAATGTAACAGTAGGAGGAAAAAAAGACGGAACATTTTTTTCTATTTTATCTCGGCGGAACGGGGTGCTCCGTGCGATGTTTAGAGCAGCGTTGCTGAGGTGAGCGATATTTGCGTAAAAAAAATAAAAATACAATTATAGGTCCATACTTTATTACACTATCATTGACCAACGCCATTTTTATTGAAAACAACTTCGCCATAATATTCACGATATATCGAAATTATAACATAAAACATAATTTTTGCACATTGGACTTTGTGGAATATGAAAATTTTGTTTTTTACATGATTTCTAGTGATAACTCACACTTTAAATTTCATTTTCAGTTCCTTCTGACTATTTTATCCGTTAACGAAATGTATAAAATTGTTACGAGACAGAATATAAGCAAATAACTTTTAAAACCAGTGTAATTATTTATCTTTTATATAAAAAAACTAATCAACAAACTTTTTTTGTACATATTTAATTTTTTTAATTGAAGTTGCCTCTTGCACTCACGCGGCGAATGAAATAGACTTAAGTATATGAAGTAAACGGGACGTTAAAGGCGGCTAACTCGTCATTTGAAGTACATTCTCTTAATTTAGTAACGAATCTAATATAATACAATACCTTTTTTTAAATTTATATTATAAAATTCTAATAAAATTTAATAATCATCATCATCATCATCATCAACATAGCCCTCACAAGTCCACTGCTGAACATAGGCCTCCCCTGGAATGCCACAAAGCACGGTCCTGAGCCACCCGCATCCATCGACTTCCTGCATGTCTAACCAGGTCGTCACTCCATCTAGTGGGGACGCCCTACACTTCGTCCGTTGGCATGAGGCCGCCACTGAGAACCTTTTTCCCCATCGGTTGTCGGTTCTTCGAGCTATATGGCCGGCCCATTGCCACTTCAGCTTACTAATCTGTTGGCTATGTCGGTCACTCTGGTTCTACTGCGGATATCCTCATTTCTAAGTTTATCACGCAGTGAGACTCCGAGCATAGCCCTCTCCATAGCTCGCTGAGCGACCTTGAGCTTCCTCATCCGGCCAGCAGTGAAGGACCACGTCTCAGTTCCGTAGGTCATCACTGGCAACACGCACTGGTTGTACAGCCTCGTTTTCAAGTTTTGAGGTATACCTGACGAGAAGATGTGCCGTAATTTCCCGAACGCTGCCCAGCCGAGTTGAATCTGTCGATTGACCTCTCGGTCGAAGTTGACTTACCTAGTCGGACCATTTGTCCCAGGTAAACATATTCGTCAACAACTTCGAGCTTAGTGCCTCAACAACTACCGGCATAGGTGTGACATGGACATTAAACATGATCTTTGTTTTGTCCATGTTCATCTTAAGACCTATCCGTTGGGAGGCACTATTGAGGTCATTGAGCATAGTGCTTAGGTCCTCCAGCGATTCTGCCATAAGGACTATATCGTCGGCAAATCGAAGGTGAGTGATGTACTCGCCATTGATGTTAATGCCGTATCCTTTCCAGTCCAGAAGCTTGAAAACGTCTTCCAATGCAGCGGTGAAGAGTTTCGGGATATAACGTCACCCTGTCTTACACCTCTGCAGTTGGATAGGTTTTGTACTCTGGTTCTGTACTCGGATAGCCATCGTAGCCCTACTGTACAAGCACTTCAACACTTCGATATACCGACAGTCAACTTGGCACCGCTGAAGGGACTGCAGCACCGCCCAAATTTCGACGGAATCAAAGCTTCTCATAGTCCACATACGCCAGACATAGTGGCAAATTGTACTCGGACTTCTGTACAATTTGCCGAAGGTATGTATGTGGTCTATGGTGCTAAAGTTTTCGGAAACCGGCTTGTTCGGGAGGCAAGTCGTCGAGTCTGCGCGAGACGATTCGTAATGACTCTCGAAAAACAGCAGACGCGGCTCAGAAGGAAATCGGTCTGTAGTTCTTCAAGAGAGCGTTGTCGCCTTCTTGAAGAACAAGACCACCGCACTTGCTCCACGCCTCCGGTGTAGTGCCACCATGTAGGACGGAATTAAAGAGCTTCTGAAGGACTTCAAGTACCGGTTTTCCACCCGCTTCAGAAGCTCCGCTGTAATTCCATCCTCGCCTGGGGCCTTGCTGTTTTAAGGTGCTGGAGAGCCATTCTAATCTCGCTCAGACTGACGTCCGGGATCATCGGAATAGTGTCGGATAAGACTCGCTCTGGATCGTTACCACACTTGCGTGTGGCTCCAACGATGATGTGTACAGCTGCCCATAGAACCTCTCAATCTCACTCAAAATCTCAGGTGTCCTGGAACGACGCTGCCACACTCGGTCTTCAGCTTCAACAGTTGGCTCTTTCTGGCAGACAGATCTCTGCAAAGACTTTGGAGCCCTGGTTCCGCTCGATCGCTTCTTCAATACGAGCTGTATTGAAGTTGCGCGTCCCGCCGCATGCATTTGGAGATCTGTCTGTTCAGTTGCCTGTATGCTATCAAATCTACTGAAGATTGCAGCTTCATTTCGTCTAACAGCCATGAGATTAAGAGTGTGATCGGAGAGTTTTGTGTTCTTCTGCGGCGGGTCTTACAAAACTTAGCTCCGACCGCATGGACAGTTTCACGAGCTTGTCATTCATATCGTCCACTGCATTGCAATCTTCTAGGCACTGAAAACGGTTTTGTAACTCGAGCTGAAAGGTTTCGGGACTTTGGATTAGAGCACGAGGGGATGAGTTGACTTCATTAGACGACACCTCCAACTTAACGTTTAGGTTCAGTGTGCTTAACCATCGGTGATCGCTACCAGTTTTCACCCTCGCGATCACTGAGACATCACTGAACAGTTGGCGTCTAGTCGTCATAATGAAGTCAATCTCATTTTTGTCGAACCGTCGGGTCTGACCAGGTCCACTTCTGGGGCCGCTTCTGGAAGAAAGAGTTCATCATAAAGAGTCCCTCTTCTCCATGAAGTCGGCCAGCTGCTGGCCCCTTGGGTTCCGTTGCCCAATCCGAATTTCCTACTTTCAGCTCACCGTTCTCTTGTGCCTAGCTTTGCGTTGAAGTCTCCCATTAACACTATAGTGGGTTTTAGAGGAATGCATGGCTCTAGAGATATTCATACATTTCCTCCACCTCCTCATCGGGGTGTGCCGAAGTTGGTGCGTAAACCTGTATGACCTTCAGCGAATACCGTTTGGTGATTCTGAGTATAAGGTACGCAACCTCGTCGACACACTCCACTTTACAACGTTGTTAACGAGAGACTTGTGGACGATAAATCCGACACCTCCTTGGGACAGATGGTCGCCTCCGGTGATAGAACAAGTTGCCGGATTCGAGGATTACGTGTCCTCCCTCTCTTCGGACCTCGGATAATCCTATAATATTCCAGCGCAACTTGTCTATCTCTTCTTCCAGCTCCAGGATCTTCTCGTCAGTCCTCAGAGTGCGTGCGTTATAAGTTGCCAGGTCGAGTCGTCGTAGGTGGCAATCGAACCTCCACCGAGACTTAGCACCCCTGCCCCGCCGTTACCATGGTCGCCACCGTAGCCAGGAATAGCGGGGCCGCCGGAACTGAGGGCCGTCTCTTCGTAACTTTCTTCATTGGGGATATTGCCGTAGTTGCCACGCTTGGCGAGCGGGTTGGCAACCGCATTTTTTGTTAATTGCTGTTATCAGAAAGATGCTGCTGCCCATCTTCTGCCTCAGTTTCCTCTCGCCTCTTACGACACCCACGGGAAGATATGGGGTGGGTATTCTAACCCGCCACTACACGGGGAAAATTTAATAAAAACGAAAATAATTTAACTAAAGTTCTAAATAAAATTTAGAATTTTAGTTGTATAATTCGTATTAAATAACATGTAGAAGAGAATTGTTCTGAGCACTCTCATAGTGATTATATACTATACTCTTTGGCGGGGTCTACAAAATTATCACGGGGGAGACCGATGTGGACCGGTGGAACTTGCAGATTAATACATATTCATATCAATGATCGTTAATAGAAGCGTCATACGACATCTTTATACATAAACGTAGTCCAATAATGCGGAATTTCGAAATATCGCGGTAAGTTAAAATATATTGTTGAAAAGGTTACTATGAAATCTACTTAATTTAAATGGTTATTTGTGCCAAATTATTGAGGAATAATTTAGGAGTAATACTGTAAGATTAAATTGAGGAACAAGAACTGTAGTAAGTGTTATATATTTCTGTCTGTCTCTTTTTTTTGCCTTAAATGTCGTCTTTCTTTGTTATATTGACATATGATTAAGCGCTTTTATAGAATAATTGTGACAAACGAGCATACAATCCACCTGACGGTAATTGGGTTTGTGTAGATGCGTTGTCACCCTGAGGACTAAGATAGTATGCCTCATTACTATTGAAAATGATCTCTGGTACTCTACGCTCGCCACGCGAAAAACAACGGAATTAAGCTGCTTTCGTACGCTGGTAGATATTCTAAGAGCGTGATACGTCCCGCTCATTCGTGCTGCAACCATTTCATAGCTGCAGCGTGCCTCTACCATGTTACAAGCATTTCTTAAGTTGACGTCGGTTTTTAATGAGTAATGCCCAAATACTCAAAAGCTGCTCTATTTTAAGATGCCGTTGTCTCGTGATGTCTCTATCACTTTAATTCAAAGTGACTGTGACACCACGAGACTTAACGACATCTTAAAACGAGTAGCGTTTGAATATTTGGCCATAAGTCAGTATAATTATGTTCCATAAAACGTTAGCAGCCGCGCCACGGTAATTCAGTCAAGAGTGATTTCAATGATGGCGGCTGGGGTCGAACTCGGCTTGCTTAGGTACGGATCGATTTTATATATAAAATCATGAAACCTCTTACATCATTCAAGGGACTAATTAAAAGAATGAACTCTCTTAGCGCCAGTATACAGAAATTATATACACCATAAATCAGATCATGATAATATTTTCAGTTATTTTCTGTTTTTATATTATGATTTAGATTAGATTTAGATTGATTAAATCTAAATTCAATATTAAAATTACTTGTCATAATGTTTGTCTGCTATGAACTCCTAAATTACTGAACTGATTTTAATAAAATTTTGTAAATGTGTATTGCTTGCTCCAACTTCAGAGATAGGATAGTTTTTATCCCGATAATTGACCCTCAATATTTTTATTGCAATTTAACAATTTTTATAGGACAAAAGGTCGTCGGAAAGGGAAACGTATCGACCCCCTCTTATGTAACTCTGTGCCACTTACTACCTTAATCACCTTAATTAGTTGTAAGAATAACGTTAATACATTCTCTGTTTCTTAAATCCAGCGCTTAACTACAATACCACCTGATGGTACGTTTAAAAATTCTGTCTAATTCAGGTATTTTTTTATCAACAATGTTACCATTCAAATTTTTAAACATTGACATTGTACCTATTTTGAGAAGCACAAGACTATATTTCCTCTTTTTGATATCAGAATAATATTAAAACGAAAATCAAATATTTACTACGTCCTAAATTGGTGAAAATAATTAATAATTTTAAGACGTAAGTACCTAGACCATAAAATATTTAAATGATTCCAATTATTCATTTAAGTAAAAAAAAATAAAAAAAATTAAAACCTCACTAGACATTACCTATGGAAATTTTTCTACTTTTGTCAATTCGCCTTCTTAGATTCGAAATGATAGATATGACAGCTCAGTGGCGCAATGCCTAAGCCGCAACGCGTGGTTCTGGCGGGCTCGATTTCCGCAAGAATTCGGAATAAGTAATAACTTTCGTGAAAGATTTTCGAATGGTTTCACTAAGTGTACGATGTCATTTTTAGCCGAGTTTATAAAAGTAAACATCGAATGTATCAATAAACATCTCTATCTATCTTCAATTAAGAATCAATAAACACATGCGTTGTCACCCCTGAGAAATTCTAAGATCGAATTGGCCTTATTTCCAGTGAAAACGGTCTCCGGTTCTCTACCAAACAAATCGCAGCAGTAATTAGCCGCCATTTTACGCTGGTTTTCTTTATGAACGAGGTCCAGCCCCATTCGAGCTGACCCATTCGTGCTACAGTCATAATATTATAGCAGCAGCTTGGCTCTACCACGTGTAATAAATATTTAATTCTAACATTTTAGCATGTCAACATTAGCGATTAACCTCTGAATATTTGGCATGAGAGAATCCACTATCCCATATCACTCCGTGTGTGTCGTAGAGGTGACTGACCTATAAGATACAGGAAATGGGCCGCAGCATCTTTGTGATAATAAATCAAAATAATTAATAACTGCAGTTACCAACCCGTCTGTCAAACGAGGAAAATATTGCAAACTAGCTTTTTACCCGCGGCTTCGCTTGCGTGAGCTTAAATTTAGGAACATCATTAAATGCTGTTACGTGCCAAATTTAGATGTGATTTAAATTTGATTTATCTGTCAAAATTTTTTTTTTCAATTCTAAAAAACTATTAGACGTAGATAATTGGTATTTGGCATAGATATAATATGCTACAGGAACACGTGAATATATATGTCTAGAAACACCTACTAGTTTTTATATCGGGCGTGTCTTCCGATGTATCCATAAGAAAGGTAAATTGTCTTGGAATCCAAATTTATTATTATTATTTACATTTTACTCTTTACATTCATTCATAATTAAAATTAATTTAGTTTTAGTTGTTTGAATTTCATGGTCTTCTATCAATTTATGGTATAATGTTTATTTGAGATATTTTATTCATATCATTGGTCCTATGTAATATTGATTGGCACCATAAAATAGATGTAGATATTTTTTTAAGCTCGAGTAGACTTCAAAATTTCATAAATGCAGGTCTATAATGACGTATACTACACAAAACTAATGTTACGGATTTTATCACGTTTAATTTTAACTCTTTTTACGCATCTTTGGATGAAAGTTCCACAAAAACCCACGTAAAAGAACATATCGTTGATTTTAAGCACCGACGATCCGGGTAGTCCAAAGTAAGTAAGATAGTCCTCTTTATCTTTCTTAATATTAAAAAAATGTATTGGCATTAAAACGCATTACATTTTTGCACTTTCCGATTTCGTACCTAAATTTTGTTTTTAATCTGATGTCTAATATGGCATGGAACTACTATAGTATTCTACTTTCGAGGATAATTATGAAATAGAAAAGTTCCAGAATATTACCTTGGAATTCGATATGGCTACCTTGTAAAACAGACTGAAAGTAGGGCTGGAAAAGTTTTTGTTAATTAAACATTAATCTTTATGTTGCAATAGAACACCGATTCCTACCAATGAAGATTCACGAGACTATTGAAATTAAAAAAACATGCTAATTTTAATAGGGAAGATGGCTGAGTGCTGCCATCTGCTAAAGACCCCATAGTTAATAAAATAAAATTCAAACCCAAGCATACTACTGCATTTATTCTATTCTATTCTATTCTATTCTATTCTATTCCATTCTATTCTATTCTAAGTATGACATCAAGTCGTCAAACACCTCCCGTGACCATGGGTGCTGTAAAGTGCCCAAAACAACGGGAATTAAAAAAGTTAAAATTAAACGCGATAAAATCCTTTAAATTAGTTTTATTCCTTATAAATTTTATTCACAGTGAACGTGGGAAGCACTATACTCATTGTACGGGAGTAGAAAAATGTTCGCCTTGTTGTGGCGGTGAAAACATCATCTTCCTGACAATAGATCAAAATAGCTGCGATTTTCAACCCGCCTACCAAGTGTGGCAACTATAGCAAAATATCCAGCTGCTTGAAAATTTATGGAGGAGGCCTATGTTCATTTTAGTAGACTTTTGATAGACTGACGATAATGATTTCTACTCATCTTTGCAACCCTTAATATTTACGTTAGAGTAAAAACAAAAAGTAACATACCCGAAAATATAAATGTAAAAAAACTACATATATATTATATTGCCCCTTGAAAAGTAAAAAAGTAGCAGCTTACATACATGTTACTACTGGGCACAGGCCGCAGAGTTTTTGGCCAAAAAAGTGTTTGCTGCGCTGATTCCAACGCGGGATGACCTCAACTGGGAAACTTGAGACATGCAGGTTTTACTTCACCGCCGAGAAAGTGGTAAATCGACACTTCAAATTGCAATTTAAATATATGCTTAAATATACAATAATGCTTACGTACCATGAAATTTAAGTATTAATCAGTTTGATTACCGCCTTTGATAAGTAAAATAAAATGAACTCTGTAAGTGTAGAAAATAAAGTAAAATCTGCTTTCTTTAATTAAAGTATTTTTCCGCAAGAGCCTGTTCATTTAAATATACTCATATGAGCTATGAAATGAGGACTGTCACAAATATCTTAATACGACATATTAAGATATTTGTGACAGTAAAATATGAAAGCTATCTTAAATTACAAGCTGATTTATAAGTCTCATTAAAGGTAAAAACATAAAGTAGCAGCTAATATACGTCTCACTACTGTGCACACGGCTTCTCATTACCTATAGTATTTTGTGGGCAGAAAAATAGAGTATGCTGCAATGCTTCAATGCATGTTAACGGTTTTTACATCTCCACGACTATTTTAATTACTCAGATATCTATGTTTCCCCACGAAGTTATTCTTCGGCACTTTAACGGACACGTGTTAAGTCAGCACGTAAAATTTTATATGACAGATTCATCCTCGAGGGAATCGTATACGTTTTGCTCCCGTGCCATGATGAAATCTCACGGCTAGCTACACGGCCCTCGTATTTGTATACAATTTATAAAAACTGAAACTAAGCTTTTGCATGATTGTCGACCACATCTACCTAGTAATTACACATCTAACAATGCCAGGAACGAATTTTCAATTATTTACATCGTATATTCAGTAACATTCTATTATTTAATTTTATCAGAGACTTACCATTTTAGTTTATTTAGAAGTAAGTAGATGGCGCTATTATTAGATGAAATAATGAAAGCCAAAACTATACTATCTAGTAATATCAGCGATAGAAGCAAACATTTATTTATTATAGCAATAAGGCATAAAGTGATGTCAATTCTGTTAAAATTCTGTTTCTGTTAAAAAATACGCTATCAGCGCCGCTAGCGGTGAATAACGATTTAATGATATCGTCATATAACCATATCATGAAATAGCAACGTTGTGTTTAGTTATTAATATCTTCAAACAATTTCTATTCATTGATTTGGTCAAGCTATATCATGACATGGTCAACAAACAGTGTTAAATATCATGAAATGACCACACTATTTCACGAAATTATAGACTACTTTATGGTATATGAACATATAAAAATCTCTTTAATAAAACTATAATTATAATGAAAATTTTGCAATAATTGCAGACAGACCAGTTTTAATCAGTTTACGTATAGATTAGTAATTGAAATAAAACCTTATCAATCTTCATATTTTTGATAGACGTCACTATTATCTATTGAAATTATTACGCTTTTAGAATACAATAACAAAAGTACTAAAAAAACGAAACGTTAGAATTTTAAAATAATTTTAAAAATCTAATTATTTAAACATATAAATATAATTTATTTATATTATTTAATTTATCAGTAACTGAAGGCAAAATATACAACTTTTTCCATTTGATGATAGATGGCGCTGTTTTTATAACTAAATCGGTATAGTTTCAAATTATTTTACCAAGGTTATAAGTATATTTTAAACTTTATTTTATGTATGGTATTTATTTGAAAAACACCCGTCATCCCGCCTATAACTAACATATAATAGAAAAGTAACATCTAAAGGAAGGAGAATACTTAACCTTCTTTTTCTGATGTTCCGTAATCAGATAAAAAGTAGCCTATAAGTTGCCACGGGTTACTAACTACCTACATACAAAATTTCATGTAAATCGGTTCATTAGTTTTTGCGTGAATCCGTAATACACAGACAGACAGACAGACAGACAGATAAAAATTCTAAAAACAACTAATTTGGTTTCAGAACTCTTTATTTAGTCCCCTGGACTTGTTTTTTCATGAATATTTTAGAATTACAGAAACTACTTTTCTACAGATTTATTATATGTGTATATAACTCCATATGAGGCTATCTATTCGGGTGGCCTACAATTTTTTAGCAGTAGGTTTTTAAAGGTTGAAATATTGTTGATGACGACGATAATAATTTGTGTTCAAAATTTAAAAAAATTAAAAAAAATTAATAAATGCCCAATGATATGTAGTAGATTTTATAACTATTATTATATAATCAAATTGCAGTGAAAACGACATAAAACTTTTAATTTGATTCTGTGTTTCACCTTTTTCCTAAATTATTTTCTAATATCAATTTCTTGAATTCTCATAATTTTAATCTGCATTTTAGTTTTTACTCTATTTTAAATTAATGATTATATTGTAATATTTCTAAAGTTTCATATTTGATTATTCACTGTTATGTATATTTGACATGATGTAAATGCATAACGTATAAGAAGAGAAGACGAGAATTAATGAACGTTACGTTATTTGTGGTATACAAACCAATAAATCGGGGATTCACTAAGTTTTCCGTACAACGGATCTTCCCTCACAAAGTTCACGCTACGTCAGTGCTGCGTCTTATCATAAACATTTAAACACGTTTGAATTACTTCCACACAAAGCATTCCGTATGCAGTTACGACATAAGTTTCAATTTGGCTTGTGATGTTGTTTATTAACTCCATAAATAACTTGGTCACTTTTATTGTATAAATTCAGCTCGGTGCTCGCATATTCATCATTCCATACTAGACCTTCTTATTTCTTATACATCAAAGCCATTTTACGAGCCAACCTCTACAATGAACTTCGCGAAAATCCTCTTCTTGGTAATGGCATGCTTGGCAGCCCTTAGCGTCACCTCGGCCAGCCCAAGATGGAAGATATTCAAAAAAATTGTAAGTTTTTTATATTTTTGTTGTACGTTGAAATTTATAGGTTTATTATATCTTAATATTTCATTTATAGAATAAGAGCACAAATGGGCACACAGTCCACCTGATGGTAAGTGAGTGCTTGACATCTACGTCTATCCTTGACTATGAAACAAAATGTATATGCATTGTTGAGTCTTAGGGCTAAGATAGAATTATCCGGTACTAGTAAAAAGGGTCTCCGATTGTCTACACTCACCATACAAACCACAGCTGCATAATGCTACCAGCAATAATGCCACAAGCCATACATACTACATACCATACCGCAGTAGCCAATTATCATTAAGTGGACTGCAGGTTTGCGTGTCACTTCAATTTTAGTAAAAAAATAATGTAAAAATTGTTCAATTGGTTTTGTATTTTAAACAAACATTGAATAAATATACATTTACAAGGTGGTAGTAATTTTCTGCGTCCTGTCCAGGTGGATGACACCACTCTCTTATCTTAACTATTTCTACTGTCACGCAGCAGTGCACTCACTGCTGGATAGTTTGGTTTTAATAAATTTGTGTTATAAAGATTTGTTCATAAAATAATTGGATTTTTGTATTATTTTCAGGAGAAAATGGGGAGAAATGTTCGTGACGGAATAATTAAGGCCGGACCAGCTGTGGCGGTGGTTGGACAAGCTACCGCTGTTGCAAAAGGATAATTAGCATCGTCACTATTATTAAAATAATAATACTAGTTTATAATGATAATCTTATTTATTATAGGTTAAGCTATCTATAGAGATGTAAATACTGCAAATAAATTATTTTTTAAATTATAATTTCTTTGTACTTTATTTTTGAATATTATAATCACGTTATGAAAATTAATATTACCTAACTAACCTAAATAACTAATGTGTTAGGAATTTGACCATGATACCCAAGAGTTACAAAAAGTGTCACTAGTCTAACAGTGGATTAATAAAGGCCACTTATGAAGACGACGAAGAATATGCATACACAGTCTCAATTAAAACTCCTCAATCTGGAATTATAATGTTATTTTTTATACCTTAATTGGCCCCACTCGTTGTTTGGTTTGTCTAAATTGTTATGCTTGGCAACGAATTTACAATCGCATTGCCAGACTATCATCTAATCTCTATTTGGCAGATTCACATTCAATTTTTACAACTTTTTATTTGTGTTTCCAAAGGCACTTAGCTGGTGTCGAGGCATACGTAAGTCCCTTATCGTTACGGTGTTTAACATGGCAGCTTTATATCCTTTAGACTTCGTATTATAGGTACTAAAACGAAAGCAGCACAATTTTATCACAATAGTTATAGTACAAACGTATCAAGTCATTTTTAATGACTCATAAAAGCTTGGAATTTGGATTGTTTTAAATGTTTAATAAAGTATTAATTATAAACAACATGACGTCCGTAATCCCCAAGGATGTAGGCAGAGAAAAAAGAGAAACTAGCTATTTGGACCCCGTATAGCCAATTAAAATATAGTTTTAGATGTAATATTCTGACAAAAAGTACAGTTTTCAATCATTAACGTCACACAATAATTAACAACAAAAAAATAAATTAGAAATAGCATGGTAGGTACCAATCACCTCATTCCCAAAGGTTATTAAGTTATTATCATTCATAAATTCCTTAATATTATAATCACCCTTTTTATACAATCTTTGTTTAATAAAGTTTTTAAACTTGGCAGATATTAGATTTTGTATATTTTGTATATTTTTTTTAAATAGCATAAAGCATGTTCCATAGTTACGTTTACGTCTTACGACACCCACGGAATGAAATGACAAGATTTGCTAGTTTGGTAGGACTAATTAAAAGAATGAACTCTCTTAGCACCAGTACACAAAGATTATAGACACCATAAATCACATCATGATATTTTAGTACCGTACGGTTACCAACCAAGGTACTAAAAACTTGGTTGGTAAACGACCAAAAATATACACACACGTTTATATATTTATATATATATATATGTGTGTGTGTGTGTGTGTGTGTGTGTGTGTGTGTGTGTGTGTGTGTGTGTGTGTGTGTGTGTGTGTGTGTGTGTGTGTGTGTGTGTGTGTGTGTGTGTGTGTGTGTGTGGATACTGTATGTATATACTTTATATATTATATTCACTTAATTATAGCAGTTACAATATATATTCGTGATGTAGAGGTTACGACTTCCGATTAAGTACTTGTGATTATTTACAATTATCGAACATCCCCCCGCCCCCCTTACGTAATTCTGTGCAACTTACTACCTTAATTACACGTAAAAGTAAGTACATTT
The DNA here is from genome assembly GCA_029286625.1 of Parnassius orleans. NCBI lineage: Eukaryota > Metazoa > Arthropoda > Insecta > Lepidoptera > Papilionidae > Parnassius > Parnassius orleans. The sequence continues at coordinate 374,476 of JAGSMP010000057.1, forward strand.
TCCCTGTTTCTTAAAAACAACTTAAATGATGTTTTAAGCATCATTTAATTTGTTTAAGAAGTTTGAGTAATTCAGATACTTTTTATCAACATTGTTATCACCCAAACGCTTAAAACATTGACATTGTATTTTAAGAAGCTAATAAGACTAGATTTCCTGTTTTTAATATCAATATTATAGTCTAAGTTTACTACTCTGTCAAGAAAGTACCGGGAAAAGTTAGTTATTCCTCCAAGTTTAATTTATCACCTTCAAAGTATGCTCCTTCAGAAACGATACACTTTTTCCAACGAATAACCCAATCATCAAAACATTTTTTATAAGCTTTTTCCGGAATTGAGTTCAATTCTCGCTGCGAATTCTCCTTTATGTCTTCTACCGAATGAAAACGGGTGGCACGAATTGGTAATTTGTGTTTAGAAAAAAGAAAGCAGTCGGCTGGAGCCATATCTGGGAAATAAGGTAGTTGCTCGATGGTATTTCTTGAGTTTTTGGTCAAAAATTTGTTCACAATGATGACCTTGTGCGAAGGCGCATTATCGTGGTGCAAAATCCAAGAATTTTCTTTCCACAAATCTAGCCTTTTTCGTCTTATTTGCTCTCAGCGCCGCATAATGCTCAAATAATATTGTTTATTTACCGTTTGACCTCCTGGCAAGAACTTTGAGTGCACAACACCGCGATAGTCGGTAGATAGTAGAAAAGTCAACATGATTTTGACTTTTGATCGATTTTGGCGTGGTTTTTTCGGTTTCGGTTCAGTTGGAAGGCACCACTCCGAAGCTTTTTGACTAGTTTGCATGTCAAACTCGTAAACTCACGTCTCGTCACCAGTAACAATGCGTTTCTTGAATGTTGGGTCGGAATTGACTTGTTCTAGCATATCCACAGCGACTGTTATGCGATTGAGTTTTTGGAGAAAATTTAGGTCTTTTGGGACTAGCCTAGCGGCAACATGTTTCATACCCAAGTGATTATTTAAAATGGCACTAATCGACTCGTGAGACACAGAAAGTTAAGCAGCTGTCTCCTCAAACTTGATTGAGGATTTTCAGTCACTATTTCCTTCACTTTTGTGATGTTAAGTTCAGTTGCAGACGTTGATGGCCTACCAGAGCGAGGCAAATCACACTAGATATGATATTACTAAAAACAGCACTGTATTTAATCTAAATAACAGATGTAACTCAAACTCCGTGAAAACAGTTGTGCCAATTTAACAACAACAAAATAAACAAAACATTTAATTTGGAACCATAAACAAATCATCCATTCCCGATACTTTTTTGACTGAATGTATATACATCAGAATAATATCAAATCGAAAATAAAAATCTTTACTACGTCCTGAATAGAATAGAATAATTTTTATTCAATATTGATTACAAGTAATTCTTATTGAAAGTCATTTTCTTACTTTACAACTTTACCACTGGTTCGAAAAAAAATCCTCTGTCCTGAGAAGAACCAGCAAGAAACCCAGCGGGACTTTTTTTAAATAAATTTTACAATATAAAATGATTACAAACTATTTACAAAATTTATTTTAGAAACAGCTTGGAAGCGACCACCTCAATCCCAGGGGTTATTATCAACCATGTATTCATTTATATTATAATAACCCTTTTTATACAGTTTTTGTGTAATTAAATATTTAAACTTGGTAATAGTATCTCTATTACCAAGTTTATTTTCCTTGTATATTTTCTGGGACTTTGTTGTAATAGCGTATACATTGCCCCAAGAATTAATTACTGACTCTGTGGAGTCGAGAGACTGGTATCACTAGCGTGTGTTTGTTCCTAGTGTTTACAGAGGGTATGAACGAAAACGAAACCTGAAACGGTGAACACGTTTTTTTTCAAACGGATTATTTTTAGACCATAAGTATTCAATTATTAATTGAAAATTTTTCTCCAAATAGAGGAATCTCATTTCGAAACGATAGACGATTTGAAGAATAATGACATTTTACTTTTATATGTTAGACGTAGAAATAAATATTTTTTAATGCAATAAGGGTGACAAAAGAACACACAGTCCACCTGATGGTAAGCGGATGCGATGCCGATAGACCTATCTTTAATTAAGAATCAAAATATAGATACGTGGTCACTCCTAAGGACTAAGATGATTCCCTCATTTCTAGTGAAATCGGTCTCCTGTTCTCTACCATATAAATCGCAGCAGCAATTAGCTGCTAATTTACGCTGGTAGTCTGTGAGTGCGTGGTCCTTCCCCGGTCGAGTCAACCCATTCGTGCTACAACCACAATATATCTGTAGCGTGACTCTACCACGTCAACATATAAAACAACGTACAACTATAGAGATTATAATCCCAATTTGTCAAATGTGCTTTCAATAAAAATTTCCCCAAAAATCCTGCCCCAAAAATCAAGTAGTAGGTATAGCAGCAGCTTGGCTCTACTTGGTTTAATAAATGTTCAACTCTAACTTTTTCTCATGTCGACATTAGTGATTAAACTCTGAATATTTGGCGTAAGAGCATCCACAATCCTATATCACCCCGTGTGTGTCGTAGAGGTGACCGACCAAAAATATACAGAAAATGATGAGAAACATCTTCCTAACAAACAAAATAATCAAAAAACTGCAGTTGCCAACCCTACTGTCAAGGGAAGAAATTATTGCAATATCTCCCTATGAGGCTATCTATTCGTGAGGCTTACAAATGTTCAGCAGTAGGCTTTGAAAGGTTCAAATGTTGTTGATGACGACGATAATAATTTTTGTTCAAAATTTAAAAAATATTACACAAATTTAATAAACGCCTGATAATATGTCAAAGGTTTGAACTCTACAATAACTTTTTTTTAAATCAAATTGCAATCAAAACGACATTAAACTTTTAAATTAATTCTGTGTTTCACCACTTTTTTTTTATAAATTATTTTCTAATTTCAATTTCTTGAATACCCATAATTTTAACTCTATAATCTCATAATTTTATGTCTAATTTGTATTTTAGGTTTTACTCTATTTTGAACTAATGATTATATTGTAATCTTTCTAGTTTTATATTTGATTATTTATATTTATATATATATGTTTATGGTGTAAATGCATAAGGGTTAAATAAGTATGAACATAAATATGTACTATAAACTTCATTCATAATTTAATATGTTATTAAAAAATTATTCATGAATACTTTATTAGGTACGTTATTTGTGGTATCGGTATATGGGCACACCATTAAATCGGGGATTCACTAAGAGTTCCGTACAACGGATCTTCCCTCGCAAAGTTGTGCTATGTACGTCAGTGAGTCGTCTTATCGTAAACATTTTTACACGTTTGAATTACTTCAACACAAAGCATTCAGTATGCAGTTATGACATAAGTTTCAATTTGGCTTGTGATGTTCTTTATTAACTCCATAAATAACTTGGTCACTTTTATTGTATAAATTCAGCTCGGTGCTCGCATATTCATCATTCCATACTAGACCTTTTTATTTCTTATACATCAAAGCCATTTTACGAGCCAACCTCTACAATGAACTTCGCGAAAATCCTCTTCTTCGTAATGGCATGCTTGGCAGCCCTTAGCGTCACCTCGGCCAGCCCAAGATGGAAGATATTCAAAAAAATTGTAAGTTTGTTTTAAATATTTTTGTTGTACGTTTAAATTAATAAGTTTCTATTATCTCATTATTTTACTGTATAGAACCAAAGTAACGAACGGGCATATAATCCACCTGATGGTAAGTGGGTGCTGTGGTCCATAGACATTTCTATGAATCAAAATGACTCTTTACCAGTAAAAACGGTCTCCGGTTCTCTAAATTCACCATACGAAACACAGCAGCATTAAGCTACAAGCAATAATACCATAAGATCATACATACCATACCTCCGTATCCACTTATCCATCAGGTGGACTGCAGGTTCGCTTCTCACTACAATTTTATTAAAAAATTATGTAAAATATATTCAATTCGTTTTATATTTTAATGAACATTGAATGTACAACCAGTGCGTGTTGCCAGTGATGACCTACGGAACTGAGACGTGGTCCTTCACTGCTGGCCGGATGAGGAAGCTCAAGGTCGCTCAGCGAGCTATGGAGAGGGCTATGCTCGGGGTCTCACTGCGTGATAAACTTAGAAATGAGGATATCCGCAGTAGAACCAGAGTGACCGACATAGCCCAACAGATTAGTAAGCTGAAGTGGCAATGGGCCGGCCATATAGCTCGAAGAACCGACAACCGATGGGGAAAAAAGGTTCTCGAGTGGCGGCCTCGTACCGGCGGACGAAGTGTAGGGCGTCCCCCCACTAGATGGAGTGACGACCTGGTAAGACATGCAGGAAGTCGATGGATGCGGGTGGCTCAGGACCGTGCTTTGTGGCATTCCTTGGGGGAGGCCTATGTTCAGCAGTGGACTTGTGAAGGGCTGTAATGATGATGATGATGATGAATGTACAATATAAATGTACGAAGTCGTAGTAATTTTCTGCGTCCCGTCCGGGTTGATAATAACACTCTCTTATCTTAACTATTGCTACTGTCAAGCAGCAAGGCACCCACTGCTATGTAGTTGAGTTTTAATGAATCGGTATTACAAAAATTTCTTCATAAAATAATTGGAGTTTTTATATTATTTACAGGAGAAAGTTGGAAGAAATATTCGTGATGGAATCATTAAGGCCGGACCAGCTGTTGCAGTGGTTGGGCAAGCTACCTCTGTTGTCAAGGGATAGTTATTGTCGTCAGTATTATTAAAATAATACTAGTTTGTAATGATAATCTTATTTATTATAGGTTAAGCTATCTGTGTAAATACTACAAATAAATTATTTTTTTAAATTTTAAATTCGTTGTACTTTACTTTTCGAAATTTTAATCACGTATTCAAAAATTAGCTATGTAAGGAATTAGACCGTGAATTTTAAATTTTGAACTATAATCCTAATTAAAGCAAAACAGAAACAGAAAGTGTCACTAGACTACGAGTGGATTAACAAAGTCTTCTGATGAAGATAGGGAATAAAATGCATAATATACAGTTTTAAGGTGATACCCCGTTGGTGGTTTGTATTTCACAAATTTCTTTAAGTTTTATAGATTATGAACCAAGTTTTTGGTATATAGTTTTAGACTATATGATCTAGAATTGGATAAAAGGAAAACACGATAACATTTAATTTTCTTGATACATTTCTCCATGCCACAACATTTTTTTTACGAAATCGTTTATGGATTTTTAAAGCATAGTAAAAAATCATATCTTAGTTCACATAAACCATTTTTCCAAATCCATAACGTATTTTTGTTAAAAAATGTTGTTTGGCGTTTACCTAGTTATTTCCAAGCGCGTGCTCGGTATAGCTATCTCATAATTTGCGTACACATGAAGTAATTGCATACCTCCGTCGTCCGTGAGCTTCATCCACGACGGGTTAAACCACACCCCCAAAACTACGATAAATTTTCAAGGTATCCTCTTAATCAAATCTCCCCAAACAGATATTATAACGTTGTAATTTATACCTTAACTTAATTAGAAATGTTGTGAATTACAAATTGTAAATCCACAAGTAAATTAAATTTAAAAATATTTTATATTCAATATCTATGACAACATGACAACCGTGGTGGCACAGGGCCTTAGCGCTCGCCGTACATTTCACAGTTGTGGATAATTCATAGAGACGTGGCGAATAAGCTTCACAAAAGTTGCCAAAGGTGCCATTTACACGTCCTATGCCGGTAGAGTATGTTGGAAAGTGATGCCTTAATACCGTTGTGATAAGAGCAATATTACGAGACAAACCCAAAAATAATGTCATGTGGTCGGATATTATAGTCAATAGACTCACTACCGATGACACGTCAGACCGGATAAAGTGGAGATGGATGAGCAGGAAGGCAGACACTGGCAGTAAACGGTATAACGTATAGAAGAAGTAAAAGAAGAAGACCTATCTTAGTCTCAAAACAAGACCATTTTGTAGAAAACCCATTTAACAAATTGGAGTTAGAATCTCTTTACAAATGTTGGTTCTGATAGCTCTTAAAAAGTAGTAAGAAGTAGTAAAATTGACTAGTGTCAATACCCGCATCTTTTAAATAAAACTAGAGTTTTAGAGTCACTTTCATGAAATAAATTGTTCACTTTGAACAAGTCCCTAAACGGCACAGTCTTTACCAAAGACTGCTATGTAGTATAAATAGTAGTCTTTGGAAAAGACTTCTATGTAGACTACTTTACATAACTTGACATTTGAAACAGTACTTCTATCGTGAAACAGACCACAATAAATATACGGCTTATGTATGGTATTATTCTAAGTTAAAGCTGTATATTTTTATTATGCTTGTCGCCTTGAGATGTAAGTCTGCCAACTGATCTAGTCTAACGTCTAACAGCACTATGCATTTTACTTATACAATTACATTACAGGCTCTTTAACATCATCTACTTCATTACGCCTGTTTTAATACAAACGAACGAAAGTAATATTTACTACTGAACTCATCGTAACGACCGTAGTTTATTCTGTTCTAAAACACACATATTTATTTTATTATCCGCATAAGTGTTAAAGTTGGTACATAACCTTCGAAACTCCAAACTGAAATCTTTAATTACGGCCTTTCTTTAACGGTAATCGTTACTGTTAATCAAGCCGGGCACGAGATATCACCTTGTGGCCGTTAAATACTTGATTGCGCGGGAGAATATATGTATCTTAAATTAGAGGAATTAAATTTACTTACTGAGAAGCTCGTACTCACAATCTATATGATTGTGAGTACGATCTATATGTATGTTTATGATAGTGTTTAGCCGAAAACACTAGCGGTTATTAAGTTTAAAACTAATTAAATTAATAATGCGGTAAGAGCACAACACGGTGCAACAGCGGGCGCGGATTAGCGAAGACTTATATTGAACTAATGACCCTTTCCTTTTGAAGGTGAAGTGAAGTGACAATTTTACTCACACCACCGCCATCTATGGTAAATACTGGGAGATTAATTCGAGCGCATGTTCGGCGCGACTATACTCCCGGCCTTTGAAAGGTTCCCTTTCAAAATATTTTAAGAGTAACTTATTATTAATTACATAAGTGAAAAAAAAATACATAAAATTTTTTTTTTAATATCTGAAATAGAGAGATATGATGCAGAACTACGGACAGTGTGTGATGACTAATTAAAATTTGCAAACAAGATATAAATAGTATTACGAAGTTGCGAGATTGACTAACAATACTTAAATATAATATCATCATCATCATCATTACAGCCTTCACAAGTCCACTGCTGAACATAGGCCTCCCCACGGAATACCACAAAGCACGGTCCCGAGCCACCTGCATCCATTGACTTCCTGCATGTCTTACCAGGTCGTCACTCCATCTAGTGGGGGACGCCCTACACTTCGCCTGCCGGTACGAGGCTGCCACTGAGAACCTTTTTCCCCATCGGTTGTCGGTTCTTCGAGCTATATGGCCGGCCCATTGCCACTTCAGCTTACTAATCTGTTGGCTATGTCGGTCACTCTGGTTCTACTGCGGATATCCTCATTTCTAAGTTTATCACGCAGAGAAACCCCGAGCATAGCTCTCCATAGCTCGCTGAGCGACCTTGAGCTTCCTCATACGGCCAGCAGTGAAGGACCACGTCTCAGTTCCGTATGTCATTACTGGCAACACGCACTGGTTGTACAATTTAGTTTTGAGGTTTTGAGGTATGCCTGACGAGAAGATGGGTCGTAATCTCCCGAACGCTGCCCAGCCGAGTTGAATCCGTCGATTGACCTCTCGGTCGAAGTTGGACTTACCTAGTCGAACTATTTGTCCCAGGTAAACATATTCGTCAACAACTTCGAGCTTAGTGCTCCCAACAACTACCGGCATAGGTGTGACATGGACATTAAACATGATTTTTGTTTTGTCCATGTTCATCTTGAGACCTATCCGTTGGGAGACACTATTGAGGGCATTGAGCATAGTGCTTAGGTCCTCCAGCGATTCTGCCATAAGCACTATATCGTCGGCAAATCGAAGGTGAGTGATGTACTCGCCATTGATGTTAATACCGTATCCTTTCCAGTCCAGTAGCTTGAAAACGTCTTCCAATGCAGCGGTGAAGAGTTTCGGGGATATTACGTCATCCTGTCTTACACCTCTCTGCAGTTGGATAGGTTTCGTACTCTGGTTCTGTACTCGGATAGCCATCGTAGCCCTACTGTACAAACACTTCAGCACCTCGATATACCGACAGTCCACTTGGCACCGCTGAAGGACTGCAGCACCGCCCAAATTTCGACGGAATCAAAGGCTTTTCATAGTCCACATACGCAGGGCAAAGTGGCAGATTGTACTCGTCGGTCTTCTGTACAATTTGCCGAAGGGTATGTATGTGGTCTATGGTGCTAAAGCCTTTTCGGAAACCGGCTTGTTCGGGAGGCTGGAAGTCGTCGAGTCTGCATGCGAGACGATTCGTAATGACTCTCGAAAACAGCACGTAGACGCGGCTCAGAAGGGAAATCGGTCTGTAGTTCTTCAAGAGAGCGTTGTCGCCTTTCTTGAAGAACAAGACCACCGCACTTCTGCTCCACGCCTCCGGTGTAATGCCACCATGGAGGACGGAATTAAAGAGCTTCTGAAGGACTTCAAGTACCGGTTTTCCACCCACTTTCAGAAGCTCCGCTGTAATTCCATCCTCCCCTGGGGCCTGCCGTTTTTAAGGTGCTGGAGAGCCATTCTAATCTCGCTCAGACTGTCGTCCGGGATATCATCGGAATAGTGTCGGATAAGACTTGCTCTTGGATCGTTACTCACACTTGCGTGTGGCTCCAACGATGACGTGTACAGCTGCCCATAGAACCTCTCAATCTCATTCAAAATCTCAGGTGTCCTGAATCGATGCTGCCACAATCGGTCTTCAGCTTCGACAGTTGGTTCTTTCTGGCAGACAGATCTATGGCAAAGACTTTGGAGCCCTGGTTCCGCTCAATCGCTTCTTCAATACGAGCTGTATTGATGTTGCGCAAGTCCCGCCGCATGCATTTGGAGATCTGTCTGTTCAGTTGCCTGTATGCTGTCAAATCTGCTGAAGACTGCGGCTTCATCTCCCGTCTAACAACCATGAGATTAAGAGTGTGATCGGAGAGTTTTTGTGTTCTTCCGACGGGTCTTACAGAACTTAGCTCCGACCGCATGGACAGTTACCACAAGCTTGTCATTCATATCGTCCACTTCATTGAAACTATTAAAATTAATTTATGTTTCATTGGCTCAGTCACTATTGGCCTACTGTATCCCAGTCTGGGGTGGCGCTACTAAGACGAAGTTTCTTGATCTAGAAAGAGCACAAAGAGTACTCCTAAAAGTAATGAGCTTTAAACCCTATTGGTTTCCCACTGAAAACCTATACAAAATAAGTGATGTTCTTACAGTTAGACAATTGTATATATTAAATATAATTCTAAAACGTCACAAAACGCTTCCATATGATCCTTCCAAAATATCTAGAAGACGAAAGCATAATGTAGCTCCCATTGCTACGGTCAAGTCAAGTTATGCTAGGAGGCAGTTTACGACTCGATCTGCTTATTTATATAATAAAGTTAATAAAGTTATAAACATTTACCCTATGACTAAGTACAATTGCAAAATGACTTTGACAGCTCTATTAAAACTTGGAGTTATGATAAAACTGAGTCTTTCTTGCTCAACTGAAACTAATACATTCTTGGACTATATTTTACTCACAACAGAAGCTTGATTAAAAAAATATATATATATTGTATTTAATAAAATAGGAATGATAAAACTCATCTAAACTTAAGTATATAAGAACACACAAACAAGTAAACGCACAAACACACACACACACACACACACACACACACACACACACACACACACACACACACACACACACACACACACACACACACAACTATTTTGAAATATTGTAAATCCTTTGTGTATCTGTCTTGTTATCTGTCTGTTGTGGAGCAACTTTTAAAAATCAAAATTATAAATATGTTTTTAGATTAAGTATTGAAGTAAGTAAGTATCACATTAGTAATCGTTAATCAATGTTACGGAGAGGGGGGATCTCTAACACAAGTATTTATTTACTTAAAAGAAATCCTCAATCATAACACTGCTATGTAAAAACTCTGATACTGAATAAATTATTTGATATTTGATAGAATAGAATAGAATAGAATAGAATAATTTTTATTCAATATAGATTACATGTGTCATTCTTATTGAAAGTCATTTTTACTTTACCACTGGTTCGAAAAAAACCTCTGTCCTGGAAGAACCAGCAAGAAACCGAGCAGGACTTTTTTTTAAAAGTAAATTTTACATTAATGGTTGTACAAACTATTTAAGTACAAAATTTATTTTAGAAACTGCTTGGTAGCGACCACCTCATTCCCAGGGTTATTATCAATCATATATTCATTTGTACTATAATAACCTTTTTATACAGTTTCAGCTTAATAAAACATTTAAACTTGGTAATAGAGAGAGCCTGTACACTTTCCGGGACCTTGTTGTAATAGCGTATACATTGCCCCAAGAATGAATTACTGACTCTGTGGAGTCGAGAAACTGGTATCACTAGCTTGTGTTTGTTCCTAGTGTTTACAGAATGTATATTACTTTTTTACTAAAACTACCTTTGTTTTGTGAACATACATTAAATTTTCGTAAATATACTGAGAGGCCAAAGTTAATATATTTATTTCTTTAAATTTATCTCTAAGAGACTCTCTCGGTTTTAGGTTGTAAATAGCTCTAATGGCCTCTTCTGTAAAACAAAAATAGTTTCTGAATCAGCCGCATTTCCCATAGCAAAATCCCATAAGATATTATGCTATGGAAATAACTGAAATAAACTAGTCTAGCTGTCTCGACACTAGTGAGACCTCTAATCTTTTTACAGCATAGGCTGCAGAACTTAGTCTGCTTGCTAGTTTGGATATATGGGGGCCCACTGAAGCTTTGCGTCGAGAGTAATGCCAAGAAAACAGTGGATTCAACAGGGCTCAGTTCTTCCCCATTTAAAACACATTGGTACCCAGATTTTAACATTCGTTGTTGTAAATTTAATACATTTAGTTTTATTTCCGTTTAAATGTAGATTATTAACGCTAAACCAATGCACTAATTTTGATATAGCATTATTCACTTCGTCACATTTAAATGATTGACGTTTAAGTTTAAAAATCAAGGAAGTATCATCAGCAAATAATACTATATCATGATTATCCCCTACAAGGTATTTGATATCGTCCACTTCATTGCAAAATTCTAGGCACTGAAAACGATTTTGTAACTCGAGCTGAAAGTTTTCGGGACTTTGGATTAGAGCACGAAGGGGACGGGCGTTGACTTCATTAGACGTGACCTCTCCAACTTAATGTTTAGGTTCAGTGTGCCTCTCAGCACTCGGTGATCGCTGCCAGTTTTCACCCTCGCTATCACTGAGACATCACTGAACAGTTGTCGTCTGGTCGTCAAAATGAAGTCAATCTCATTTTTGTCGAACCGTCGGGGCTCGACCAGGTCCACTTTCTGTGGGGCCGCTTTTGGAAGAAAGAGTTCATCATAAAGAGTCCTCTTTCTCCATAAAGTCGGCCAGCTGCTGGCCCCTTGGGTTCCGTTGCCTATTCCGAATTTCCTACTTTCAGCTCACCGCTCTGTCTTGTGCCTAGTTTTGCGTTGAAGTCTCCCATTAACACCGTATATTGCGTTTTGGAAGAATGCATGGCTCTAGAGATATCCTCATACATTTCCTCCACCTCCTCATCGGGGTGTGCCGAGGTTGGTGCGTAAACCTGTATGACCTTCAGCCAATACCGTTTGGTGATTCTAAGTATAAGGTACGCAACCCTCGTCGACACACTCCCGATCTTTACAACGTTGTTAACGAGAGACTTGTGGACGATAAATCCGACACCTCCTTGGGACAGATGGTCGCCTCCCGGTGATAGAATAAGTTGCCGGATTCGAGGATTACCGTGTCCTCCTCTCTCTTCGGACCTCGGATAGTCCTATTATATTCCAGCCTAACTTATCTATCTCTTCTTCCAGCTCCAGGATCTTCTCGTCAGTCCTCAGGGTGCGTGCGTTATATGTTGCCAGGTCGAGTCGTCGTAGGTGGCAACCGAACCTCCACCGGAGATTCTTAGCACCCCAATATAATATATTAATATCTATTTTAATCATCATTATTGTGTAGGTAGTGGACACAAGCGTACTACAGGTCTCTTATAGATACCGCGGCTAGTTTTGATAGTAGCTACTCGTGCCATCTGACTTTCATCCAGGTCCAGATGGACCTAGATGAACGTCAATAATAATTCCGTCTCCCACTGTAATGGTGGAATCTTGGTATCCTGTATTACAAGCACAACTGTACCAGGTTTGGTATTTGCAGATGCAACGTTTCATTTGGCGCGCGCCTGTAGTGTGCTTAGATATTCGAGCGACCATCGGTCCCAGAACGACTTTACTGGTTTGTCTAACAGCTGATAGCGTTCTGTTGCTCTGAGGTTCTAACAAATGTATCGCTCGGTCTTCCACCGGGGCGGCGGGTAAATACTTAAGCAATGTTAAGGTCAATAAATGAGAGGGAGTTATAGCTAGCGGCTCACTTGGATCTTGGCTCAACGTTGTACAAAGCGGACGCGAGTTGACTACATTTTCAATTTGACATAAAACTGTGTTCATTTCTTCGTAAGTTAATATCTGCGAGTCAATAGATCTGTAAAGATGTAAAGATGCGATTTGACTGATTTAATTAATGGTTCCCATGATCCAAAGTGAGGTGCACTAGGCGGTTTGTTTTTCATTCTATTTTATACTCATTAAGCTGATGCATAAGCTAATCCAAAGTCCCAAACCTTTCAGCTCGAGTTACAAAACCGTTTTCAGTGCCTAGAAGATTGCAATGCAGTGGACGATATGAATGACAAGCTCGTGGAAACTGTCCATGCGGTCGGAGCTAAGTTTTGTAAGGCCCGCCGCAGAAGAACACAAAAACTCTCCGATCACACTCTTAATCTCATGGCTGTTAGACGGAAATGAAGCTGCAATCTTCAGTAGATTTGATAGCATACAGGCAACTGAACAGACAGATCTCCAAATGCATGCGGCGGGATTTGCGCAACTTCAATACAGCTCGTATTGAAGAAGCGATCGAGCGGAACCAGGGCTCCAAAGTCTTGCCAGAGATCTGTCTGCCAGAAAGAGCCAACTGTCGAAGCTGAAGACCGAGTGTGGCAGCGTCGTTTCCGGGACACCTGAGATTTTGAGTGAGATTGAGAGGTTCTATGGGCAGCTGTACACATCATCGTTGGAGCCACACGCAAGTGTGAGTAACGATCCAAGAGCGAGTCTTATCCGACACTATTCCGATGATATCCCGGACGTCAGTCTGAGCGAGATTAGAATGGCCTCCAGCACCTTAAAACGGCAAGGCCCCAGGCGAGGATGGAATTACAGCGGAGCTTCTGAAAGCGGGTGGAAAACCGGTACTTGAAGTCCTTCAGAAGCTCTTTAATTCCGTCCTACATGGTGGCACTACACCGGAGGCGTGGAGCAGAAGTGCGGTGGTCTTGTTCTTCAAGAAAGGCGACAACGCTCTCTTGAAGAACTACAGACCGATTTCCCTTCTGAGCCGCGTCTACGTGCTGTTTTCGAGAGTCATTACGAATCGTCTCGCACGCAGACTCGACGACTTCCAGCCTCCCGAACAAGCTGAGCCTCCAAAGGTTTTAGCACCATAGACCACATATACCCTTCGGCAAATTGTACAGAAGTCCGAGGAGTACAATTTGCCACTATGTCTGGCGTATGTGGACTATGAGAAAGCCTTTGATTCCGTCGAAATTTGGGCGGTGCTGCAGTCCCTTCAGCGGTGCCAAGTTGACTGTCGGTATATCGAAGTGCTGAAGTGCTTGTACAGTAGGGCCACGATGGCTATCCGAGTACAGAACCAGAGTACAAAACCTATCCAACTGCAGAGAGGTGTAAGACAGGGTGACGTTATATCCCCAAAACTCTTCACCGCTGCATTGGAAGACGTTTTCAAGCTTCTGGACTGGAAAGGATACGGCATTAACATCAATGGCGAGTACATCACCACCTTCGATTTGTCGATGATATAGTCCTTATGGCAGAATCGCTGGAGGACCTAAGCACTATGCTCAATGACCTCAATAGTGCCTCCCAACGGATAGGTCTTAAGATGAACATGGACAAAACAAAGATCATGTTTAATGTCCATGTCACACCTATGCCGGTAGTTGTTGGGAGCACTAAGCTCGAAGTTGTTGACGAATATGTTTACCTGGGACAAATAGTCCGACTAGGTAAGTCCAACTTCGACCGAGAGGTCAATCGACGGATTCAACTCGGCTGGGCAGCGTTCGGGAAATTACGGCACATCTTCGTCAGGTATACCTCAAAACTTGAAAACGAGGCTGTACAACCAGTGCGTGTTGCCAGTGATGACCTACGGAACTGAGACGTGGTCCTTCACTGCTGGCCGGATGAGGAAGCTCAAGGTCGCTCAGCGAGCTATGGAGAGGGCTATGCTCGGGGTCTCACTGCGTGATAAACTTAGAAATGAGGATATCCGCAGTAGAACCAGAGTGACCGACATAGCCCAACAGATTAGTAAGCTGAAGTGGCAATGGGCCGGCCATATAGCTCGAAGAACCGACAACCGATGGGGAAAAAGGTTCTCGGTGGCGGCCTCGTACCGGCGGACGAAGTGTGGGCGTCCCCACTAGATGGAGTGACGACCTGGTAAGACATGCAGGAAGTCGATGGATGCGGGTGGCTCAGGACCGTGCTTTGTGGCATTCCTTGGGGGAGGCCTATGTTCAGCAGTGGACTTGTGAAGGGCTGTAATGATGATGATGATGATGATGATGAAGCTGATGCACTAAAGCAGAGCGATATTGCGTTGACGTTATGAATTTAAAAAGCTCGTCAAGGTATGATTTTGCACCTCGGAAATCACTGGCGTTGTCAGATGCTTCACCGACACAGGTTCTGGGCGCGATATAAATAGTTTGAAGGCAGACATAAAAGCAGGTACTCAATTCGGTGGTGAGTTCAATGAATCGCGCGAGTTATCAAACATATAAATAGGCATATGTACGCCTTATGGCTACGAACGCCACGGCCACGTCTTGGAGTAATGAACAGTGGGCCTCCGTAATCGCAGCCCGTTTGAACAAACGCTTTGGGTACAACTTGAGTTCGTACCGGGGGCAGATCTGCCATAAGCGGACAAATCGATTTGGGTGATGTGCGAAAACAATGATTGCATTTATCTATTATCGATCGGATCGTTCGTCTAGCGGTCATAATCCAATACCTCTGTCTTAATAAACTATCTAATAAATTAGGACCAGTATGGCAATGCATGCGATGATAATGATCTACAATGAGGTTCACTACATGATCTTTCCTAGGTAACAAAATAGGATGCCGATGGTCGAAGGTTAAGTTAGCGTTACTTAATCTTCCTCCAACGCGGATAAGCCCGTTGTGAAGAAACGGATTTAATTTCTGTATGTGTTTCTGACATTTATTGCCCGATTTTAATTGCTTAAATTCTTCGCGGAAATGGGTTATTTGCACAGCGATAAGAAGTTTACTTTCAGCAAACTCTAAATCGGAAGCGGAAATAAAATTACTGCGCGGTAAATATTTAGGAAATCTATAAATATACACAATTGTGTTCAAAAGTATGGTCGATTTAGAATTTCAGTAGCGATCTGACACAATAATGGAATATCTTCGGTGGTTGTTGTGAGAGAAACTGATGTCATTTCTGGAACGTCGTAAAAGGGTTCCAGATTAAAACTTGTTAGGGGCCAATCAGTCTCTTCTCTTTGGTTCCAGCTAGGACCGCCAATCCATAGTGGATGAACTAAGAGTTGCGAAGGTAATAAACCGCGGGATAAACAGTCGCTGGGATGCCACACCCAGGAATATGATAAAAATGTTTCGCGGGTAAGAGATGCTGAATTTTGGAAACCCTGTTAGCGACAAAACCTGCAGGCGATGTGGAGCTGTGTTAATCCAGTGTAGTAGTTAATATTTTATATAAAATAGCAGCTTTGAATAAAACTATTTTTACGGATTTTATCGCGTTTAATTTTACTAATTTTGATTCCCGACGTTTCGGGTGCTTTACAGCACCCATGGTCACGGGGGGGACTGAGGTGTTTGACGTCCCAATGTCATAGTTAGCCCGGCTACCTTCCTTCCTTTTTTTATGTTTTTGAATATTAATTTTTGGTCCGATCTACGCAGAATGAGCTTACAGTATCTTGAAGTCTTACAGTGGTATGCTTGGGTTTGGATTTAATTTTGTTAATTATAGGATCCCAAGCAGATGGCAGCACCCATCCATCTTCTCTATTGAAATTAGGATGTTTTTTAATTTCAATAGCCTTGCGTATCATCCTTGGTAGGAATTGGTGTTCTTTTGCGAAGATTTGTGGTCTATCAAGTCTAATGTAATGGCGGGGACGATCTAGAACATGTTCACAGACTGCAGACTTCCCAGAGCGTTGGTGCCTCACGTCAGCTATGTTTTAACTATGTCTCCCATGGCATCACGAAACAAAATGTTCTTATAATTTAGTGTAATTGTTACTTCAAAGGTGCGAAACGTCTGTGACATATCTTCCGTAAAACGGTAGAGGCTTTTGTCCAGTTCAATAGAATAGAATAGAATAAAATGGAATAAAATGATTTTTATTCAATATAGATTACAAGAATACTTATTGAAAGTAATTTAAGCTTTACCACTAGTTCGGAAAAAACCAGCAAGAAAGCCAACAGGACTTTTTTATAGCATATATTACAATTTAATATTTTATTCAATTAGTATGAAAACATTTAGAAATTGTATGGTAGCGATCACCTCATACTCAGGGTTATTATCATTCATATACTCTTTAGTAGTATATTAAAACCCTTACTAAAGAATTGTACATACATAACATACATAAACACTCACGCCTTTCACCCAGAGGGGTAGGCAGAAACTGCGGACTTCCATTTGGCACGATCCTGACACACTTCTTCGCCTCCTTTACATCCATATATCTACGCATACACGCTCGTCGGTTAAGGGTACTCCTAATCTGGCCCATTTTCAATATATCGTCAATTTGGTCGATAAACCTTCGTCTAGGGCGTCCTTCCCGACTCTTCCGTTCACTTCTGCAACATAGATTTGCTTTGTCACTCTTTCCTCGTTCATTCTTTCTACATGACCAAACCACCGAAGCATTCTTTCTTAATCCTGGTCAAAACGTCATCTTGCAAACCACACTTTTCTCTTATCACACTATTTCTCACCCTGTCATTCAGATTCAGCCTAGCATACTCCTTAATGACCGCATTTCTACAGCATTTATTCTACTCTCATGCTTCTTCTGCCAGGCCCAACTTTCACTACCATACATAAAGTAGGACTAACACTGCATTATGAATTGCCAAACGTGCCTTTTTGACACATTCTGACTCTTCATAATAGCGTGTAGAGCCCCATTCACTCTATTTACTGCGTTCACTGTCGTTCTATATCCTTATCATATCTACCATCCCTACTAAATAAACATCCCAAAATACAAACTCATCCACTTGCTCAATCAACTCCCCTTCTATTCATATTTCACATAACGTTTTACTTTCTTCTCTTTCAAAACCATCACTTTCGTCTTACTTGCGTTTACTTTCATACCCCTTTCTTTTAATGACCAGTTCATTAAAGTAACCATCATTGCAACTCGGCCGCCGACGATGCAAATATGACTTGATCATCGGCGTACAAAAGGTATTTGACAGTTAACTCACCCATTCTCAACCCACATTCTTCAAGTTTCAAAGTTTGCAAACAACTGTCCATAAATAGGTTGAACAGCCACGGGAAGCTACACAGCCCTGTCTGACACCTTTTGGATGCCAAACCAGTCCGAGTAGACCCTGTTGATCCTGACATAAGCACTAGAGTCCCTATAAAGAGACCTTAATGCCTGTATCAAACCAGCGCTCAACCCAAATGAGTTCAGTGTTTACCATAACACATTCCTGTCCACTCTGTCATAAGCCTTTTCCAAGTCCATGAACGCACAAAAACTTTCTGGTTTTGCCCAAAACTTCTCCGCAATCATGCGCATGGAAAAGATTTGGTCCGTAGACCCCATCCCTTTCTAAATCCAGCTTGCACATCCCAAATTTTTCCATCAGTTTCTTCCATAACTCTTTCAATTAACACCTTAGCATACAGTTTACCCACAATGCTAAGCAAGCTAATGCCACGGTAGTTTTTACAGTCCTGCTGTGACCCTTTTCCTTATATATTGGGACTATAACGGCTTTGCACCAGTCTTCCGGTACCCGCTTCAGTTCCCAACATAAATTAAACAAGGTGTACAGCAGGCTTGCCACCACTCCCTCTCCAGCCCTTAGCATTTCGAGTGATACTCTATCATATCCGGCTGCCTTACCTGCTTTCATGCTTTTCATTGCTTTCATTATTTCATCTACACTTATCTCCCTACCTCTTTCCACTTCTTTCGGAATTACTATTTCACTTAATTCAGACGACTCTTCACTCATAAACACGCTTTCAAAGTATTCATTCCATCTCTTTAAATTAGAAACCTCATCATTCAGCATACAGCCATTCTCGTCTCGTATAGCATTCATTCTAGGCTGTTTTGAATTTCCCCTGGCAGTTCTTACGAGTTTCTAGAACATTTTAATATTTGCCTGGAAGTTATCAGATATCCTTCTATCATTCTTATCCGTTCTTTCTTGCTTTTTCCTTTCAACAACTTCTTTTACTCTCTTATTTATACGTCTAAAGTCTGCCTTTTTTCTTTCAATCTCATCAATCATACCGCTAGAATTACCAGCTTTGGTTGCTAGTAAATCTAGCCATGTTCTCTTCTTTGCTTCAACTTCCATCCGTACCTCATCATCCCACCACAACGTATTATTTTTCCTTTCATTCGTTCTCTTACTTACACCACATAATTCGGTGGCCTCATCCACCAAACCTTTCTTGACATTATACCACACAGTCTCCAAGCCTAAATCAAGTATAAAACTAAAAAAACAATTTTAGTTTTATAAAATTTTAAACCTTTTGATTGATAAGGACTGCATATTTTCTGGGACTTTGTTGTAAAATCGTATACATTGCCCCGTGAAGGAATTACTGACACTTTGGAATCGAGTAACTGGTATAACTAACTTGTGCTTGTTCCTAGTAGGTACGTATTTACAGAATGTACATGTCTATTTTTAATAAGACTATTTTTGTTTTTGTGTACATACATTACATTTTCGTAAATATATTGAGAGGCCAAAGTTAATATATTTATTTCTAAATTTTCTTTAATTTTACGGATTTATTAAAAGAGTAATTATTAATCCATTTATTAGTTCCTTTTTCATATATTCTAGTGCATATTGACGTTACTACGTTTATCAAATAAGTATATTATAATACGGAACCCTGTGTTATTGCCGTCATGTTATAAGACGGTTATAGCCAACTATGCGCTTGATCGTTTTGATAAAATTACACTTCATAAGTGTAAACGTATCTGTCACATATTTATCATAGTGACAACCTATCAAAGTCCACTGCTGAACATAGGTCTCCGCCATGGATAGCCTCATGGAGGAAATTGCCAGTAGCGTTATATCTATATCTATACTATTACAGTATACCTATTTTCTATACGAATAGGTACTATTTGAGTTGGGGCACAGTGGTATAGTGTCCGTTACAGTCAGTCCGGAGGGGGTTGATATTGCCACGCTTAGCAATTTTATTTTAGTCGTTATCATTTCGGCTTTAAAAATATCGAAAAAGAACATTCTATGCAAAAAGTTGCGGGCGCTACTAGTTTATTTATAACCTAATATCAAATATATTTGAGGAGTTAAGAGGAGCAGACGATTCAATGAATCAATGCAGAAATAGATGACGTATATGAGAGGTATTGCACAACTCTGCTTCAGAAGTTGATAAAATATTGGAGGAGGTACATCGAGACTCTGGCAACGATTTTGATTCTGCAAGTGGTTATTCAGAGTCTGACTATGAAAACATACTGCCCAGTAAGAGACAGAGTAACCAAATTATAGACTCCGATGGCTCTCAACGTGATACACCTTTATAATAGTACAATGGATGCAGTCGACACTCTTGATCAAATGTGTTCGAATATGTATACCAACCAAAAACATCAAGAGGTGGTCCAAACTATCAACAGTTATGTTACCTGTATTTCTAACAACGTAAGAAACAAAACCCTGTCGTCTCGGCTACATTTTATCATGAACATAAGAGACCAACTCATGGAGCTCTGGCTATATCGTAGCAATTACAAGCGGTGATATTAAAGCGTGACATCAGGACAATGATGCAGGATATTCTTGGGCCCTTGTTCATTCTACGTCGGGTGTGCGCAAAATATAATACCTATGTTCGTCGAAAGCTCGAAGAATGATGTAATACCATTGCGTGAAATGCAGGAACGCAATTTGTGGCACCCATTATATTGACATAAATGTAATAACTGTGTGTAACAATGTTTGACTTAATATTTTATTCTTGATTAGTTCCTGCTTAACCTAACTTTTGTGCCATGTAACGAGTTTCTATTTTTATTAGATTATTTTGGTGATATTTACGTTTTTTAATGCGTAGTCCGCTCGACGAATGTTTAGTTATAGTGTAACTGTAAAATGAGTTTAGTTATCTAGGGTTAATATTGTCTAATAAAAGGAAATTCACTTTTATGTCTCACTGACTTTCTCCGCCGAGTTACCCGTGACCCCTGATCAACTGCAGGCTAACATGTGGTGGTTGCAATCAAAATATCACTGTAAATCTATTGCAAAACGGTTTCTTTTTCATCGTTTGTTCCATTTCTAACTACTAAGTGACTAATGTGTATTTACTATAAAACAAGCTATTCATCATTCCATTCGAAACCTTTGTAGAACTATTTAGGAAAACAGTTCCACCATACATTATATTTGTGTAACTCTTACAGGTTTTGCACCGCACGCCAAAATAGCTCGCAGATGACAAATTTTTTCCGACTTACTTAACACTTATCGTTATATTTTGATCAATTTACACAATATCTTTATTAATTATAGCCTTTATGTTGTTCTGATTTATGAGCTATATTATTGTACAGTTTCATTAAAATATTTTCAGTAGTTTTTGCGTGAAAGAGTAACAAACATTCATACATCCTAACAAACTTTCACGTTTATAATATTAGTAGGTCTAGTAAGAAGTAGGATAGTAGGATTGTTACG
The DNA here is from genome assembly GCA_029286625.1 of Parnassius orleans. NCBI lineage: Eukaryota > Metazoa > Arthropoda > Insecta > Lepidoptera > Papilionidae > Parnassius > Parnassius orleans. The sequence continues at coordinate 395,863 of JAGSMP010000057.1, forward strand.
GTTCAGACAAGGGTCATTAATAGTAGTTTTGGCTACGATCAATCAGTATTATACGTGGTAGAGCATACTGCAGCTACTCGTATAATATTATGGTTGTAGCACGAATGGGTCGGCTCGACCGTGTAAGGGCCACGCTCTAACGGAGTACCAGCGTAAAATAGCAGCGTAATACTGTTTTATTTCGTATCGTAAGTGTAGAAACCCGAGGAACCTTGTTACTAATAATGAGGCGTCCCATCTTAGTCCTCAAGGGTGACAACGCATCTGCATTTTGATTCTTAATTGAAGATAGATCTAGATATCTATAGGCCACAGTATCCACTTACCATCAGGCAACATACATCAGGCGGACTGTGTGCCCGTTTGTGACCCATATTCTATGAAAAAAAGTATATGATAAGTACGCTGGGTACTCAAATCAAAAATAGAAGTATACTGTAGCTGAGTATGGTGGGTGACGAAAAGGGGAGTTACTAAGGTAACGAAGCATTCTAACGTAACATCTGCTTTTTATTTCAATTCTTGGGGGAGGTCTATTGTTCAGTAGTAGATGCGGAGGGCAGTAAATGACAATGATGTTGACGATCAGCATTTTTATTCTTAACCAATAAAAGATGTTCTTGATTATGGGTCACAGCACCCACTTACCATCAAGTGGACCAGTGTTAAACATGTAATGTGACATCAAAAAAAAAGGTATCTCAGCTCAGGAGTAACTAAATGGTAGTCTTGTCAGCTTTACATTATTAAAACCGCCGTATAGGCCGGCTTAAGAGAATCCAATACTCGATATCATCGCTCGGGTGTTGTATCAGGCGACATAGGTTAATTGAAACAGGATATTATCAGCAGTACCTTCCGAAAACTATTTTATATGTATTCTACTATTTTTATATATAAGCCATAATTACCAATATAATTAACCATAAATAAAATAACATTCCATACTTTATTTCCAATGCACATTTTGCAGTAACAAATGGATTTTATCAAAATAAGTACTTTAATTGCTTCTGATGTTCAAAGTAGATAAACTTTGTCTTTTAAACTACGTAATTTGGTAAAATATTTTAAAAGTAACGTCGATATAAAAATGTGCCGTCCGGCGCGCGCAGGGCGGTCGGGCGTACTGCGGGCGAACGGGCGAAGTGGGGGAAAACATCGCTCACCACCGCGTGAGCAAATGTACCATTGATTACTGTATATAAATGTACCTTTTCACGCATAAACCGCTGAACCGATTTAGATGAAATTTGGTATCGAGATATTAAGTCCCGGGGAAGGAAATAGGATAGCTTTGATCACGGAAATCATATAAAAAAATTACTATGAAAGTGAGATTATTGATGGATCACCTATGGTTTAAAGTATAATATCTACACGGACGAAGTCGCGGGCAAAAGCTGATAATTATATACAAATATTAGCGCTATGCCGCTAGCGCTAGCGCTATGGCTGGGGACGCGGTTTCGTTTCCCGCTAGATACAACCATTATCATGGCCTACAAATAGTTTTCCCGGGTCGGGGTATTTGTACATATGGAATTTATGTATGTAAAATACCTCCATGATATTGAACAAATTCTTAGTGGACGGACTACGCTCTTAAAATATTATTAATGCTCTGGAAGTAATATTAACATTCGCTTTTGTAATTCATGTGTTTTGCGCCTGGCATTTTATTTTAGCAATAATTTAAGAAATGGAGTTTTGGCGGTTTATTACGTGTTAAAGCCAAGCTGCAGTTGCAGTCGCTGCGTGGTTGCAGATATATTATGGTACCACCATAATATAGCTGCCACAACGAATGGGTCGGCTACAACCACAATATAGCTGCAGCGTGGTTCTACCACGTAAAAAAACTTCTACATTAAGAATCAAAACACAGATGCATCTTCACCGCTGAGGACTAATGTGGAATGCCTCGTTAATAGTAAAAAAAGGTCTTCGGTTCACCACACTAATTACAGCAGCATTACGATGTTCCTTTTCCGGTCGATTAATAACCGCAACCGCACGAGGGACATTACGTCCTTCGATCTCCTCTTTAATTATTTATTATCACCGGACATTGCGTCTTAGTAATTTCGCGAATGTGACGCGCCTTCCGCGATTACAATAAGTCGAGAGTTAAGGAGTGTGTGACATCCTAGAACTGATCTAAGAGTGCGTGCGCCGATCCACGTGGCGGACCTGCTGTGTTAGCTGATACTCTGGGAGGCAGGTGAGGCAGTCCCTCACAAGGTTAGTGCGTGCATTCCAATCTCATCTACTTTCCTTACTCTGCTTGTTGTATGTACCAATACAGTCCACAAATCTTTATCGAAGAAACCCACGTTACTGGCGCGTCCATTTTGTGTAGTTGCGTCCACGCTGCCGTGCTGCAGCCGTAATTATAATGTCATTGGAATTCTACCAGGTATACAATTATAACACAAATAATATAATTGTCCAACCACTGGGCACAAAACACATCCCAGCTAGGAGCTTATACGTAGTAGAAGCACTGCGGCTATATTGTAGCGCTATTGGGTCGGTTAGATTAGGGAAGGGCCATGCTCTCACAGAATTTCAACGTGAAATAGCAGCTTAATGCAGCTGTGTTTCGTATGGTGAGTGTAGCGACCCTTTTACTGGAATGCCTATCTTAGTCCTCAGGGGTGACAACGCATCTTCATTTTGATTCTTAATCGAGAATAAATTTAAATGTCTATGGGCTACGGCAGACGTAGTAGTGGTTCGACGTAGATTTTTACACGTAAAAGTGGTGCGATTTCGTATACTACATGTCTGGACATAAACTATTACTAGAAACGATGAAACAAGTGCTCAGATGGTGATGTGAACCTCAAATTATTGTGTTTTGAGATACTCACGTCATCGACTGTCTGCAGTATGTCAATATGTCAAACCCTTAGTCTAAAAAGTATATAAGCAAATATGTGGTATTAATGTATATATCTATAAAGGCGAATGAGGAACATCCCCGGATGCATTGATGATGGATGGCGCAAATATGCGTGCGTGACAAAATAAAATACAAGAGGCAATCAATTAACAAAGTATTACTCTTCCTTTTACAACATTAACAATAAGAATACAAGATCATATAATAAGCAGATCGTTAGCAATTCGTCGCAAATATATGGAACGGTGCATGATGATGTTTTTTTTTTTCAAATCATATGAACAACTTTGGTTGCCACGTTACTACAGATACTAAGCTTTGCTAGAGTAAAACCTTTACTCTCGATCTGGCAGTCGATATTTCAGTGATAATATAAAAAAACAATTCTCTCTAAAACTCGAGAACGGCTCGACAATTTTGATGAAATTTATTGTGTGCGTTTGAGTGGATGGTTTAGCTTCACAATTGGACCCGGTAGGTGGCGCTGTTGTCGAAATGCAGAAATCACCCGTGCGAAGCCGGGGCGGATCGCTAGTTACAAATATACATAACTTTGATATAAAATGTATCTTCTGCGTAATTAGCCCGCAAAAGGGTACACGGCAGTGAATACGTGTCTGTTTAGTAGGAAGATTTACCTTAATCGAAACGCTTCACAGGTGGATTGGCACTCGTTCTACTAAACATCTTGCAACTTCTTTGTACTCTCCGTCGCTGGTCTAGCTATTTTACGACCGGCATAAAATATATGGTTACACCACAATCTATCGAAAGCCTTAATATCCCTTTGGCACTGCCTTTGGTCGCCTCGTACTTCACACACGATCAAAAGCTTTGTACTAAATGTTAAACTTCTGTACTATTCTTCGCTTTTAGGGTATAGTATTGGTTTCATGACATCTGCTGACATTTAGAACGAAAGAAAGACAGAAAAAAGTAATTTTATTTATTAAAACATACACCAACACACATGATACAAAAAATATGATAGACTAATCAACTTATTACCGCCACAAGTACAAAACTAAATTCTAAGCGTACTCAAATTAATGCAATCATGAGCTTTATGTGTGCGGGTTTGTTGTAAGAGGACTACACTCAACATAATTTCATGGTATTATACACAAAGCTGGTTTTCAGTACGCTCTTTAGTAAGTTAGTAAGTACATATTTAAATTTAATCCGTAAACATTTCACAAACATGTCACAAAATTAGTAAATTTATATAGTATAGACTATATGCATTAAATCCACAAACTATAGCTGTAGCGAATCTGGTTTATCCTTACGTTTCCTTTTTTTGAAGTCGGTTGTTAAATAAGATTTGATTTTCAACCGACTTCAAAAAAGGGGGAGGTTCTCAATTCAACTGTATTTTTTGAAGTTATACTTCTTTTGGCGTGTTTGGGAATAATTATGAGAGTGAATTTTTACGATGCGTGCGCATACCGACACCTAAAAGCGACACCATGAAGATGGACTGCTACTGGAACTCCTCGACGAGAAGAACTAGGTGTGCCGAGTTTGGGCTCGTTTTTTAGTTATGATGACACCTTTCTTCCGGACTTGATAGAGTGACCTGATGATGTGCTTCGGTGACTGCTACTGGAACTCCTCGACAAGTAGAACCAAGAGTGCTGAGTTTGGGCTCGTTTTGTTAGTTATGATGAGACCTTACCTCCGGACTGATAGAGTGACCTGAACGTGTACTTTGGTGAATGCTATTTTTTATTGAAGTTTGACATTAAACTATCGGAACATTTAAAGTATAGTAATAATGTTATTAGTGAAAACTTGTGTGTATTTAAACTACTTACTAAACTACTGAGCGCTTAAGGAATGCAAATTTGGATAAAGATAAAAGAGGTTAAATTTATCGATCAAAAGACGTGATAGATGTATATAAGTGAAGAATAAATATAAGGTTTAAAAATCTTAAATTTTTTTTTTTCAAAAACTACCTTTACACTAGGATTTGCTCCTGTATCGCGGGGGCAGTTCACATACATCAATTTCACAAGAACAAACATCCAGACCCAGAAAAATTATTTGTAGGCCTTACAAATACTTGTTCCGTGCGGGATTCGAACCCGCGGCCCTTAGCGCTGCAACTCATTGCTAAGTCACTGCGCCACGGAGCCGTCAATAAATTGTCACCAGGATTATATTATTATATATAATCTTTTAGTTATTTTTGTTTTGTTACGATAAAGAAGTATAACTTCTTACGTGCGTAGATAAGTACACACACACGTTTTTTATGTGTGTTACCTCAGAACTTTTTTCTGGGTGAATCGATTTTGATGATTTTTTTTTTGAAAGCTGGTGCTTCTCGTGTGGCCCCATATAAGTTTGATCAAGATCTGACCAGTAGTTTTTGAGTTATCCTTAATTATGCGTATTTAATTGACTTCGACTAAATTGGTGATGTTCTCATTTTATTTATTTATATTGTAGTCGGTTAAATGAAACTAATTTTACGGATTATATCGCGTTTAATTTTAACTTTTTAATTACCGACGTTTCGGGTGCTTTACAGCACCCATGGTCACGGGGTTTGGACCACAAATCCTCGCAAAAGAACACCAATTCCTACCTAGGATGATTCGCGAGGCTATTGAAATTAAAAAACATCCTAATTTCAATAGAGAAGATGCATGGGTGCTGCCATCTGCTTGGGATCCTATAATTAATAAAATTAAATCCAAACCCAAGTATACCACTGCTAGATTTCAAGATACTGTAAGCTCATTCTGCGTAGATCGAACGAAAAATTAATATTAATAAACTGAAGGTAGCCGGGCTTACTATGACATCGGGACGTCAAACACCTCAGTCACCCCCGTGACCATGGGTGCTGTAAAGCACCCGAAACGTCGGCAATTAAAAAGTTAAAATTAAACGCGATATAATCCGTAAAAATTAGTTTCATTTAATGTGTAGTCTTCGCGTAAATATAAGAAAACATTATTGAAGTCGGTTGCACAAAATTTTTAATTTTACCACTTGTTTTAAAATCACTTCGCTATCTATGTGCGTTGTGGTTACTTCTAAGCAAAATGAACACTCGCCCTCGCAGTGTTGAGTTATATTTTTGTCTCATTGTTGTGTCATTTGTTGGTGACCCAAGTAAAAAGAAAAAAAAAACTCCCCCTTCTCCTACCAAAGAAAAACATATTTTTATTGTTTACCCGTAAAAGATTCTCTACGTCGTGATAAAATAGTTACGACGTAAATTATGTTGATATTGATTTTTTTTTTCTTTTAATTCACTACATTCTACTAAAAAGTCCACTGCTGATTTCCCCCAATGGTTGGCGCATTACTTACTTTATTACTATTATTTATTACTATTAATACTGCTGGTAATTTCTTGTTTCAGTTTCCCTCTGTCGCCTGATACAACACCCGAGCGATTATATCGAGTATTGGATTCTCTTAAGCCGCGACTATACGGCGGTTTTAATAATGTAAAGTTGACAAGACTACCATTTAGTTACTCCTGAACTGAGATACCTTTTTTTTTTCATACCCGTCTCGCGGTGGGACGGGTTATGTCGGACTCGCACCGACTAAAACCCCGTGTTACACCTTCGCCGCATATTTGCTGGGCGGCGGGAACGCTTTCGCACACATTCGCGGCCCCACCAGCGCCGGCCGCCCCATGGCAACCCCTCCTCGGGGAAGACTTCTCCCCCCCTTCCTTTTCAGGTAGGAGCACCAGGAACACAAGACGCGCCTTCCCCCACGGCCTCTTACTGCAACTGCAAAACGGACTTCCCCGAGTCCGATACGCGAAGGCCATGGGGCCAGGAAAAACGAGCACTTGGAAGCACTAGCTTTCCCGAACCCAGCGGCGGATGTGGTCTATGGCAACTAAAATTTACCAAGCCGCGGCTACAAAGCCCCCCCGCCACGACAAGTCGGAAACCCGTTCGGGGGGCAGGGGGAGCTGAGACACCTACCGCCTGTAATTATATCGTCTCTGTAAAGAATAGAACCGAATAATTTTTATTCAATACTGATTATAAACAATTCTTATTGAAAGTCATTTTGTACTTTGACCACTATTTTGGAGTTAAACCTCTGTCCTGCCCAGCAGGTTTCTATTTTTCGCAGTAACATTATAGAATAAAAAAGGTTATACGACTATTTACAACACCTATTTAGGAAACAACGCGAAGTAATCACTTCATTCCGAGGAATTATTAACCTTTATATTTATGAATGATAATAACTTAAATAACTAAAATTTTTACGTGGTAGAGCCATGTTGCAGCTATATTACTGGTATAGATGTAGCACAAATGGGTCGGGTCGACCGGGGAAGGACCACTCTCTCACAGAGCACCAGCGTAAAATGGCAGCTTAACGCTGCTGTGTTTCGTATGGTGTGTGTAGAGAACTGGAGACCCTTTTTACTGGAAACAAGGCATTCTATCTTAGTCCTCACAGTTGACAACGCATCTACATTTTGATTCGTCATCAAGGATAGATGTAGATGTAGATGTATGTGTGCTCGTTTATCACCCTTATCCTATAAAAAAAAACCCTGGGAATGAGTTGATCGCTACGAAGACGTTTCTAATTTGTTTTATGTTGTTAATTGTGTAACATACATGATTGTAAGCTGTTTTTTTTTAAAGTCCCGCTGGGTTTCTTGCTGGTTCTTCCCAGGACAGAGATATTTTTCCGAACCAGTGGTAATTAAACAAAAGAGTGACTTTTAATAAGTATTATTTATAATCTATATTGAATAAAAAAGTTTCTGTTTCTATTTCAACCATTTAATAATACTTTGACTGACTTGACACTGGCAGAATTCTATCAAGAGAAGCCATAATTTAAAAGAAGAAGAATAATTCTTTGTTCAGTACAAAAATTATTTTCTGGCAGGCGTATACGTTATTATAAGAATGATTTACTGACTTTGTGGAGTCGAGTAACTGACATCACTAGCTTGTGTTTGTTCCTGGTGTTTACAGAGTGTACAATATTTTTTTTATTGAAACTGCTTTTGTTATTGTGGGTACCTATACATTATATTATCGTAAATATACCGAGAAACCAAAGTTAATATTATATTTATTTCTTTAGTTTTTACTCTGAGAGACTCTTTCGGCTTTTGGCTATAAGTAGCTCCTATGATCCTCTGCAAAACAAAAAAAATATATAATTGAAGAGTAAGCATTCAAGGTGCAACATAACAGGACGCTCTGTTATAGAAAGAGGTCAGAAGGTGAAAAGGTCAAGGTCCCTTTCTGCCTAAGAGAGCCCTATATTCATTATGTAAATCCGAATAAAGGAAACACCAGGAAATCCAATTAAGGGTGATAGTCAGCTAAACCAAAAAATACCAAAAAAAAATAACATTTACCTATTTCCGCCACCAAATAACAGTCTTTATTTGAAGTTGGTTGCTAGTGTCCATGTGTTGCAATGGCCTCTGACCACCAGCTGGACTGTAAGTTCAATTGTCACTTTAATTTTATAAAAAACACAGTGGACGATGATCCTAATAAATGACAACTTGGTCAGACATGCAAGCAATCGACAGATGCAGGTGGCTTAAAATCGTGCTTTGTTCAAATCTATTTGGGGTTGAGACTTTTGTAACAGTGGACTTATCGTAGGCCCTAATGATAATAACGATCTCGCCATCGATGCTAAATAATAATAGTGTCCTCCAGACTGAATTTCGGTCACGGCGGCCAGCCTCAACGGAGACTAACCATCGGCACAGGACAGGATTATAGTGCCTAAGTGTATGCCCAAGCACAGGTGCACTTTCTATTCCCTCACTCTCATAATCCGATAAGACGGTAAACCGACACGACCGGAGGGATCTGATGGAGGACCAACGGCACGGGGGTGAGGCACCGCCAACTTGCTGACTCCTGGCAGATACTGGGAATTTCTTGACGGCAAAATTCAATAGCTGATTTTTTTGGCTCGACCCGGAATTCGAACCAACCAACGAGGCAATCTTGAAAAATATGATGTAAATAATAATAAAAGGTATATTTTTCACACATCATGAGAAGTTCGCATAAAATATTTAAAAAAATAATGTTCTTCAAACTGAATTTTTATCACGGTGGTCAGTCTCAACGGAGACTAGCTATCTGCGTGGAACAGATGGGTAGAAGGGGAAATAAAATTATTTTTATTTATTGTCCATATGTTGTCCATATGTTAGTTATATCCATATGCAAATCAATGCACTGATCAAAGTAAATACATGAAGTTACTTGATCTAACTAAAATTAAGAAGAAAAAGAAAGATAGGGGATCAAAGTACAGCCTTCATATGAACCAATACTGACCACAGGCCTCCCCTGGTTATTAAATTTCGTGCATCCAAGAGACCGTAGATCGAGGGTAATGTGTTTATCAGCATATATGTGTGTATGTTTTTTAATAGAATAAGGGTGACAAACGAGCACGCAGTCCACCTGATAGTAAACGCTGAGGCCCATAGACATCTACATTTATCCTCGATTCAGATTCAAATGCAGATGCGTTGTCACCCCTGAGGATCAAGATGAAATGCCTCGTTTCCAGTAAAAGGGTGAATAGAAAAGGTATAAAGGTGTCCAATAAATGTATATATTATGTTTGTTCCTTTAGGCGCTCTAGAGACCAAACGCGTAGACCTATTTTGCAACTTATTTGATATTTTTTGATTTGATTGATTCTTACGTCAATTGATTCGTTTTAATCTTGTGAGTGTCACTAAAGACATGACTGTAATCAAAATTCAATATGGCGACAAAAGACGCTATATTGTGGAGAAAAAAATAAGTTCAACAAATTATGTCAAGTGGGATATCATTTTAGGTTTCTCTAATTATTTTTTCAGCAGACTTCTTACGCAGTCGAGGTTTTTAATTACTGTTTTTATCATTAAGCTCGTATTTTTTTAATTACGAACACATATAGGTTCCCTACCAAGTACATTGTTGTAATTTAACAACATTATCAATGGTGGTGGAGATCGCATACTATTTGCTCGAGTACTGTTAAAATTCTTATGTAAACTTTTAATCAGATCTTGAAAATAATTGTAATATCTATACAAATAAATAAAATTGAAGTGTCTGTTTGTAATATCAAAACAACAGCTTTTTACATAATGCATATGAAAGTATATTATACATTACTTGTAAAAAAAAATTATTTTAAACTTTTTGTCTGTCTGTCTGTTAGACCTATTTTGCTAGAACTTTCACTGGCAGATAGCTGATGTTATAAGTAGCAATATATGCAAAATTTACTTTAGACAAATAATTGGGGTGGCGCGCAAAAAAAAAAATTAAAAGCCATTAAATCCAAAATTTCCACGCGGATAAAGTCGCGGGAACCATCTTATCTAAAGTAATTGTTTAGATGAAAGACGTGCGACATTATAAACTCATCTAAGTACACAAATAATAAAATTATAACTTTATGATCTGTTTAACTGAATCAAGTACTCGTACTTGTCAAAGTTTCATGTCCCATCCCTTGAGAAGACATTCATTATCAAAATTACGAAACACTTTCTTCTTCAGAAGTGCTTCACTGTAAACGTTTAAGTGGTACTTAACCTAGAATTATACAAACATACACTAGCATTCCGTTTAGTCTTTATATTGTATATATTAAGGCTTTCATTGCAGTGTATGGCAGCAAAATTAAAATTGCAATATTTTTCTTGGTCAGTATATAATAATTGTTGAACCTTTTTTTATAACAATCTTGTGGCATTTCTTTGGTCAGTCTATTATAGTTTCCAACAATGAACTTCAAAAGATTTTTGTATATTTTTCTATTTTGCCTTTTAACAATTTCGTTGGCTGTGGCTTCACCAAAATGGAAAGTTTTCAAGAAAATTGTAAGTTATTTTTTATACTACATTAAACATTTATGAATTCATATAATAGTAGCAGTTACCAGCCCGCTTCGCTATTTTTAAATCAAACTGTATTAAATATAAAACTGATGCTAACCACAGAAAGATGTTCTCCTGTATCGCGTAAGCGGTTTACATACACAAAATATTGTATCCCTGAAAAATGTATGTATGTAAACCGCCCGTAACCATTATTTATAGGCCGTACAAATACTTGTTCCGAGCGGGATTTGAACCCGCGGCCCTGCAGTACCGCGAAGAAATGCTTAGCAACTGTCCAACCGTCAAAACAATCAAACAAATATTCCTTTATATTTTTATTATTGTAAGATTAAAATTAACACGACTAATAATGTCCTTTCATGTATCTTATCTTACTTATTTTGACTCTTTGGTGTAGTGGTAGTAAGCACGACTGCTGATCATGAAGTCCTGGATTCAAATCTCGATTCGAGCTGAAATAAATTATTGGGTTATTCTATTAACAAATCCTCAGTAGCAGTCTGCAATCAGGAAGTTGACGGTATTTTACCCTCTCTCCTCGGAAAGCACGTAGAACCGTTGGTCCTGCGCTTGACCTTTCTCCGTTCGTGCCAGTTTTCCGTCCCATCGGACTATGAGAGTAAGGGAATAGAGAGACCTGTTGTTTTCTCCGGTCGTGGCCGTTTGCCGTCCCATCGGACTATGAGAGTAAAGAAATAGAGACACCTGTTGTTTTCTGCGGTCGTGGTGGTTTGCCGTCCCATCGGACTATGAGAGTAAGGAATAGAGAGACCTGTTGTTTTCGCAATCACTCATGCACCATATTTCTCTCCTACTCAGATGGCTAGTCTCCGTTGAGACTGGACGACTTGGCCGAAATTCAGAGGACTTCCTAGAAAACAAAAATTTTTTCGAAGATCAATGTAACCAAGCTAAATAATTAATAACTGAATTACAGATTATAGATAATTTTATCCTTATGAACCATTTATATCACGGTTGGACATAGGTCTTGAAGAATGCGCTATAACTTGAGTTATTTATAGAGACTTTATTATAGACTTAACTTGAGTTATTTAACTTGAGTATTGACTGTTGTTTATTTAACTTGTGTTATTTCATTATAGAGTTAACTTGGGTTATTCACATCGCAGCGCAGATCTAATATTAATTTATTTATAGTTTAAATTGAGTTATTGTATTATAGACTAGCTGTTCCCCGCGACTTAGCTCGCGTGTAATTTAGGGTTTTAATTTTTTTGCGCGGAACCCTAATTCTTTTCTAAAATAAAAGTAGCCTAAATTACTCCTTATGACATCAGCTATCTGCCAGTGAAAGTCCCGTCAAAATTGGTCCAGCCGTTTCGGAGATTAGCCGGAACAAACAGACAGACAGACAGACAAAAATTTAAAAAATTGTATTTTTGTTATAAGTACCGTATATACTTTCATATGCATTTAGTAAAAAGCTGTAATTTTGACATTACAAACAGACACTTCAATTTTATTTATTTGTATAGATTTAACTTGAGTTATTCACATCGCTGCGCAGATCTAATATTCATTTTTATAGAATAAGGGTGACAAACGAGCACACAGTCCACCTGATTGCAAGTGGATGCTATGGCCCATAGACATCTACATTTATTATCTATTAAGAATCAATGTGTAGATGCGTTACCACCCCTGAGGACTAAGATGGAATGCCTCGTGTCCAGTAAAAAGGGTCTCCGGTTCTCTACACTCACCATACCACCACGAAACACGCTGGTATTCTGTTAGAGCGTGATCCTTCCCCGGTCGAGCCGACCTATTCGTGCTACAACCATAATGTACCTGCAGCACGGCTCTTCAACGTTCAAATTATTCGCATACTAAGTAATGATGATTCCGTTTACTAGTTTGAGATTTTGGATTTGTCATTATCGAATAGATATGCCGTAAAGACAGTTTCACCACAAGTAACAAACAAACATTGTGAATATTATTCCTATACTAGAGAATGACAGTATTTTGTTACCACTATAAGAAAAAATCTTGCTACGATCTTTTCTGTAATATATTGAAAAATTCGATTATAAAAATTTGAAAATGTACCTATCCACCCACTGCTATTTAGTTAATAACGTGAAAGTAAGAGTTAGAGGTGCGAAATTGTACAGGGTTATTTTTCAAAGAGTAGCCAAATTTAAAACTTAAGTTCAAATATATTAATATTTTACGTGGTAGAGCCATGCTGCAGCTATATTAATAGTATAGTTGTAGCACGAATGGGTCGGCTCGACCGGGAAGGACCACGCTCTCACAGAATACCAGCGTAAAATAGCAGCTTAATGCTGCTGTGTTTTTTATGGTGAGTGTAGAAAGCCGAAGACCCTTTTTACTGGAAAAGAGGCATTCTATCTTAGTTCTCACGGCTGACAACACATCTGAATTTAAATTCACAAACGAAGATAGATGTAGATGTATATGAGCCACAGCAACCACTTAACATCAGGTGGACTGTGTGTTCGTTTGTCACCCTTATTCTATAAAAAAAACTATATACCGTTATTACAGTTTTTGAAAATGCGAATAAGACTTTTACTTTTATTTGAAATTATCCCAAATTGAATGTGATTTGTGGGAAACAACGTTTTTGCCTACCGATAGACCCTTACAAATATGTGTGTGCGCAGTAAAATCAGTTAAAATAATGCATTACCATTTTGAATTTAAAAGATAAAATAGACATAATGTTTGAGATTTTTTTAAATTAATCTTTCTTCACCATTTGCCTATATTACTTATTCTGAACCTTCTCTGCAAATTTGGCCGGTTATTGCAAAATAATGCTGTACATGAGACATGATTTTATATATTGCGGAAATTGTAGTCTACATTTTCATATATTTATTTGCATTATGAATCATAAATATGAACAGAATTATAACTACCTATACGTTTTGTTTGTGGCGTGGTATATATTCATTTATGAACATCAGACTAAGTAAATCATTCTCAAACTCATTCTCACTCTCAGAAAACATGGTACAAATTTGTACTTGTGTGGCCGCTAAGAAGTGACAAGAGTGCCTGACGCCAAACGTACGTTGCATACGTAGGTCAAGTGTGTACATCAACGTAGGAGCGTTGCACCGCATACATTGTGAATGTGGAACCAGTCTGTCTCTATCTTCTGAAAGCTAGAGAATGAACAACAAAACAAAAATATTGTGTAATTACAAAAACTTATACCAAGTCTTGATTATGAGGTTTTTATTGAAGACAATCGTACAGTCTTCGTTACTAGTTATCATAATGATATTGAAATAGAGATAATTTTGAATAATATTCCTTTTCTTTCTTTTTCTAGGAAAGATTTGGGCAACACATAAGAGACGGGATTATTAAAGCAGGACCAGCAGTTGTTGTTGCAAGTCAGGCTACTTCACTTGGCTAAAAATTAAGACTATATGATCTAAATTATTAAATTAATTAACATCCTAAAGTTTTTTGTTTTAATTATCCATTTTTTTAAATAAAAGTAAGGGTGACGAACAAGCGCACTTTCCACCTGGTGGTAAGTGGAGGTTGTGGCAAACAGACATCTACATCTATCCTCGAACTTAAAGTTTAGATGCGTTGTCGACCTTGAGAAATATGATGAACTGCCCCCCGTTAACAGCAAAAAGAGTCATTGGTTCTCGACATTCTTTACGAAATATGGCAACATTACGTTGCTTTCTCATTGTATTCTATGTTCACATAGAATATAATGAAAAAGCTCCTCTCCTTCAAGCCGGCCCACTTGTGCTGCGACCATGATAGACCGCAGCGTTGGTCTTCTGGGCACACAACCCTAGTTCATGATTTGTTTATGCCCACGACTGCCACTAACGTTGCATCCAAGAATTCGTGGTCCGTTTGTCACGCTGTAAGTTCTATAACGTTGACAACGGACTACACAAATATCTTACGGGGTACGCCCCGCTTCAAGCAAGACCATCGCACGGATGACCACGTCCACGAGAAATCCTAACGCCGCTCAACCAGAGGGTGAAGGATGATCACAGGGTCCGACAATAAGATACGTCAACACGAATATTTTGTAAAGGCGAAAAATATCAGTGTGGATCTACCACGCATAATTTTTATGCATGGTAGAGCCACGCTGCAGATATATTATGGTTGTAGCACGAATGGGTCGACTCGACAGGGGAAGGACCACGCTCTCACAGAATACCAGCGTCAAATAGCAACTTAAGGCTGCTATGTTTCGTATAGTGAGTGTAGAGAACCGGAGATCCGTTTTACTGGAAACGAGGCATTCCATCTTAGCCCTCAGGGGTGACTACGCATCTGCATTTTATTTCTTAACTGAAGATAAATGTAGATGTCTATCGGCCACAGCATCCACTTACCATCAACTGGACTGTGTACTCGTTTGTCACCCTTATTCTATAAAAAAAATCACATAAGTAGAAGTAAACCAGTCCTGCAATAATTGTAGCTCTAAGACCGGGTGAGCAGTGTCTTGTCTTGTCTTGAGTGTCTTGAGGCGTTGTCGGGTAAGTGAGACAATTTTCAAGTCCAGAACCTGCAAATGTCACTTCGGTTGGCGGACAGTTGCAGAAGACCAGAACGAAACGCCACCAACATTGCTGTCCACAATAATCATTTATTGATGATTTAATCATATTCCATGAAATAAAAGAGACGTTCATGACAGACACTTCACCATAAGTGACTGTCACTTTGAACCTTAGCAATATTGTTTTTTAATAAGTAAGCAGCCTCAGTAAGGCCAGGTGCTTGAAACAGGCGTCTTCTTATGTAGACATTCATGGAACAGGCGTTTTCGTATCTAGGTGGATTTTTAAGCACTTTTGTTCATTATAAATTTGGGAAAATGTTCATTCTTTAAATTTCACTGTTGTAGAGTTGGATAATTAATTGAAGAGTTTTGACTCTAAAAACGAAATCATGAAATACGAAAAAAAACAACACGCAAAAAAGACATTAAATAAATTAAAAAAAATATGGAATTCAATTTATTTTCTTTAGTCAATTGAATACCACTAAGTAAAATTTAAACTTGTGTGAAAGCTGAGAAAAATTCGAAGGAAGGAATGTTGACATTTATATTATACGGTGTACGCAGGTATCTACACAATGTATTTGACACTTGAAGGAATCGAAAGTAGCCTTTAAAATAAGCCATGTAAGAACGAAATTGAAGGTAAAAATAAATTTGTCACATTTTAGGTTAAGCGCCTCCTCAAACGATCTCGATTAAAGCTCTTTTCAAGTGGGAATTGTAACGAAATTCTTAGAAAAGGTGTCATTTAAGGGACTGTACACGTATATTTCTCAATCAATAATCTTCATATACACCGTGTAGTGGCGGTGTAAGAATATCCACCACCCCATAGAGCAGCAGCATCTTGCTGATAACAACTCGAAATAATAAAAAACTGCGGTTGCCAACCCGCCTGCCAAGCGTAGCAACTATGGTAAAATCCCTCGTATAACGCAATCTATGGGGCAGGCAGTTCAGCAGTGGACTTTTATAGGCTGTAATGGATGGATGGATGGATTCTTCATATAGTGTAATTTAACGTCTTAAAATGTAAACAGAACAGTGTGTGTTCGACGGACTTCACATGTCATAGAAATAATTTATTCTTTAGACATGCAGGTTTCCACGTTTTACTATGTTTCCCTTTACCGCCGAGCAGATGATAAATCAGTTAGTTACAGCCTATATACGTCCCACTGCTGGGCACAGGCCTCCTCTCATGTCTGAGAGGGATTTAGGACAAGGAAATGTTCGCCGCGCTGCCCCAATGCGTGTAATTGCAATTGGTGCCGGCGGGATCGAACCCGGGTTGCTCGCGTACTGTAAAATTTACAGCAAGCGCTTGGCCCCTGAGCTACCACGGCTCTGATAAATCACAAGTTCACAAGGCATGGGTTGAACCAGAGTTTCTGGCGTACTATAAAATTTGTGGATAGACTTTAGCCCCTATCAACAACGGCTCTAATTAGGTTAATCCCCTTTTTATAAAAATTAATCTTTTTCGATCCATTTACGGGTTTATGATTTGTTTTTATCAATAAAAAATTTAATTTATCGAGATAAAGTTATCCGTTACCGTTACAGCCTAATTGTAGTTTAAGAACTTTATTTCTCATTAAGAATTAACAATAATTCGTTTACTGAGATATTAAATTTAACATAATATATTTGTATTGAGCGTACAGTTGTTTATTATGTAAAATAAAATAAAATATAGATAGTCTTCAAATCTTACAACAGTTAATAAAACACCAACCGAGCAAATACGGATCTTGTTTAAGTAATGCTACTGGCTAGATGTGGCATCAAACACGGCGTACGAATAAATCTTTATTTTACTAGAGTGAGTTTAATAAAATGCTTTAAGCATTTTTTTGAAATATGCATACTTTTTACTTCTTTTATATCTATCGGTAATTTATCATACAAGTTGACACCTTCAAATTCAATGTTCTTCTTTCCGTAGTTTGTTCTAGGTGGACGTGTTACTAAATAGTTTGCATTGCGTAAGTTTAAGAGCCAGTGAGCGGCAGACTTACGGTATTTCAATAGGTTTCACGTTTTTTTCAGTTAATCCCCTATACCTGAGGTACATGAAATGGGGACTCTTTAGTTTGACCGGCGGTCGATATAGAGACGCTCAGGTGTTAAAGGTGTAAAAAAATTGAACAAAAAAAACGTGATAGTAATAAGTCTGCCGCTTTGATATCTTGAAATATTCAATAAAAGTTACTGAAAAATAACATTGGCAGACACCTACGGCGGTCGCAAGGTCATGGCAGACAGGTTGACAAGTACAATTTCTTCTTTATAAATTACGTTATTTCAATGTACATAGTACGCGCTTATGGACGCCACTGAAGTTCATTGTATGCCTGGGTGATAGAACCTCAATATATGTCTGCCATGTAAAACATATATGTCAAATAATATTACCAACAACAGATATAAATTGCAGCTTTATTGAAATAACGTAAATTAAAAAGAAAAAATTGTACTTGTCAACCTGCCTGCCATGACCTTGCGACCGCCATAGGTATCTGCCAATTTTATTTTCCAGTAACTTTTATTGAATATTTCAAGATGTCAAAGCGGCAGACTTATTACTATCACGTTTTTTTGGTCATTTTTTTAGACCTTTAACACCTCAGTGTCTCTATATCGACCGCCGGTCAAACTAAAGAGTCCCTCCCCATTTCATTTACCTCAGGTATAGGGGATTAACTGAAAAAAACGTGAATCTTATTGAAATGCCGTAAGTCTGCCGCTCACTGGCTCTTAAGCTATTTTTATGGGATAAGGGTGACAAAAGAGCACACAGTCCATCTGACGGTAAGTGGTTGCTGTGGCCCATAGACATCTATATCTATCCTCGATTGCGAATCAAAATGCACATTGCAGAGCCATGAGGACTAAGATGGAATGCCTCGTTTTCAGTAAAAAGGGTATCCGGTTCTCTACACTCACTACACGATGCACAGCAGCATTGAGCTGCTATTTTACGCTGGTATTCTGTGAGAACGTGATCCCTCCCGGTCGAACGGATTCATTCGTGCTGCAACCATAATATAGCTGCAGCGTGGCTCTATCACGAGAGAAATTAAAAAGAATAACGTATTGATCTTTTATAAAAGTGACAAAAGATACCTGAAGACGTTTAAAAAATTATATTTAAATTTCTTTATCATAAAATAGTTTTCATTTCAATTTTTACTTCTCTTTCTCAATCTGTATATGTAAACAAACCATTGCTACACCTGTACCTCTTCATCGTCAACTTCATTTATATTATTTTAATAACACGCGCAATTTATCATAATTTTAACTCGCGCAATAAATCTAAACTTGCTTTTCCAAACTACAGACTGCATAAAACTAGCGGCTCATTTCTTGGTAGATGTATAACTATTTACAACAAGATTCCTCGTGATATTACTGATTTACCTTTGCATAAATTCAAAGCACATTTAAAAAGCATTCTTATGAAAAAAGAATATATAAATATATATAACTTACAGCCTAATAATTCCACTGCTGAGCATAGGCCTCTCTCGTAGATTGCGTCATAGGGAGGATATTAGCCATAGCTGACACGCTTGGTAAGCGGGTTGGCGACGGCAGTTTTTTATTTGGTCGTTATTTGGGAGACGCTGCTGCCCATCTGCTGATTTGATTCCCTCTGTTGCCTGTTACGACACACATGGGACGATATTGGGTAGTGGAGATATTCTTACACCACCGCTACAGTGTGAATATTCTAAATTAGATGACCTCTTTAAAATATAAGAATACGTGGCTAAAATTAGCTTTCCTAGACTTTTTTATAAGGATAAATTGTTACAGTTAGGAGAAAAATAATCTACTTATAAGTTTCTTGTCGCTTCTTCTCATAAGTTCTTTCCGCAGTAGGCACTTGTTAAAACGATGGCGTAGTTTGTTACTTTCGTAAAGTGTTTTGTAGAAGCCAATTATAAATAAAAATATTTGACTTTGATTATCCTTACCAGCTGTTAACCATCAAGAATGAGCCTCTCCCATTTTAAGAAGCATTTGCTATAATAGACACACTTGTATATACGTGTAAATTTCAATCGCAGTACAACATGCTTGCAGCTTATGAAATGTGCACTGCTGAATATAGGTCTCCCCCACAGACTGCCTCACGGGGGGGATATTTGCCATAGTTTTGGCATCCCCCTTCAAGCAAGCGGGCTCGCAACCGCAGTTTTCTTTAATTTTTAGTCGTTATTAAGACGACGCTGCTGCCCAATATCAAAATATGCAAATCAATATGTAGATGCGTTGTCATCCTTAAGGACTAAGATGGAATGTCTCGCTTGCAGTAAAAAGAGTCTCCGGTTCTATATACTCACCATACGAAACACTGCAACATTAAGCTGCTATTTTACGCTTTTCGGTATTCTGTGAGGGCATGGTCCTTCCTCGGACGTATAAAAATCTACCTCGTATAGAGCATGACATCTTTGGTTCTAATATGGAGCATCATTAACCTTAATATATACGTTCCTGATTCTTAAAGATTTTTTCAGGTTAAATTTCTTCCGTTTAATTGTTGTAAACATAATTATGATGACGTTTGTTTCAAATAAAGAAAAAATATTTTATTCTTACTTTCGACGTCATATTTCCATGTTCAAGTCTTGGTGAATATTAGTAACCATAAATTCTAACGAAAACGTCTAATAGAGTTTACGCAATACACCGACAAAGAGGGTTTAGGTGCAGCTGGCTGGCTCTTCCAATTAAATCCGGCTAACTCGAGTACGAATATGTGCATAGATAAAATAATTTCTTCAAAAATGATTAAGTTGATTCGGTAATGGTTTAGATTCACAATTATATATATTTATATATATATATACGGGGTATTTTTGAAACGCTCTCGAAAACGAAGACAGATGATAGTACTAAGGATACCTATGATGATGGGTCACAAAGAAATTCGATCCCGAGGAAAAAAAAATCATCTTTTCACAACGTTTTATTAACTTTATTCACGCTCCATCATGTTCGTACAGTTAATTGATACGATATTTCACTAAAAAAATAATGAAAATACTTAAACTATATATATATATATATATATATATATATATATATATATATATATATATATATATATATATATATATATATATAAATTTATATAATAAATTTATTAGTTAAATAAATAATTTACTTACTGATAAATACTTCGTAACCTAAATAAAAAAAAGTGACAAGCATTTTACTTAGATCAATTTTAATATTTAATAACTTAATTTTTATTAAAAATTGTTTTAAATTCGCCCTGGGCCTGTCATTTTTTGTAGAAAGTGGTTTTGCGTAAATTTATGAATAAAAAATAAATAAAATTAAAGGATCATTATAATAATAACGCGAATATGTAGCTCGAGAAAAATAAATCTTTTTTATCTTCCTTCTAACCGAAGCTCTTAAATATGCAATTTTTTTGTCACATTTTTTTTACTTCGTGTAAATACTATTTGGCATTTTTATGTAATATTCCAAAGAGTCTGTATATGTTACTGCATGAAAGAGAGATTAACTCTCATACGAGGGTGACACTGAAAGTTCTTAAAGATCAAAAACTGTACAAACTAGCAAGTTATTAGTTTTATTATATCTTTTCAAAATAGTGTTCATTTACATCAATACATCGCTGCATCTGATGGAACCACTGAGAAAAGCACTTTGCCCTCTCGTCCTTAGGGTCTCTTCGACGGCATTTTGAAACGCAGCCACTGCTTCCTCGGCGTCCATAAAACGCTTTCCTCGAAGTTTTTCTTTTATTTTTGGAAATAATTAAAAATCGCAAGGTGCGAGGTCGGGGCTATAGGGCAGGTGACCCAGTAATTCCACGTCTGACGTGGCCAAGTAGTCGATTGTTTGCTTGGCGATGTGCGACGAGGCGTTGTCGTGGTGAACGAGGATCCTACTACGAGGTCGTTTCTCCCGAACTTTTTCCAAGACAAGTGGCAAACAATTGTTAGTGTACCACTCTGCAGTAAATGTTTTTCGATCCTTTAAAATAATTGTTGCGTAATGACCTGTCCTTGCGAAAAACAAGGCCACCATCTTTTTTCCCACGCTTCAACTTCTCTTCACTTTAGTTGGCAACTTCTCGGAAGGAAACACCCAGACAGCAGACTGTCTCTTGGTTTCAGGATCATAACAATAAATCTAGCTTTCGTCACCCGTACGTATGTCGAACACAGCATTTGATTCACCTCCGTTAAATCTTTCACGACACCAATCAACACGACGGAGTTTTTGGGCCTCTGTCAAATTATAAGGTATCCACCGGGCACAAAGCTTCCTGATCGCTAAATTTTCATGGAGGATTTTGTGCACTTGACACATACCAATGCCTAAGCTTGTCCGAATCTGCTGATAAGTCACTCTTTTGTCAGTCTCTATCATACGCCGCACAACACTGATGTTATCTTCAGTCATCTCCGTAGAAGGCCGTCCCTCACGCAGATCATCGGTGAGATTAGTGTGACCACGTTTAAACTCATTAAACCAGTTGTAAACAGTGGCACGAGATGGGGCTTCATCGTGAAAGGCCAATCGAAGTCTATCATAACTTTCTTGTTGACTTAAATGACATCGAAATTCATAAAAAATCATTGTACGAAAATTTTCTCGCGTTAAATTCATGCTGACGTGACACAGACAATTTTCAATTTGCCGCCAAATCGTAAACAAATGACAAATTAATAAAATACATACACAATAATATTGGTAAACAGTTCCATTTTCAAAATTTGAACTTATTTTTTATTATATCATTTATAAGTGGCCATTTCTAAAAACTTTCAGTGTCGCCCTCGTACAGAGATATAAACTTGGTCATTTTTTTTTTCTTCATCGTTATTATTCACAGATACACGGACACTTCCTTTCTTTGACATTAGGTGACAGACTGATAAGCTAGGTCATTCAGACCATCGCAAACATTGACATTCACGCCACTCACGCTATTTCATCGAAACTTCATAAGACAAGGTCGCAACATGAATTTATTTGGAGTTTTAACTATTTTACAGCCCATTTTTACATCTTCATATAAAATGTCTAATAGCTAACTAAAGAATAAAATTATTTCGTCCTTCAAGCTGGGATCCTCCCCAAAGAAATCCTAAATTTTATTATGCCAATATTTAGTGAATAATTGGTGACAATTAGTGACATGAGAAAAACAATTAGTGACTTAATACTTTAGGAGATATAGCCGTTTTTGGGAGGAATTCAAGCTAGCAGCCTAAAGTTACTAAATCTTGACAAATATTTCTCAGCGAAAGACATAGGCTTTCTGGATTTATTCAAGATATAATCTTCAAGCCAGAATCCTCCCTAAGACATGAATAACTCCGTTTCCGATGGATCAATATGTTTCAATCTCGGTGTTTGAAAGTCACCTATCTAATCTTGACATAATAAAATTCAGGATATCGGGGAGGATTCCAGCTTGAAGGACGCAAATTATTTGGTTGATTAACTATCAAATGATTAGCTGTCTGATTTTAAATTGTGATTTATCCAAGATTTATCTCACAAATAGCTATCCGGTCGATTATTGGACGATAACAACGCTTACTTCTAATGGTGAAAAATTCTTTCACCATTAGAATCCTACATTATCCCTGATGAACATAAGCGATATAATGTTTTCAAAAAGTTAGGGATCCGTATGAAAACTTCGTTAATGTAACACAAGTGTGAAAAAAATACCAAAAAAAATAATTATATCGCGTACGCTGCGGAAACCATTGACAATAGAGCAAAGTGATGTGCTACAGTTTTATAGAAGACATCAATATCTACAAAAAAGTCCGGAATACCATATGTCTAACTATTACAGTTATCTCACAATAACTACTTTTCTATGCTAAAATATTCAATAGTAACGCTGAAAAATCCTTATATCGCGTACACTGCCAGCACCATGCGATGCGGGTGTCACTGGGGTGCGGGATGTCAATAAATAAATTGCCGCGCGGCTCACTCGCGCGGTCGGCCCCCTACGCAGCGTTTGTGTACGGAATCCAATAATTTTAATATTTTGAATTCGCTTTAAATTCATTTAGTAGTTATTGATTAAATTTAAACTCAACTAAAAAGTTGTTTTAAAATCAAACAAAAGTTCTTTTCGGTACTAAACCCATTTTTATGTAATATTCATTAGGTACTAACTGATAAATAAATATTGTACATTTAAATATCCAAACAGCTTAGTAACTTAGTAGTTCTTATAATTTTTCAATTACATTTTTATATAAGTAATTCCTGTTCAACAGTTGAGCACATAATTTAATACAAGTGCACTTTTAATTTTATTTATCATTTTGTTCTTACCTGCTGATGATTAAATAATGAAAAATGCCCAAAAGATCAAGATCTCTACTTTACAGAAATAGTTCCCAGGCGAGGGCAATAAAATACGTCTTAATGGAGAATCTTCATCAGAAACTGAAAGTCAGAGAGAATACGCGTCGCAATCCCGTGCCAGAGAGTCGAGTATCGAGCGTTCGCAGCGACTTGCTGAACAAAATTTGAGAACCTCTCAAGTACGCGCGCGAGAGTCGAGTGTCGAGCGTTACCAGCGGCTTGCTGAACAAAATTTGAGAACCTCTCAAGTACGCGCGCGAGTCGACAGCGCCTTCGAGATCAAAGAGAAAGACAACAGACGTCATCAACTAGAGTTAGCAATCGAGTTTTAGCTCACAGTAACAGATCGGCTTTCAGATACGATCCACAGATTGATTATACTCAACAGTCTTCCGTCCAAATCAGAGCCATGAATAAGATCTGCTCTAAGTGTTCTGCCAAAAAATGGGGTAATGGTATGTGCTGTGCTTGTGGAAAAGTTAGTCTCCTCAATATTCAGGAGCCGCCTTAGCCAATAAAAAATATTTTAACAAATAATCATTCACTATCTGGACATTTTTTAAGCAACATACGTAGGTAAAATAGTCTACTTCAAATGACTTCGTTTGTCGTGAAAAAAATTAGAAGGAAATTTTATACCTACTTTTAAAATAGGTAGCCTTTTACCACCATCAGGCCAAAGTCCACAATACTTGCAGATATATTTCATTTCAGACGCAGATCAGCTATCATTGCGATCAAATATAGCTCCAACGCTAAAAGTTTATTTAATTAACGAACTACAGACCGCACTGAATAGCCGCAATGTATACATACGAAGTTTTAAACAAAACTTAGAACGTAACTCTTCGGATAATTTTAAGTTAATTATTCACTCCGACCGCCCACCACAGACAGCACACCCGGGCAGATACAATGCTCCAGCTGTAAACGAGGTAGCCGCTCTCTTGGTTGAAGAATAAAAAGGCACAAGAGATATAGTGCTGCACGGTAGAAATGGCCAACTTAAAAGGGTCTCTGTGTTACACCGATCCTATGATCCACTACAGTATCCCTTAAAGTTCGTGATGGGAGAAGACGGTTATTATTTGACCATTCCTCAGCAAGGTACAGTGCGTAACAAAACTGTGACGTGCATGCAATTTTATGCATTTAGATTGATGGTTAGAGCTAACTGTTTTAATCCACTACATTATTACAGGGACTTATTTAGTCAATATATTGTCGATATGATGGCAAAAATGATATCAGAAAGATTGAATTACATAAGTCGTAATCAACAAAGACTGAGGGCTGATGAATAAATTCATCTTAGAGACGCTTTATATCAAGACGCAAATGTTGACCCATCAAATATCGGTCAAGACGTAATCTTGCCATCTTCATTCACAGGTTCTCCGCGTTATTTGCATGAAAAACCCAGGATGCGATGATTTATGTCCGAAACTATGGAAGGCCAGACTTATTTGTTACTTTTACGTGTAACCCCGAATGGCCTGAAATTAAAGCGGAACTATTATTTGGTCAGCCGTCTTTCGATCGTCATGACATAATTTCAAGGGTATTTCATTTAAAGATGAAGAAATTCATAAAATTATTCACCAAAGATGAAATATTCGGCAAATTGAAATGTTACATGGCAAGTGTGGAGTGGCAGAAGCGAGGTTTAGAGTTTAGAGGTTTGCTGTTTTGGCTAGAAAGAAAAATCCAGCCAGACGAAATTGATAGTGTCATAGTTGCAGAACTGCCCAACCAACAAAACGACCCGATATTGTACGATATCGTAACTAAAAATATGGTGCACGGACCATGCGGAGAGCATAACCTAACAGCAGCATGTATGAAATATGATATCTGTACAAAAAAGTACCCTCGACGTTTCGTCTACGATACCCAAACTGGAGAGGACGGATATCCAGTTTATCGTCGTCGTGACGCCGAAGATGGAGGACAGAGCGCTACGCCAAATATCAGAGGAAGTAGGGTCAATATAGTTAATAGATGGATTGTCCCTTATTCTTCACTATTGTGTAGGACGTTTAACGCTCACATAAATGTGGAGTACTGCCACTCAGTTCAAGCCATCAAATACATTTGTAAATATATCAATAAAGGTTCTGACCAAGCTACTTTTAGCGTCAGAAACCCAAATGATGAAGTGGAAAATTACGTGAATGGCCGGTACATAAGTACATCCGAAGCTGTCTGGCGAATATTAGAATTTCCGATCCACGAGCGGCATCCTACAGTCGTGCAGTTAGCCGTCCACTTAGATAACGGGTGCATTTTACCGCAAAAACGGCTGAACAAGTGGCCCAAAATCCACGTAAAACTACTTCGCTGGCTTTCCTTGAGCTCTGTAATGAAGATGAATTCGTAAAGACACTTCTATACCACGAAGTTCCGTAATACTACACATGGGCCAATAATAAATTCACAACAAGGAGGCGTAGTGAGGACGTAGTTGGCCATCCAGGCATAAAAAAGATGCCGCTTTAGGAAGAGTCTACGGTGTACATCCTTCTCAATCAGATTATTTTTATCTTAGGATTTTGCTACATCACGTAAGCGGTCCAACCTCATTCGAGTACTTAAAAACCGTTAACGGAGTTCTCAAAGAGACCTATCAAGTAGCTTGCCGTGACAGAGGTTTGCTACAAAACGATGACCATTGGGAAAATACTCTGAGAGAAGCATCGCTTTCGCAATGTCCAGCACAACTGAGAGAATTGTTTGTAGTCATACTTTTATTTTGTCAGCCATCGGAACCATTAAAATTATGGGACAATTTCAAAGACGATTTATGTGAAGATATTAGACACAAAATCAGACAGCAAAATCAAGACCTCGCCTTACCATAAAGTGAGGACATTTATTACGAAGGTTTGATACAAATAGAAAATAAACTGTTACAATTAAATGATAAAAACCTAAGTCATTTTGGATTACCCTCTTCAGTTCGTACAGAAAACAATGCTACAGATACAATGGCACATCACTATAATACAAATGATTTGACCGTTTTTGTCAATGAAAACCTGCCAAAATTAGTCCCAGAGCAAAGACATGCTTTTAAGACTATAGTCGATAGCGTGAATAATAACAAAGGAACTTTTTTTTGGATGCATCAGGTGGCACTGGAAAGACGTTTCTTACAAATTTGATACTTGCTAAGATACGACAATTGGGGAAGATAGCGATAGCAGTTACTTCGTCAGGTATTGCTGCAACTCTCTTAAAGGATGGAAGAACTGCTCACTCTACTTTTAAACTTCCGCTATCCGTAACTCTTGAACAACAATCTACATGTTCTATCCGCAAAAATGGGCCTCTTGGTAAATTACTACAAGACGCCTCATTGATTATGTGGGATGAATGCACCATGAGCCATAGAGCACATATAGAGGCCGTGGACAGAACCTTAAAAGATCTTAGAAACTCTTCTGCTCTCATGGGTGGGATTACTGTTGTATTTGCTAGAGATTTCCGACAGATACTTCCCGCCATTAACAGAGGTACGCGAGCAGATATCATCAAAGCATGCTTAAAATCGTCTCCCTTATGGACTTCGATTAAAAATTTAAAATTACGGACGAATATGAGTGCTCATCTTCATGGAATCACAGATAGTGATTTCCCACAACAACTGCTAAAACTTGGGGAAGGAATTTTTCCCACTCTAAATTTAAGCAGAAATTGTGACGTCCTTTTGGATGAATCTCTGGGCCAAATAGTCCATAATTTAGAAATTTTAATAGATGCAGTATACCCTGACATCGAGAATTTGCATGAAAAGGACTTTCATTGGTTGTGTTCTAGAGCAATAGTGTCGCCTAGGAATGATACTGTCAACGATATAAACAATCTGATTATTCAAAAAGTCCCCAGCCAAATAAAAATTACAAATCGATCGACACAGTGACTAATATCGAAGACGCAGTCCATTACCCACAGGAATTTTTAAATTCACTAAACCCTTCTGGACTCCCACCACAGGAATTGACGTTAAAAATCGGAACGCCAATCATGCTTCTGAGAAATTTAAGCCCCCCAAGCATGTGCAATGGGACGAGGCTGCTTATTAAGGAATTGAAGGACAATTTAATGGTAGCGACCATTAACACCGGCCCATCAGCTGGTCAACTAGCTCATATACCGAGGATACCGATGATCCCAACTGATCTGCCAATTCCATTTAAACGGCTTCAATTTCCGGTGAAAACATCTTTCGCGTTAACTATTAACAAGTCCCAAGGCCAAACCTTCGAATTAGTTGGGATCTACCTACGAAAAGAATGTTTTACTCATGGCCAACTGTATGTGGGCCTATCGCGGGTCGGAGCTCCTAAAAATCAATTTATTTTGCTGCCACAAAATAAAACAACATCAAATATCGTTTACAGGGAAGCTCTGACCCAATAAATTTAATGACTTATGTTTTGTAGATATTATCTTTTTACAAATATTAAAAATAAAAATAAAATAATCAAATATTAAAAAAGAACACAAAAATACGTAAAAACTAATAACAAAAAAATTCATTATCTATACTTATATATCTAATATTATACAGAGGAAATATTTTTTTGGTTTGTTTGTTTGTTTGTACCGCATAAACTCCAAAACTACTGGACCGATTTTAATCATTTTTACCAATAGAAAGCTAAATTATCACGAAGTAACATAGGCTATAATTTATTTAAAAAAAATAGAGATCCTTAAGAAAATTGCAAAAATGTAATCTAAAGTAGCTAAATTTTGCCTATAAAATTCATTATTTGGAGTGCGCTGATGAAAACAATTGATAATACATAAAAATTATGTACTAAATGATTAAAGTACTGATTGTTACCTGCAAAAAAGTCCGCATGGGAATATATCTAACTATCATACTCGTAGTTAAGTCACAATAAAGCAAAAATAAAGCCTTTGTGTTCTAAAATTTAATTAGATCGCCGGTTGAAACAAAAGTTGGTTACATTCGTATCGTAGTATATACTAAACGTGGTAGAGCCATGCTGCAGCTATATTAATTGTATAGTTGTGGCACGAATGGGTCGGCTCGACCGGGGAAGGACCACGCTCTCACAGAATACCAGAGTGGACAAAATGTAACTTTTCTGTATAACGTACATATGCCGATAGATAAAATAACTCCATTAATTTTGGTACTTAATTTTTTAGATAAAATTATTGAACTAAATGAGCGAGGTGTCAGCGCGGCGCAAACGCGTGATATACGCGGGTGGAACCGCGGGGAACAGCTAGTACTTAATAAAAAGATTGATCGAATGACGAACAAAGATAAGGAATCTGCATGAAAAAATAAAAGAGTTCTTTAATTCATGTGGAATTAAGACAAATGTCTATTGTTGAAGAATTTATGTTTAAATAAGTGTGAATTACCCGTACAGATAAAGAATGGGTTTGAAAATGGCGTCACCTTTATTCACCTCTCACTCGCACACTGTCGCTCTCTATCACACACGGTGTTAAGACTACAAAAAAATACGTTGCGATTAAGCGTTTTTGTCCGTCTTATAACTACAATCAGACTTGTCATTGGCATCATGGATAACAAAATGCGATACACTACAAAAAAACTTCAGTCTGATTTCGCAAATTTGTGAGTTAGACGCGTTCTGAGAGTTTTCTTCATAATTATTGTTGCCTCATAAATATTCTCAATTACGGCCAAGGATTAATGAAAAGAAGTAAATCACATAAAGACATTAAATTATTATTTATTTACATAACATAATATACAATATTTTATTATATACAATATTAAAAACAAAATATATACTAGAACAATGAGCCTAAAACTAAAAACCTTAAAAATATTATAATAACTAAAATATATTATTAAAAAGGAGGCCCTTTAGGCAAGGTTCCGAAGATACTGGCAGCGTTCCCCCTTTGAATAGCTAGACTAATTCTTTGTCCGAGGTAGCTGCCAGCTCTTCGGTCCTCTGTGACGTCGACTAACCTTTTTGCTATTTCCTTAAATAGCCTTTTAGCGCTAGGACCCCACGGACCAAGGGTCTCGACACCGAATGGGACAAAAACATATTCGGAGCCTAGACCCCTGTATTTGCATTCTTTAGCTTTTTCAACCGCTTCACAAGCCGCACCAGCTCTGTTGTTGGTTCCATGTAGATGGGAAGGGGCCAGCGTGTCTGAACAGGTTGCATCCCATACCAGCACCCGGCCCATCTTCCATGGAATCAAACTCATACCGTCCGGTCTCTTGCCATCGTCTCTTGCGATACCAGACGGCTCAAGTAAACTTGGCACGTTGACGGTGGCAAGGGACCGGCGTATGATATCGTTAAGTGCTGCATGTCTCGAGAAGCGGCCTGCACTTTTTTGGCATGATAGTCCGTGATGTCCTAGCTTTTCGACGTCACTGCCACACGGACATTTATGAGGAGCGCAGACCGGAACCCCAAGCCGTAGACAGGTTGCGATTCGGAGCGTGTCAGGCTCAAGAAATGTTCCTGTATTTGACGAAGGGTACGCGTGAAGCCAGTAGCCGGCCTCATGCGTACCCACGGCCAAAAGCCTAGCACGCGCCGAACCTGTACTAAAGCTCAAAAGATTGTCATAAGTTAATTTGCAGTTTATGTCGTCCCAGCTCCTCTGTGAATTTGGAGAAACTGGAAAATTTTGACCAGGGCATGCAATTAAGAAAGCGTTTCTAGCTTCTTCCAGGCCAGCAATCTCAAAGTTTGAAGGGGATGCCCTTAAAATTTTACTTATGAGATTTGCTGAACTATGGACAGAAGATAGGAAGGCTGGTAAAGAGACACTGGAAATTTTGCGAACCCCTAAACCACCATAACGGTTGGGTAGGGATGCTTGGGTGCAAGATTGCTCGTTCAGGTGCATATTAAGAATCGATTCTAAATTAATTTTGATTAAGTTGTCTACTTGTGTCAAGAGGTCTGGGTGATTCCAATAGGAGCATCAACGGAGCGCATACGTAAATTTTGGGACGAAAAGACAGAATTTTAAGATGCAAAGTGCATAATGTGGACTAATTTCAAGGAGACGGTCAGCGCAATTTTGAAATTTAGTAATCGAATTATTAATATATTCAGAAATAGATTCTTTAAAAATTGGAGAACCTTAAAGGTAAAGGGAATTACTGTTAACTATTTTAATATTTGGAGCCAAAATATAAAATTTTTGTTTTACGTCATTTAAATTTAAGTTGCAGATTTTTATAAAAAGTTCGCATTTGCTACAATTAAGCTCCAAACCAATGGCTTCAAATTTATTTTTGATTAAAAAAAGGTCCGAAAACACAGTATCCATATCACCTCCTAGGGTTCCGTCGTCCAAATACCAAACGTTGAATTTAAATTTTTGAATATCGGATTTATAGCCAAACTAAAAATTGCTGGCCCAAGGGGATCACCTTGTTGACAACCTACTTCCGAGGACAGTTCATTAGAACGATATAACAATTTTGTTGGGTCAGCGTAACTGAGAAAAAGATAATTGTATATTTCCGGTATATGTTGTTTTATTTCCTTTAGCAGGGTATCCCTATTTACCGAAATGAAAGCATTTTTGACATCAATTTTGAGCAACATGTCAGGATGTCCGTAAGTTAGGAAAGAGCGTAGGGCATGGACGGCTGCCTCACACCCTCCTTTTACACTGAAGCCTAACTGTACGGGTTCAAATTCCGAATTTAATTTTGGTAAAATATATCGAACAGCAATTTTGGAGGCCAGGCGTCGTAGTGTTGATCTCACCCCTCCGTCCTTTTTGGTGAGGGCACTGAGGTTCGCGGCGAAAAGAATGGGAACAATTTCTGGATTGACATAAAAAGATTGAAAAATTATTATTGGACGAGGGAAGTAACGAATGATAATGAGATTGAAGACTTTATAATTAATATTGGGCTGAACAACGATTGTGAAAGCGATAGCTCCGATTCTGAAAATGATAATGAATATGACGATTTGATATTCGGAATCTAAGAGTTGTTAGGCGATCCTGGTGAAGGCTCAACTAGCAAAGTTTAATTTTCCAAGATCAATAAATACCTATCACGTAAAAGTAAAATGTGTTTAATATCTTCTGTCATCGCGTGAATATATCTATCGTATACGCGGTTTTCTGGTCGTCAAAGGGACAGATAGAGTTATTGAATAAAAGTTCAATTATTCGTCGAATAATATCTGACGGTTGAAAAATTCATTTATTTCCTAACTGCTCAGAGTAACTGTCGAAGAAACGATATTTCTGAAGTGAAACTTCCTTATCGACGTAGTGACAAAATTTAGTACGGTATTAAAAAACAAAAACGTTACGTTTTCTTGCAATGTTTTCTTGTAACGTTTCACCGCCGGGGCTGCATGAGTAAACTATTAATTAACCTACTTATGTAAAATATTATATAAAAGACGTATATAATACGACGAATAAAATAAAACACAATTACACGCACAATTTTTTTTTTGTTTATCTGATGATGATGAAAATTGCATAAAAATATTCGATTATAAAATGAAGCTTTATTTTAATACATATTGGAATTAAAAAAAATATGTTAGGTATTGTTCTTTATTAAAAAAAAGGTCACATTACATGTTTTACACAATTACAGCGTGAGATCATGTCTTTGATATTTATTTTGCTAATCCATATCTGTCAACTTTGTTGAGTTGCAAATGTATTGGGATAAATTATTATAACACTAATATGGAACGTCATAAAAATCTACTTATGTACTTGAGATTAGTAACACTTTCCTGTTACAGAGATAAACGTATTCTAACGTAACTTACAAAAATTCAGTCGGCATGCAACTTTCGTAATTTTTATTTAACATATAAAAAAGGACATTTTGGGTGGTAGAGCCACGCTGCAACTTTATTATGGTTGTAGTACGAATGGGTCCGCTCGACCGAAAAAGGACCACGCTCTCACTGAATACCAGTGTAAAATAACAACTTAATGCTGCTGTGTTTCGTATGGTGAGTGTAGAAAACCGAAGACGCTTTCTACTGGAAACAAGGCATTCCATTTTAGTCCTCAAGAGTGACAACGCATCTGCATTTTGATTCTTAATCTAACATAAATGTAGATGTCTATGGGCCACAGCAACCACTTACCATCAGGTGGACTGTGTGCTCGTTTGTCACCCATATTGTATACAAAAAAGAGTCTACGCTATCCGTGTCCGCACACATAGTATCCGCTTACTATCCGGTGGTCTGTATGCCCGTTTGTTAGACTTACTAATATATAGATAGATAGAAAATTCCTTATTTCACTCAAAATAATTTGGTACAACAATGCTGAAAAAGTATTCTCTGCCAGCTAATAGTCAATTGTATATTTCGATGACCTTAATGACTTTAATAGTAAATAATATATTTATGTGAGTGTATCGCAGGTCATTGGCCCATGGCAAGATTAAGCATAATAGGTTTTCGACTCTGTTTGTTTTGTAGTCGTCCCTGAGTTCATTCAGTCGCATTATATTGTATAAACTGAAAGTGAATTTAGAAAGGACATTAACAGAATTGTACCTAAATGTTTAAGTCGTCTTTTGACGTGCCTAATTTTCAATTTATATAACTTATTTTTTTTAGAATAAGGGTGATAAACGAGCACATAGTCCACCTGAGTGTGGTCAGTGGAGATGTCTATGGGCCATCAAGTGACCTGCGTGTCTTAGTCTCCCTTTTTCTATAAAGTAATATAAGAAGATTAATGGAACAGTGAAAAAATTCTTCACTGCTCCTTATATTATTTTAAAATAAACGCATACATATGCATCGAGGACATGATATTGGTTTCTTTAGTTACCGTGTTAGTTTTAGGATGAAGAACAAATCAAGGTTACAGATGTATTGTCATCCGTAAGAACTAAGACGAAAAGCACAGTGTAACAACATAAGGGGGTGCGCTGCTACAGCAATAGAAATTGATAGGAACTCATACGGACTTCTTGGTACTTGAAAGAAAAAGATGCTGCAATGGAACAAAAACTGAAGTCTGAAAACTGAGGCTATCACCACTACATGTATATTTCATATACTAGCGATCCGCCCCGGCTTGGTACGGGTGATTTCTGGATCTCGACGACATCGCCACCTACGGGGTCCAATTGTGAATCATTTAGATCACCCAGGATCAAACTCAACACAAAATAATCTTCAAAATAGATCCAGCCGTTTTCGAGTTTTAGCGAGGCTAAGGGAGCTATAGATTAAAAGTATAATTGTTTTTTTATTTTTAACGCCCCCGCGCTTCATAAACTCCATTCTTGATAATTTTTAACGTGCCAAAAAAATACTCTGGCCAAGTTTTATAATGCTATAGTTTGAAAATGTGATTTTTTTCAATCACGTTTAAAATTATTATTAAAAAAATCACATTAACCCCCGCAACCCCCCTTGCGGGTGGAATTTCGTAAAATCCGTTCTTAGCCGACTTTTACTCGGCGAAAGGAATATTCCTACCAAATTTCAAGTCTCTAGGCCTTATGGTTCCAGAGATATCGTGATGAGTCAGTACATAGGTGGAAATCTCTTATATAATAGATTGTACAGCCTATATCAGTATTTGCTTGAATATACATATATGTATGTCGTATGACTCTTATAACTGTAGTAAAAGAAAGAGATATACAGATATTATGATATCTAATTAATACTGATGTATTATAATGCAATATCGAATTAATACTGTTTTCTGCTAGCTTTTTTTCTTTGTTCTTGCTACATAGTTACGAATGAATACTGCGTGGTAGAGCAATTCTGCAGCTATATTAGTAGTATAGTAGTAGCACGAATGGGTCGGCTCGACCGGGGAAGGACCACGCTCTCACAGAATACCAGCGTAAAATAGCAGCTTAATTCTGCTGTGTTTCGTATGGTGAGAACCGGAGACCCCTTTTACTGGAAACGAGGCATTCCGTCTTAGTTCTCAGGGTGACAACGCATCTGCATTTTGATTCGTAATCGAGCTTAGATGTAGATGACTATGGGCCACAGCAACCACTTACCATCAGGTGGACTGTGTGCTCGTTTGTCACCCCTATCCTATAAAAAAATTGGAAAATTTGCAATTTTTATTTTGCTCGCATTAAAATTACAAATATAACTTGGTATGTTATCCTACATTTATAGTATATTAATATTATTAAGGTTTTTTTTAAAATAAATAATTTAAGTCACAGCTAAAAAGTAAAAACCCTACTCTATAAGGCACATTTATCTTGTAAAGGACATCATTCTTTAAAACCTCGCTATCGTTATTAAGATAATCCTTAAATTTGGGATTTTATGTAAAATATAAATGAGATCCTTTCATTTTAATGACTAAATAAAACTCTCATTAAATTTTAGTCGGAGAATGCGAAGACATCTTTGGGCATTCTACGACGCTCTTTGTAAAGAAAGGGATTTAGGTTTAACTTAAAATTCCCTGAGATACGAACTTGTATATCGTGTAATCTTAAATTAAAGTTACCTAAACTTTTAGTCCCCATTTCTCCAAAACTCGAAAATAATTGATTTTTAATCTATACTTAATATATTCTTGTTTCGCAATATTGGAGTTTTGGCGGGAACTTGACCGGCACGGCGCGGCGCGGCGGCGCGGCGGGGATTTCTGCTTCTGTATTTTGTTTAAATCCGGGCGAGGATGGAATTACAGAGGAGCTTCTAAAAGCGGCCGGAAAACCGGTACTAGAAGTTCTTCAGAAGCTTTTTAATTCCGTCCTCCATGGTGGCACTACTCCGAAGGCGTGGAGCAGAAGTGCGGTGGTCTTGTTCTTCAAGAAAGGCGACAATTCTCTCTTGAAGAACTACAGACCGATTTCCCTTCTGAGCCGTGTCTACGTGCTGTTTTCGAGAGTCATTACGAATCGTCTTGCACGCAGACTCGACGACCTCCAGCCTCCCGAACAAGCTGGTTTCGAAAAGGCTTTAGCACCATAGACCACATACATACCCTTCGACAAATTGTAGATAAGACCGAAGAGTACAATCTGCCACTTTGTCTTGCGTATGTGGACTATGAGAAAGTCTTTGATTCCATCGAAATTTGGGCGGTGCTGTAGTCCCTTCAGCGGTGCCAAGTGGACTGTCGGTATATCGAAGTGCTGAAATGTTTGTACAGTAGGGCTACGATGGCTATTCGAGTACAGAACCAGAGTACGAAACCTATCCAACTGCAGAGAGATATAAGACAGGGTGAGGTAATATCCCCGAAACTCTTCACCGCTGCATCGGAAGACATTTTCAAGCTACTGGACTGGAAAGGATACGGTATTAAGGTAAATGGCGAGTACATCACTCACCTTCGATTTGCCGACGATATAGTCCTTATGGCAGAATTGCTGGTGGACCTAAGCAGTATGCTCAATGACCTCAATAGTGTCTCCCAACGGATAGGTCTTAAGATGAACATGGACAAAACAAAAATCATGTTTAACGTCCATGTCACACCTATGCCGGTAGTTATTGGGAGCACTAAGCTCAAAGTTGTTGACGAATATGTTTACCTGGGACAAATAGTCCGACTAGGTAAGTCCAACTTTGACCGAGAGGTCAATCGACGGATTTAACTCGGCTGGGCAGCGTTAGGGAGATTACGACACATCTTCTCGTCAGACATAGTTAATATATATATATATATATATATATATATATATATGTATAGACTGTAATGATGATGATGATGATTTTGTTTAAATAATGGTTTGAAGTGGATTGTGATGTGTAAAAGTGGTGCAGTTTTGTGTAATAAAAGTCTTCGCATGTGAACTTTTAGTGGAAACGGTGAAACAAATGCTCCGGTGAAAAAAATAAGGTGTGTGTCTGCTTAGGCGCATTGAGATACTATTACCAACTGTCTGTTGACTCAAGTTGCCGTTAAAATCTCCCAACAGCTACGTTATGTGACACATCAACATATTTTGAAGCAGTGTACTATAAAGGATAATTATCACTTTATGCTGAGATAAATGAAGACATGGCTTAAAGGACATCCAAGCCAAAAATCTTATTTAAAAATATTTCGCAATATTATCTTAAGATTAATTTATACTCGCAATCTGAAATATGGAATGAGTGAAAGAATGAAAAATTAAACCACCTTAATCTCACTTTTGTTTTAATAAAAATTACAATAATAACAGTCGTGTTGTTTCAGATTTGTTTACCAACACACACCGCTCGCCCTCAAACAATATGTGGATCGGTTGAACAACTGATCTGAGTCTGTATCCGAGTTGTCGCTGTCACCGAGCGATATTGTTATATTTTAATTGTTAAGTGTGAGTTTCGTAATGACAGTCGATTGTTTTTCCTTCGCAAAAAATGACAGACAGTTCTGTATCGGAGAAAAACACTATGGCTACTTCCCTCCGATTAGCCGGTGGCTTGTGTTACTCTATGACCTACGTACTTGGCCAGTATACATTTTGTTGCTGCAAATAATTGAATGAAAATCATTCATTTCAGTTGGTGGGGAATATAGACGATATTCTAACTGTAACCCTGAGCTTGTGATATTCCTTACCGTTACAGCCTATTAAAGTCCACTGTCGAAAATAGGCCTCACCCATAGATTGCCTCATAGGCCATAGTTGCCACGCTTCGCAAACGGGATGGCAACCGCAGTTTTTGATTTTTAATCGTTTGTAGGAAGACGCTGCTGACAATCATCCTGATTTGTTTCCCTCTGTCGCCTCTTACGACACCCACGGGGTAGTGGATTAATCCAATCAAAAGGGTCAAAACTTTAATTTTGTATGTTAGATATGTTATGAAACGCCAGCGTCGGTATACAGCATAATATTATATTATTGTAAAGAACTTATAAAAATTCCTTAAATTAACCAACTATTAATAAGGGACAACTAATTCAAAGTGTCTACTGCGTAGCTATCGCATTCTTCAATGTCCGCACCTACTGAAGAAATACTGGCCAACGTCCGGCCTATATACGAGTACATTCGTTTTTTCTGATTTCTCAGATGTTAGGACTTAGGACTCAGGGCTTTATAAATTGACATTTTTTTCTTTGAACTCTGACTTTAATTTTCATAAAAACTTAAATCTAATACTAATGATTCTAAACGTAAATATACTTGTGCTAAGACCTCAATATGCACACAGGCTCATTTAAAAAAAAGATGCCTGTGTGCCTTTTTACTTACATATATCTTGGCAGTATTACTGTACCACGATCACCGAGCCACCAATGAATACTATTATATAAATAAAAGAAAAAAAGAAACTGTATTTGATATTTCAAAAATGTATTTTTTCGCTTTTATCAAATTGGCAAAGTTTTTCGTGGAAAATGTCCGACGAAATTTCGTGACAACATTTAATGAAGGATTTAGGAAACATTGCGTGTGGTCTCCAAACTTTAATGTTGCTTATATAATTTGCTTTCGTTAGATCTAAATAGATTTTTAGAAATTATAATTCACAATTTTAAATTACTTACATCTTCTTGGTTGATATATAGGATTTTATTATTATTAATACATATTTTGATGCTTATTTGAGCTATAAATAAATATTCCGAATTAACAACTTGGAGTTAACGGTGTAAGGCGGTAAAAGAATATCCGCTGCCCCATATCGTCTCATGGGTGACGTAAGAGGCAACAATAGAAAACTGAAACAGGAGATGGGCAGCGGCAACTTCCTGATAACAACACGAATTTTTTTTAATAATAAATTAATAACAATAACATTTATATTTATACCTAAAGTTATTTTTCTCTAATAATAGTGTTTTATTCATTAATAATTTAACACGCTGTTAATTCATAATGCTGTGTTAGTCCCATCTTTAATGTATGGTAGTGAAAGTTGGGTCTGGCAGAAGAAGTATGAAAGTAGAATAAATGCTGTGAAATGCGGTCATTAAGGGTATGCTAGGGCTGAATCTGAATGACAGGATGAGAAATAGTGTGATAAGAGAAAAGTGTGGTTTGCAAGATGACGTTGTGACCAGGATTAGGAAACGAATGCTTCGGTGGTTTGGTCATGTAGAAAGAATGAACGAGGAAAGAGTGACAAAGCAAATTTATGTTGCAGAAGTGAACAGCAGAGTCGGGAAGGGACGCACTAGATGAAGGTTTATCGACCAAATTGGCGTTAAATTGAATAAAGGCCAGATTAGGAGTACCCTTAACCGACGAGCGTGTATGCGTAGATATATGGATGTAAAGGAGGCGAGAGAGGTGTGTCAGGATCGTGCCCAATGAAAGTCCGTAGTCTCTGCCTACCCCTCTGGGTGACAGGCGTGAGTGTTTATGTGTATGTAATTTAACATCGTGGTAACATCGTACCGGTAAGTGAAATTAGGGCGGCCCCCCTCAAGATGCAGTGACGACCTGGTAAGATATGCAGGAAGTCGATGGATGCAGGCAGCTCAGGACTGCGCTTTATGGCATTCCTTGGGGGAGGCCTACGTTCAGCAGTGGACTTGTAAAAGGCTGTAATGATGATGATGATAATGATGATCCTTTGATAAAAGCAACTGACACAATAACCTCAGAAAAAGGATCAATCTACTCAAAATTTACTGCTGCGCTACTTGCTGAAAAGACTATCAATTCATTAGATAACTGTTTCGAGGAACAAAATTTTTGTCTAGTCATTAGCATCGTTAATAATTAATCTTTACTCATGCTGACGGTATCTTCTAAATGCAATGATTCAGCACGAAAACCTCAATAGAATTTAGATGAATAATGTCACGTTTTAAATTCTCTGTAAAGAGAAATATAAATATATCATCAACGAAATAAATTAAAATTTCACCAGCTTCACTAGACTATGTGATTTGGGTTATTTATTTTATATAGCGTGTCTTAAGGAGGTGTCAATATTAAGCACATCAAATTTGGAATTGAAATTACTGCTGTTTTGTCGGTCACCAGTCTCGTTCGTCAGTTAGCAGAGTGCTCTGCGCGAAAAAAATACATTCACTGACTTTGTTTCAAAAAGTATACATAGTTTCAATGATCGTTCGATAACATTAAAGAATAATACTGAAAAATTATGGTTTTTTTTTAAGTTTATCTACAAGCCCAACAGTATACTTTGAATAACAGTAATAATATTTTTTACGTGGTATAGCCACGCTGCAGCTATATTAATTGTATAGTTGTAGCACGAATGGTTCGGCTGGACCGAGGAAGGACCACGCTGTCACATAATACCAGCATAAAATAGCAGCTTAGTGCTACTGTGTTTCGTATGGTGAGTGTAAAGAACCGGAGACCCTTTTTACTGAAAAAGAGGCATTCCATCTTAGTCCTCACGGCTGACATCGCATCTGCATTTTGATTCGCACAGGAGGATAGATGTAGATGTCTATGGGCCACAGCAACCACTTATCATCACAGGTGGGCTTTGTGCTCGCTTGTCACCCTTACCCTATATAAAAAAAAACAGAGATTTCTTTAAAGTGCAGAGTATGCTGTTCTACGAAAATTATTTGTAAAAATGTAAATTATGGGCACTGAAGCTAACTTAATGCGGCATCATGATATGCCGAGTCAAAGTCCTGAATTGGAGTCAGTTCAGATAATAGCTTGTTTATTAGTTTTCCTTTTGTAATGTACGAGTGTAAGTCAATTATTTTTATTTATTACGTCAATCTTTAAAAGACAGCGGGGACAGCTTATGAAAATATAATAACTATGTCTTATCGTAAAAAAAAAACTAAAGAAAGTTACCGCCATAAATTTCGTCTAAAAACGACTTTATTTTTAAAATTACACAGCGATACAATCTTCTTTTGAAATTGCCACCAAGGCTACCTTTCAAATAAATTGAAACTAGGGAGCTGAAAGTAATGAAAATTGTCATGAAAGGTCACGAATCATAAAAAAATATTGAGTCAGTTTTTTTTTTCAATTTTAAATAATAAAATGTAATACTTAACTAGTGGCAAGTAATTCTTATCTATGTCATTACTTAACAATTTTTTTTAAATATTATTATTAGAATAAGGGTGACAAACGTCTACCTGATAGTAAGTGGATGCTGTGGCCCATAGACATCTATATTTATCCTCGATCAAGAATCAAAATGCAGATGCGTTGTAACACCTAAGGACTAAGATGGAATGCCTCGTTTCCAATAAAAAGGGTCTCCGGTTCTCTACACTCATCATACGAAACACAGCAGGCTTAAGCTACTATTTTACGCTGTTATTCTGTGAGAGCGTGGTCCTACCACGGTCGAGATAACCCATTCATGCTGAAACCATAATATAGCTGCAGCGTGGCTCTACCAGATTTCAAACGAGCATGCGGCTCACCTGATGGTCATCATTCATTGTTACAGCCCTTCACAAGTCCACTGCTGAACATAGACCTCCCCCAAAGAATGTCACAAAACACGGTCCCGGGCCACCTGCATCCATTGACTTCCTGCATGTCTTACCACGTCGTCACTCCATCCAGTGGGGGGACGCCCTACACTTCGCCTGCCGGTACGATGCTGCCACTCAAGAACCTTTCTTCCCCATCGGTTGTCGGTTCTTCGAGCTATATGGCCGGCCCATTGCCACTTCAGCTTAGTAATCCTTTGAACTATGTCGGTTACTCTGGTTCTACTGCGGATATCCTCGTTTTTAAGTCTATAACGCAGAGAAACGCCGAGCATAGCCCTCACCATAGCTCGCTGAGCGACTTTGAGCGTCCTCATACGGCCAACAGTGAAGGACCACGTCTCTGATCCATAAATCATCACTGGCAACACGCACTGGTTGTACAGTCTCGTTTTCAAGTTTTGAGGTATACCTGACGAGAAGATGTGTCGTAATTTCCCGAACGCTGCCTAGCCGAGTTGAATCCGTCGATTGACCTCTCGGTCGAAGTTGAACTTACCTAGTCAGACTATTTGCTCCAGGTAAACATACTCGTCAACAACTTCGAGCTTAGTGCTCCCAACACCTACCGGCATAGGTGTGACATGGACGTTAGATATGACTTTTGTTTTGTCCACGTTCATCTTAAGATCTATCCGTTGGGTCTACTATTGAGGTCATTGAGCATAGTGCTTAGGTCCTCCAGTGATTCTGCAATAATGACTATATCGTCGGCAAATCGAAGGTGAGTGATGTACTTGCCATTGACGTTTATACCATATCTTCCCAGTCCAGTAGCTTGAAAACGTCTTCCAATACATCGGTGAAGAGTTTCGGGAATATTACGTCACCCTGTCTTACACCTCTCTGCAGTTGGATAGATTTCGTACTCTGGTTCTGTACTTGGATAGCCATCGTAGCCCTACTGTACAAACACTTCAGTACTTCGATATACTGACAGTCAACTTGGCACCGCTGGAGGGACTACAGTAGCGCCCAAATTTCGACGGAATCAAAGACTTTCCCATAGACAACTGTTTATGAACAACTGCAACACTAGGAGAATTGGAGGTGCATATGTATTACTTATCTTTATATATAAAATTACGTGTCACATTGTTTGTCCGCGGTGAACTCTAAAACTACTCAACCGATTTTAATGAAATTTTGTAAATGTGTATTGCTTGCTCCAACTTGAGAGATAGGATAGTTTTATCCCGATATTTTATTGCGAATTTTAAGATTTTTTAAAGGACAAAGGGTCATCGGAAGGGGTAGAACAAAGTCTGCCTGGCCAGCTAGTACTTATATAAATATATTTTCTTAAACACATACACACATACATATTTATACACTTACATATAAAATAAATTGATAAATATATAGACAAATACTTAGTAAACGTAAAACATATAATTTTTTTTTATAGAATAAGGGTGACAAACGAGCACACAGTCCACCTGATGGTAAGTGGTTGCTGTGGCCCATAGACATCTACATCTATCTTCGTTTGCGAATATAAATGCAGATGCGTTGTCAGCCGTAAGGACTAGATAGAATGCCTCTTTTCCAGTAAAAAGGGTCTCCGGTTCTCTACACTCACCATACGAAACAGCAGCATTAAGCCGCTATTTTACGCTGGTATTCTGTGAGAGCGTGGTCCTTCCCCGGTCGAGCCGACCCATTCGTGCTATAACTATACTATTAATATAGCTGCAGCATGGCTCTTCCACGTAAATATTTTATATAAATGCCGTAACAATTTGTTGCAAATAAAATAAGATATAAAAACTAGTATTAAGTATAAGGAGTGTCGAGTTAGCAATAAAGTTAGTAACCGCTTTCTTATAAGAGTTAGGGATACAGCTGTTCTTATAGAAGTTGGAAGGTCGATCCAAAGTCGCAAAGTATAAGGATTTCGTTCTATATTGTAGAAGCGATGCATATACATAAATTGCAGAGTAACAAACAACCAAATCAAGTACAATTGTAGTCTAAATACTTGTTCCTTGTGATCTAGTGAGAATTAATATCACGGTCCGCAGCGCCGTAGGCAAACGCTTAATCACTGTGTTACCGAACCGTCATTGTACCTGGGGTTCGCTAAGGTATTTTCTTCTTCATCAGCTATTAAGCCACTACTGGACATGGGCCTGTGCCGTTGTGGTGTGGGTTTGCCTTAATCGTCCCGCTTAGCAGGCAGATGGATTTTCGCTTATGTGCGAGTAAAAGGTGTGAGTCATATAACTATATTATATATCTCGCACCTTTGACGCTCTGCCCGTCGCTGGTCTAGATATTTTAATGCTTTTTTTAGCCCCCGACAAAAACAGAGAAGTGTTATATGTTTGTAGTGTGTATCTGTGTATCTGAGTGCCTGTGTATCTCTGTATCTATGTGTCTGTCTGTGGCATGATAGCTCCTGAACGGATGAACCGATTTTGATTAAGTTTTTTTCGTTTGAAATGTATCTTAATTGAGAGTGTTCTTAGCTATGTTTCAAGAAAGTTCAGTCATTTGAAGATAACTAGCTCTTTTTGTTTTGGGGTTTTCTGAATTTTTAATTTAAGTGATTTTTATAGAATAATGGTGACAAACGAGCGCACAGTCCTGATGGTAAGTGGTTGCTGCAGCCCATAGACACCTACATTTATTCTCGGTACCGAATCAAAATGCAGATGCGTTAAAAAGCCACAACGACTAACGGCGCGGCGTAAACGCAAGGGTTATCTATCGGAAGCCACAAGGTTTTTCAAATTTTCTAATAGCCGCCTCTTGAATCTCGCCGCTCTCGGAATGAAATGGATGATGGATTCTCGTTCATCACCACTACACATCATAAATGCTTAAATAAAATGCATGTATAAAGTCTTGTGACTTTCATTAGCCGGAGTAATCCAATTATGTGAATAATAACATTTTTTTTATAAAAAAACATGCGTGAGTGTCGTGGAACACTCGGTTGGAACCAAATTCCTTTCGTAGTATATTATTATTGATAAACGTATTATATTATTGATTAACAAATACAAATAAATGCATTACTAGCGTCTATTAAAATGAAGTGTCATTTAAAATAATACTTCTTTCATGGCAGGGAAAGAAAAAGTGCGAGGTAGATAGATATTATTTCCATCTCGCTCGCACTATAGAAAGGGGGTCGTAACGGAAAAATCTTACACTTTTTCTCGCCTAGCCCCTATCCGTCAAATTCGTACCGTGCGATAAGGAACTTCGTTCCAAAACGTTACCTCCACACTAGGATTTTCTTCTGTATCGTGGGGGCTTTCTGTATCATTTTCACAAGGACAAACATCCAGACCCG
Organism: Parnassius orleans; assembly: GCA_029286625.1. NCBI lineage: Eukaryota > Metazoa > Arthropoda > Insecta > Lepidoptera > Papilionidae > Parnassius > Parnassius orleans. The sequence goes on from JAGSMP010000057.1 coordinate 440,324, forward strand.
CAACAATTATTTGTAGGCCATACAAATACTTTGTTCGTGAGGAATTCGAACCCGCGGCCACCAACGCAGCCAACTCATTGCTAAGCCACTGTGCTACGAAGTCAAATATTTGCGACAGTATCGCGCAAATTTGACAAAAGTTAATTTTGTTGAATTTGACAAATAAATTATGTTGGCTAGTCTGTAAATAAATATGTAACTTAATTGTAGTAAACTTTTTGCTTACGGGTCACAAATAACTTTTGCAGATCTCTTTATACGTTTACATTACTCGTATCTAACTTTTATACTATTTGATTAAGAGTAATTATTTATTAATATGTATTTTGACTTCCATATGAAAGTTATTCTTCTTTTGACCTTTTAAAATATTTGAGCTAGTCTCATATTATACAGGCTGTCCAGTAAATAGCACGACATACTGCAGGGGGTGATAGCTAGGGTCACTACCTATCAATACAACACAATATATGTTCAGCAAAATCTTACGGATTTACAGTTTTACAAAATTTTCCGAAATACTGAAAATCTCTACCTTGAAACAGATTTTAAGCATCTCGTAATTAAAAATCCTTTTCTAGTACTTTTTTTACATCAAATTATTCGTGAATAGTTACTTTACTCATTGATAAGTCTTTTTTCTATCAAAGACAAGAATGTTTTCAAGAAATACTATTTTTTGTTTAAATTTGAACAGAACTATTTTCTTATCACTTAAGTTTAACCTACAGTGGTGAAAAAAAATGTATGTGGCAGTTTTGTACAACAAACTTAAAAATAGCTTGTTTAATGGTGATTTTGGAAAGATACAATACTAGTGCATTTTCATTAAAAAAATACAATAAATGCTCAAATTGCTTCCTTGTGCCCTAATACACGCTCGGCATCTTCTTAAAATGAGCTTTGAGTCTTCTCAGGCTTATTTCCGATATTTTCTTGCTGCAATGTTAACCCTTGCTCTCAATTCATTGTGATTTTGGATCGGTTTTCATAGACTTTGTCCTTCATGGCACCCAATAAAAAAATCCTGGGGTTTAGGTCCGGAGACCTAGGTGGCCATAATATCGGTCCCAGTCGCCCAATCCACCTGCCTGGATAAGCTTCATCTAAGTAGGCTCTTACTTCCCGGCCATAATGAGCAGGGCACCCATCATTTGAAGCCACATCACCTCTCTTAGCTCACTCGGAACATTTCAAGGAGCGTGGGTAGAGTTTCTCATAAAACTCCAAGTAATTATTGGCATTTAATGTAGGTGGAAGCTCGACGGGACCCACAATCTGGCCATTAAAAATCCCATACAATAAATTTATTTTGAATTGGTACTGGGACCTGTCTTCTCTTGACACATACGGATTTTCTAATTGCCAACTATGTAAATTATGCAAATTCAAGTAGCTGTCCTTTCTGCAGGCTGACTCATCACTCCATAACACCTTATTAAAAAAGTTTGGGTCCTCCCGATGCATTTCAAGCATGCGGCGGCAGAATTGAACTCTCGGCAGGTAGTCTCTAGTTAAAAGAGTTTGCACGCGTCACGAACAGTGGACTTCGGTATCCCTGTGCGCCGTTGTATCGCCCTAACCGAAGTTGTCGGGTCTTGTTCTCGTTCCTGAAGCACTATGTCTTCGTCAACAACTTGAGGCCGTCCACTGCCACGTTGACCAGGAGTCTGCCTTCCATGTAGGAGTTATGCACTCTGGTAAACATTTCATGGTGTGGATGTCTCCTATCGAAACCTTTCCCTGTAGAGGGTGGCAGCAGCTCGGGAACTTTTGCCAGCTTCTCCGTAAATAAGGTGCATCTCAGCATACTCTCGCTGCGTATAACCAGGAAAAACGCGGTGGTTGACCATGTTATAAAACACAAAAGTCCAGGCGGTCGCCAAGTCGTCGTAGTGATCACAATAAAAAATCCAAATCGTAAGGCAAACAAAGTCCGGGGTCCAAGGCACAAAACAGTCGTCAGTACGAAACAATAATTTGTGAACACAGAGATGCGTTGCGCACGGTTTAAGGTAGCGTACTGACAAGTGTCGCAAATAAGGTTGAGAGTGAGACACAAAATCACAATGCAAGAAAGAGCGGGATAGCACATGCGCTTCTTTTGTTAGACAGTAACCGGTCGGGTCGGGTCGGTCGGCGAGCAGGTAAAAACCTTTAGTCATTACGCGTGCATGTCGCATTTTACGTGTCACAACTAGTTTATAATAATTCGCGTAAATGAGCAGCTATTACTTATTCTCATAGTGGTTTTTGTCAAAATTACGTTAATTACATTTTCAACAAAATCAGCTTCTCTGGAACTAAAATAGCATTTTTTTGTATTTTTTTAATGAAAATGCACTAGTATTGTATCTTTCCTAAATCACCATTAAACAAGCTATTTTTAAGTTTGTTGTACAAAACTGCCACATACATTTTTTTCACCACTGTAGGTTAAACTTAAGTGATAAGAAAATAGTTCTGTGCAAATTTAAACAAAAATAGTATTTCTTGAAAATATTCTTGTCTTTGATAGAAAAAGACTTATCAATAAGTAAAGTAACTATTCACGAATAATTTGATGTGAAAAAGTACTAGAAAAGGATTTTTTCATTACGAGATGCTTAAAATCTGTTTCAAGGTAGAGATTTTCAGTATTTCGGAAAATTTTGTAAAACTGTAAATCCGTAAGATTTTGCTGAACATATATTGTGTTGTATTGATAGGTAGTGACCCTAGCTATCACCCCCTGCAGTATGTCGTGCTATTTACTGGACATCCTGTATATGACTCATCTTCATTTCTTTATTATTTACTAACTGTATCGGGTTATGTGTTGCTGTAGCTCAAAGAGTTTATCAAAATGTACATAATAAAACGCGCGTATTCGAATCCAACTTTGTGCCAATTATCAAAGCAATTAGCGAAGAAATTTTGGAGGTTTAAGATTTTGAACAAACGAATATTTACAATAATCTAGATAATTATGACAATTAAAGATTTCTTAATACTCTAAATACACAAAAATTTAGATATTTTCACCAAGTACAGCAAGTACCTTTATTTATATGTAGGCGAAAGAGGACCACCCTCAGATGCACTTACGATGGATGGCGCAAATATGCGTGCGTACAACATAAAATACAAGAAAATATAATGAGCAGATCGTTAGCAATTTGTCGCAAATATATGGTATACTCCCCGATGATGTTTTCTCAAAAACCCTATAAACAACAACGGTTGCCACGTCACCAAAGAAACGACGCTTCGCTAGAACTAACCTTTACTCTCGATCTAGCCAGTATTTTATGGACATGCTGACATAATATATAATCCTTTGTGCGTCTGTTAGTGCTCGTGTGACTTCTGAACGATTTAAGTCATATTCACACAATATCTTTTTATCGAGGCGATGGTTGGATGTAAAAATTCCTTAGGTAGCACTGTAGTCAATTATTGAACAAATATTGTATGTATGAACCAAAAAATTTACATTCACAACATGATGTGTTAGTTTAGTGCCAAAAAGAAAATAACAAAATCTGATTAATAAATTTTATACTTGGGTCGTTTTATTTTACAATTAATTTATAGTAAATTCAAGTAAAATCAATGTAAACTGTGTTATAGATATTTAGATCCGGTGTTTTAAACCAAAACTAAATATTTTTATAAAATATTACCAATATGAACTATAATTTAAAATTTCTTCACTTTACAACAGTTTTAAACAGCCATCCTCATATCCTTTGAACACGCATCCAATACGTGTTTCCAAGTTCGAAGCTCATTAAAAACTATATAAAAAAGAAAATTGATTGAAAAACTGATTTTTTTAATAACTGAACTGTATTACGGTCTATTTTAGGAGCTTATGAAAAGAAAAAGAAATGCTTTTATATTTAATTTTATACTGTTTATTCTACACGCGTATCGGAAAATTCTTCATATCTGTCAATATTAAATATTTTTGTAATAAAATCTGCACGAAACCATTTTGCTGTAACTACGAGGGTGGATTGAAAAGTACTGGCCTAACACAGATCCATTCAATTCTAAAAATCAAATCTACCCACATTATTTAGTTCAGTTCAGACTAGTTCATTGTGTGAAGTTCGAAACGTGTGCGATAATTAGTTGTGATTTTATAAATTTATTAACAAAGTAATCGGACATAATTTCCGCGAATGGAGCAAATCGAGCAGCGTGCCGTCATTAAATACCTCCATAAGAAGGGCTATCATCAAAAGCGATCCATGATGACATGGTCAGTACATTAGGCGATTGTGCTCTGTCATATTCATCCGTCAAAAATGGATAGCAGAATTTAAGCGTGGTAGAGAGTGTGAAAGATGAACCCCGCTCTGAAGGCCTTCGACGTCAACTACTGACGAAAATATTAAAAAGTACTTGATTTAATAATGGAGACCGCAGATTAAAAATTAGAGAGATAGCCGAGATTATAGGCATCTCTTATGAACGAACTCAAAACATCATTGTCAACGAGTTGGGTTTCCACAAGGTGTCTGCGAGGTGGGTTCCGACTGCTTTCAGTTGAACAAAAAGGACGCGATTGACTATTTCACGCGACTGTTTGGAGTTATTTGAAGCCGATGCAGATGATTTTTGAATCGTTTTGTTACTATGGACGAAACATGGGTTCATTACTGTACACCGGAAACAAAACAACAATCAAAACAGTGGAGAAGACCTGGTTCACCACCCCTAAAAAGCTAAGTCGATTTTGTCGGCAAATAAGGTGATGGCTTCAGTATTCTGGGACTCGAAAGGTGTGATTATGATTGATTATCTTGAAAGGGTCAGACTATAAACTCTGATTACTACTGCACCTTACTACGTCGTTTACGAGAGGAAATAAAAGAAAAACGTCGAGGAATGCTCAGAAGAAAAGTCCTGTTTCATCAAGATAACGCCCGTGTTCACACGTCAGTACAGTCAATGGCTGAAATTCACAACTGTGGCTTTGAACTGTTACCGCATCCGCCGTATTCACCTGATCTGGCACCATCAGACTTCTTTCTGTTCCCTAATCTAAAAAAGCACTTGGGAGGTCAAAGATTTTCGACAAACGACGAGGTCAAAGCAGCTGTAGACGCATATTTTGACTCTAAGGAAGAATCATTTTTTCAACGGTCTAAATGCTTGGAAGGGAGGTGGCAAAAGTGTATTGAACTTGATGGTGATTATGTAGAAAATAAAAATATTACTGATTTAGTATGTGTTTATTTTCTTGGTTAGCTGAGTACTTTCAATCCACCCTCGTAATAACCTAATGTCGTCCACGGGTGACCTGTTGAACTCTCTAACGTTGAACAAAAATAATGGATCCGTTTATGTTCGGTTTTTATTTAACAAATCATTTATTAGGTGATTAAATTATTGTAAAAGTTCATGCAATTTACATTTACAAGTTTAAAAAATTTATGAATCATTAGTTTAAGTGATTTTCAACGATTTTTAAGAACATACAACCAAATAACTAATGACCTTGAAACTTGCCGGGTATTTTACTTCTAAGCATTGTTTCATCATATCTGTGAACGTCATTTCTGTTAACTTGGTATTCAAAGAAATGGCGTTTTATAACAGGAAAGACGAAATGACAGCTTTAACCTGATCACAATATATGATGGGCCTGCTATCCAGTACCGAAATAAATCTATGTTTTATTTAATTGAACAGACCAGAATTGGATATGGCACTATAATAGGTCTGGTCGTGGGAAGGGCACTCCGGCGGAATAGTGGTATTGTATACAGCAGATGACGCAAGGTCTGTGGTGCTTGATGTGACTTACTTACGGAGCTGATATAGTTCTCACAAGAAAATTGTAAGAGGGTTCAAATTATTACTGTGGATGACGTTGAATTTGTTAAAAATGTGTTAGAATCAAGTAAATGAAATACATTCAAAGGCACAAAAATTTTCGGATTATTTAGAGTAGATAGTCTTCAAATTTTTTTGCATGCTAAAAGTCAGAGCTGTTGCAAATGAAAATCAGTTAATATCTGCACTCATTACGTAATCGATTTAACAATTTTGAACCCCAATCAGCCAAAAATTAAGCTGAAATTGTGTAGTTGGAAATTAATATAGCAGATGCTACTCATCAAAATTTAGTCAAATCAATATTATCGTCGTCGCCAGTTCTTGATGGTCACGTTAGATCTTCAGATTTGTTTTCTACTTTACAAAAGATTTCCAAGGCTTTTACTCCATATATATTTAGCGGTCAATCTAGTGATGATTTTTCAGAAACACCCCAACTAATCATCGCTATTTAGGGACCCACAAACTAAAATTTTGTTCCATCGCGACCAAAAGCACAAAAATAAGTCGGATTCCCGGCTTCTTCGACGAGTCAGATTGCGGCTCAGATTCCTAAAACAAAGACAGGTTGAAGAGAACCATTGCAAGTTCTTCTTCGACCTATTTTTTTGTCTTCCAAAAAAGAAAACGCTCATCAGATGTTGAAGTGTAATTTCGTCTTTTTTTAACGTTCATTGTAACTTTTTATTGATTTTATAGTTGTACCTACCTATCTATACAAATAAATAAAAATGAAGTGTCTGTTTGTAATGGCAAAATAACAGCTTTTTACTACATGCATATTAAAGTATATACGGTACTTATAACAAAAATACAATTTTAAAATTTTGTCCGTCTGCCTGTCTGTCTGTCTGTTTGTTCCGGCTAATCTCCAAAACGACTGGACTGATTTTGACGGGATTTTCACTGGCAGATAGCTGATGTTATAAGGAGTAACGTAGGCTACTTCTATTTTAGAAAAAGAATTAGGGTTCCGCCCAAAAAATTTAAACCCCTAAATTACACGCGGGCGAAGTCGCGGGGAACAGCTAGTTTGAAAATTAAAAATTACAGAAATGACGTCTCATTCCTTTGAAGTGTGCACATAGCTCTTAGAAGTATACAGGATAACATAAGATTTTTTTAAAATAGCTATGAATTCATCATTACTGTCAACATTTGCATTATTTCAATTATAAGCCGTTTTTATAATTTTGATGATTTTTACTTCTTTATTGACTAGCAACCTTTGATTTCCATTTTAATCTCTTTGATAAATGATTAGATGATTAACAATTTAAATTGAAAAAACTACATGAAATGTAGTTTTATTTTTTAACAACAAATTGTTACGAACGGTATAATGACCCATTTAAAAGTCATTGCACCACCTATCGGAAAGGGCAGAACAACATCTGCCAAACCAGTCATTTATATAATATTTAGACAATATCGTTGTAAGTAAGATATGTTCCTTTTTTTTAATGAAAATCATCAAAGTATAAATTTTATTGTTTTCTGCGATAAACAGTTCACTCTCTTCTATAAATAAAGTATTACGTATACTAAGTTCGTTAATTTTCAAATTTTAATTCTTTCTTTAATAAATCTTAACGCACCTCCAAAATAGCTTTCTCTGCTTACATATGGGTTGACTGGCGGAGAACGCCTTAATACATTCACTGTCCGGTTTCAGACACAATGGTAAGACCATAGCAATGTGGCTCATGGGACAGGGAATGGGTTAAGACGTTAAGTCCGCCTTTGTAATTTTTGGGCAACAAAGATGAAATAAACAAATACTTGCGATATTCATTGTTCGTAACAAAGTATAATTTAAATTTATGGCTATGTATTAATTAGACAACAATTAAAGCGTAACAGGTGACGCTCAACTTGTTTTGCAGCGCGCGTCATCTGGCGACGCCAGATGTCGCGCGTCTTTAGAGCTTTAGACAGACGACGTTGCTAAACAAAAGTTCTGTGTCGTCGCTCAACATGAAGCGCAACATGTTCAGTTGCATGTTACGTTTCAACTATCGCTTGATGTATCCATTTATTGTTTAGTAAGGGGTGTTATACTACTAAAGAGTTACCGTAACAGCCTATAAAAGTCCACTGCTGAACACAGGCCATGGGGGACCATAGATTTCGCCATAGTTGCCACGATTGGATAAACAATAGGAATAAATAATATAGTATGATCTCTTTAATATTTAAGTTAATTGTAAATATTCATTAAATGATAATTTTATTAATAATACTATAATGTTAATATAATAATAATATTAATAATTGCCAATATTTGCAGTGCCCTTGCAGGGTTCTTGTTTTGAACAATTTTTAAAATTAAGACCAAATGTACAACAAGAATAGCAAATAAATTGAATTGAATTGAATTGAATTGATTGGAAACTAGGTTGGCATTCGCAACTTTTATTTTTAGTCGTTATTAGGATGACGCTACTGACCATCTCCTGATTTGTTTCCCTCTGTTGCCTCTTACGATATCCACGGGATGATATGGGGTAGTGGATATTCTTACACCGCCACTTTACGGTTAAGACTACGAAAGAGTACATGATTGATAATAACCCCTGGGAATGAGGTAATCGCTACCATGGTGTTTCCAAATGTTTTCATACTAATTGTATAGGATATTATATTGTAAATTATTAAGAAAAAAAGTTCCACTGGGTTTCTTGCTGGTTTTTCGGGACACAGATTTTTTCCGAACCAGTGGTAAAGCTTTGCCTCATAGAGGGGATTTTGCCATTGTTGCCACGTTTAACAGGCGGGTAAGCAACAGCATTTTTCTTATTTTCAGTTGTTATCAGGAAGATAATATTGCTTATCTCTTGTTTCAGTTTCCCTCTGTCGCCTCTTACGACACCCACGGGACGATATCGGTTAGGGGATATTCTTACACCGCCACTACACGGTTTTGATTTTTTTATATAGAAGTGGGGGGCAAACAAGTTTAAAAAATACATGACTTAAATAATTAATATTCTAATGGTTAATAGAATCAGGCGGTACTTTGCGGAAATCCATTATATTGAAGTTGATAAAAATTACTTTGCATACATCCGCTCGATAAAATAAAATGATGTGTGTTACCTTGTTTGAAGAGCACCCTCAATTGCGTGCATATTCCCGTCACCACTAATCCCAGCACAACTACTTCCAACACCGCTACACTAGCAATAATATTTTAATAATAATGTTATCCAGACCGAAATTCGGTCACGACGGCCAATCTCAACGGAGGCAAACCATCAGCGCAGGACAGGATTGTAGTGCATGAGTGTGTGCGCAAGCACAGGTATTCAGCATGAAAACCAGGCAGTTTGCGCCTGATCTCTCTCCGGTCATGTCGGCTAAACATGTCATCGGACTGGCCGCCGTGACCGAAACTTTTACTTTTTTATACTATCATACTTGCCACGCATGCATAATCTTTGCTTTGTTTTACATAAAATCAATATCTATAAAAATAAATAAGTAGATATACAAACTGATCGTTAAGACACTTGTCAACGCTTTATGAATTATAACGAATAGGTGGTTATGAACAGTATTGTGACAGTTCGTCAAAATTTACTGGACACGCTCTGATATGTTCAGGCTCAAAATTAAATTGTTTTAAGCTTCGTTGATCAGAGATATGTCATTATTGTTAGTGTACCAATTTATATCTGTACATTGTGTTTACTTACAGTGTAACTTTCTATCAATAGCAAATTGGTTGTGCCATTCGAATCATAATACATCTTGCTACGTAGTGACGGTGTAAGAATATCCACGACCCCATATCGTCCCGTGGGTGTCGTAAGAGGCGACAGAGGGAAACAAACTGGGTGATGAGTAGTAGCATCTTCCTGATAACAACTCAAAAAAAAACAAAAAAACTGCGGTTGCTAAGCCGCCTGCCAAGCGTGGCAAATACGGCAAAATCCCTTCTACGAGTCAATCTATGGGGGAGGATTATGTTCAGCAGTGGACCTTTTTAGGCTACAATGGATGGAATCGTTTCATACTCGTAGTTACGGTACCTACCTATTTACCTTCTCCTGCTATCTATTGACTTGACTGCCTTGTTGGTTTAGTGTTCTTAAATACGAATACAGATCATGAAGTCCCGGGTTCCGGGAGTCCTGGGTCGGGCCAAAATCAATTATTGGGTTTTTCTGTCAATAATTTTTTTAAAACCCCATGCATTGGAATGTTTTAACAACTTCCCTGTCCGAGAAATAGACACAATAGTTAAACAATTGAAATTTTCATATATGACTCACGGGGCAGTGAAATGGTTAAAGCTGTTAGTCCTGCGCCTGATCCAGCCTGAACCAGTCTTGTCGTATAACCGTCCCATCGGACTATAAGAGTGAGGAAATAGAGAGTGCACCTGTGCTTAACGCACACTCGGGTATTGTAATCCTGAAACTGGCCGCCGTGATCGAATTTCGATCTGGGGATCATTACGTTATACCTACCTACGACTAAATTCTTATATTCATCTTCCTCATGTCTCAGCATCCACTTACTATCAGGTGGACAGTGTGCTCGTTTGTCACCTTATCTTATTTCTAAATAAAATCAATTGCTGTCCGTTTGTCTCGCTTAAAATCGAAAATGGCTCGTCTGATTTCTGATTGGTGACTATTTATATTCACAATTGAACGCGGTAGGTAGCGCTGTTGTCGAGATCCAGAAATCACATATTCGAAGCCGAGGCGGATCGCTAGTACTATATAAAAAAACGCGTACAAATGGGATCGGCATTCAAAGAAAAGCTCACATACCTTCACCCTTGCATATTTTTATCTTTATATTATACTAGCGACCGCCCTGACTTCGCCTGGGTAGGATCTATTAATGTGGTGTTATTTAGATTTAAGATAATTAAAGACCATTTATTTTAGGAATTTTTAGTTTTCTTTCAGATAAATTATAGCCTAGATCACTCCTGAGCTTTCTATATCTGTTAGTGAAGTTTCATTCCAATCGGTTCAGACATTCCAAAGATTAGCCCGGACAGACAGACAGGAACTTCATAAAAGCCAGTTACTTTAATGTTACAGACAGACATTTGAATTTTATGAACATGTATATAGATATAATCAGAAGTGCCTCTGTTAGTGATTGTATTACTTCGGAACGTCTTGACTGTTTGAGGTCGAATTCAAGTAATATATTTGTTTTGTCCAGACGAAAGTTTTAGCTATGCTAGGATAAATAGATAGCATTGTAGTCTAGTTATTGTTGACTATTTCTTATTGCAATATGATGTATTACGAGTATAATGACTAGCAGTTTGTTGGTACTTGGTGTTATAATACTTTATTTTTTTTATAGGATAAGGGTGACAAACAAGCATACAGTCCACCTGTTGGTAAGTGGTTGCTGTGGCCCATAGACATATACATCTATCCTCGATTACGAATCAAAATGTAGATGCGTTGTCACCCGTGAGGGCTAAGATGGAATGCCTCGTTTCCAGTAAAAAGGGTCTCAGGTTCTATATACTCACCTTAAAAAACACAACAGCGTTAAACTGCTATTTTCTACGCTGGTATTCTGCGAAAGTGTGGTCCGTCCCCGGTCGAGCCGACCCATCCACGATAATCCAACCCATCCATACCACGCAATATTATTTTATACCATATTATTATTTTAAGATAACAAACAAACATATATGTTTAATAATATATTATAATTAAATGTAGAAAGAGGCGTTAAGCCTGAAACTGTATTGCCAATAGTTAAGAAAAAAAGCAATAAAGACAAACTAAACTTTACGTTCTTATTTTAAGTAACACAAATATATCATAATTATATAATTTAAATTTGACATATTTGTTATTAAAGTGCCATAAAATCTCAAATCTGGTCCAGACAGGCGGCGCGGCGGTGTGGTCAAGTTATTAATAAATTTTATATTGATAAAATAAAAAAAACGGTGAAAATTTGGATTGGAACTCATCCCGCCATCTACCGGAAAGAGCCGATCAACGTTCACCGGGCCAGCTAGTCATATCCATCCATTACAGCCTATAAAAGTTCACTGCTGAACATAGGCCTCCCCATAGCTTGTCTCATAGGGGGATATTTGCCATAGTTGCCACGCTTGGCAAGCGGGTTGGCAACCGCAGTTATTTTATTTTTAGTCGTTGTTAGGAAGACGCTGCTGCCCATCTCCTTTTTTGATTGCCTCTGTCGCCTCTTACGACACCCACGGGTGATATGAGGTAGTAGATATTCTTACGCCGCCATTAAACGGTATAGTCATATAATAATGTTCTTGTGGCCAAATTTTTGCCTTAGTATCGTAAGAAGCGACTGTGGATATATCATACGTCGGAAAGATCTTAAGGCTTCCGATAGATAGCAGTGTATCAATCTCGGCGACTGCAACTGTAATCGTCAATCCGCCTGCCAAGTGTGCGATAAATAAATCAAATACACACAAGAAAGGTTGATTGTGAAGATAAAGAAGTTGATTTAGCCATTTTCCAGCACAGAGCTATCATCCAAATACTTTCTAGATTTATTAACCGCAACACCATAGTGTCACATGTGGACGCACACACACAGATGCATTTAATAATTTTCTATGTTTGCGCGGATCTAGTTAGAATTTTTTTCTGTCGTAGTATTTTTTTAAAACTAAACTGGCAAACAAACTTACTGTCTATATAATGGTAAGTGGCTACTGCAGTCATGGACACCTGCTGCCAACTTCAAAGAAAGAAAGCCTGCATCGCATCTCTGATGACTAAGTTGGAATGCCTCATAACCTGGAATTATACTAGCTCTTTATACCCTTCAGACTGGAACACAGCAGTGCAAGTACTGCTATTGTGATGGCAGAAATAAGCAAGAGGGTTACCACCCTACCTACCATTAGTTCACCAAAGCAGAAAAGGCGTTTTAGTTATTTATTTATTTGTATGGATCTCCATTTTTTTTATAGGATAGGGTGACAAACGATCACACAATCCACCTGATGGTAAGTGGTTGCTGTGGCCCATAGACATCTACATCTATCCTCGTTTGCGAATCAAAATGCAGATGCGTTGTCACCCGTGAGCACTAAGATGGAATGCATTTTTTCCAGTAAAAAGGGTCTCCAGTTCTCTACTCTCACCACACGAAACACAGCAGTGTTAAGCTGCTACTTTACGCTGGTATTTTCCAACAGTTGTACATTTTAAATTACTTCTAACACATGCCTTACATCTAAAAATTACTATGTACTACCAATTATAGGAGAACACATCATTCTAAAACAATAACAGTGTTTATAATTTGCATATTTTAATGGTAGTTGCAACAAAAATAAGTTTAACGAACAAAAGATAGATAATAGTTTTTATAACATAAATAAAAGTTAAGTTTAGCATAAAGATAGTGACTAATTAGTTTTCTAAACTGTCGTTAAATTTTTTCATAAAAGTGTGAGCCCGTCACAACCAATGTCCAGTGTTGCTATGTTTTTTACACATACATTGTATACGCGTGATATACGAGTAGGTGTTATTGGAGAATTCTGTCCAAGTTTTGTTCGAGTGCTATCAGGCTTAAAGAAAGGACATGGGTTGCGAGGAGGTCTCCGAGGTACATCTATACAAATAAATAAAATTGAAGTGTCTGTTTGTAATGTCAAAATAACAGCTTTTTACTAAATGCATGTGAAAGTATATACGGTACTTATAATAAAAACATAATTTTTAAATTTTTGTCTGTCTGTCTATCTGTCTGTCTGTCCGTTTGTTCCAGCTAATCTCCAAAACGGCTGGACCGATTTCGACGGGACTTTCACTGGCAGATAGCTGATGTTATAAGGAGTAACTTAGGCTACTTATATTTCAGAAAAATAATTAGGGTTCCGCGCAAAATAATTAAAACCCTAAATTACACGCGGGCGAAGTCGCGGGGAACAGCTAGTTAATATTAAATCTACTCAACAGCTCACTGTCATCAATTTTTTACCACCTAGTAGTGACCGAATCAGGCTTCAATATACATAATTGTGGTTTGTCAAAATCATGATGTAGCTGTTCGTATAAAATATAAAGTATTCAATTATAAATTTGTCATCGCTGTGAACTTAAATAGACGTGAAGGGAACTGTCTAAATTAATGTAATGGCTTACCAGATGACTTGTCACTTACTTACTTCTTCGAAGCTGTCATAACTTATAATTTAACTTATAACGAGATAAAATCCGGTCTGACGTTCTCATTATGTAAGTGTTTTATGAGATTATTAAAATACATACATGCTTTTTTATGGTTCGTGAAAGCAGAATAAAAGATTTAAAATTTGTTTGAGTGTGTGGCGGCGGTGTTGTCGCGTCACAAGCGTAAACGAATGGAAGTCTAAATCACGCTATCGATGTTTCCAAACAACTCTGCAATATAAAGAACGAGCTCCGTAGTACCAATCGGAGCATTGGCCACTCCCCAGGCTGAACACCTTGTCAGGCGAGAGATTTCTTCTTTTGCTTCCACGACCAAAGTGGAACGCCAACGTGATATGCAACCTCCGGAAATTTCTATTTCTAGCTTACGACATCGTCATCAAGAACTCCTTCCATTCTATTGCTTCCAAGTAAACATTATCTGCAGTCTTCAGCTCCTGCATGTCAAACAAGTTTTACAACGTTTATTGCAGCATTGGAACTGCGCTTTCTGCTCCTTTAAGCCACTCTTTGCGCTACAGTGTCGGTACGGTTTTGAGCCCTTACTGCACGTGTCTGCTTCACAACATACTCACAGTTTATTTGCCTCCTTGACTTGCCAATTCATCGATAACATGGACTGCACCAGAAGTAATTAAAATATAAATTTATTTCTAAGTGTGGCGGTGCCTTTGTCGCGCTAAGCGCGCGCTAAATCACGCTTTCGAAGTTTCTGAAGAACTTTGCAATATACAGTATAAGCTCCGTACTACCAAACGTAGCCTCTCCTAGACTCCACGGCTCCCCTTTTCCTTCCAGGCCAAATAAAAAGAAGCAAGAAGAGTCCACTACACCTTATTGTATTATGTCTGTTTTTAAATCGTATGATGTGGTAAATCAGCACATAATATACCTACTAACCATGCATCCAGAAAATAAGAAAGAAAGAACGTGTTTGTTCGTTGCTACCATTACTTAAAAACCTTAATAAGAAAACAATTAGCAAAAAAAACAAAGTTGATTTTTCATTGCAGCAATGAATAGGCTACTGACTCAGCATAAGGCTACAGCGATAAAGTTACCGCAGCAGTGTTGATATTCTGTCGGAGCGACATTAGGCGACTCGCAAGCAATCGCTTCATAAGGATAGTTCGCAATATATAATTGTAACAATTTTTTTTTTATTTATTGTACATTCGTCATAACAACTATTAGTTTCGAAACATTTTATTTAAATTACAGTCCCCATTTTACAAATTTACCTAACGATTGCTTTGAAATTCACATTTTTTCTTCTACTTATAAATAATTCAGTAACTTCCTTTCATTCAATAATTATTCTGTTCTCATGCTAGGCAGGCAGCTTTCTTTATAAAATTCAGATGTGTGTGTTCGCAATTCTTCTCCTCTTACACGGCTTGACCGATTTTGAGGATTTTTATGGGGTACTCATGGGGTCACCTGGATGGATAAAATATTTCAACTTGATAACAAAGAGACCTTGTATATTTTCTAGGACTATGTTGCAATATCGTATACATTGTCCCCATGAATTAATTACTGACTCTGTTGCAGTGGAGAAACTGGTATCACTAGCTCGTGTTTGTTTCTGGAGTTTACACAGTGTGCATCTATTTTTAACACGGTTTTATTAGCTTCGCGTGTATCTATCTATGTAATGTAATATTCGCCAACTTGTATACGGCCGATTGACTTGAATATTTGCAATCGTATCAAGAATCGATTACAGTACAATAATATAATTTTTTTTTATCCTAGTATCTTAATCATCACACCCAATCAATGCCTGTTTTTTAAGTTTTCTTAAAATTTATTATTGATTTATTGAAACTACATACTTTTGTTTTTGTGATCATACATTAAATTTTCGTAAATATGCTGAGAGGCCAATGTTAATATATATTTATATATATTTGTTACTTTAAAACTTTCTCTGAGACTCTCGGTTTTCGAGTAAGTTCGTCATAAACCTTGATTTGGATTTCATTTTGATATATCACTTAATACGACAAACAAAAAATAATAATAGTATGTGATTGATATCCTTAAATGAATTCACGGTACGAAATATTTTGTGCGTGTAACTATTACAAAAAACGATACGATATTCAGTGAAATTATACAAGACATTTTGTCGCACACAATCAAGAAGTCAAATGAACGGAACATAAAACCAAGTTTTTGCCAACGTAAATTACTGCTTAAACACTGCCTTTCGAAGAATTAGTGAACACGCAACCCTAATTTACTTCAAAGCGATCTGATAACAGCGCCTTATAAGTTATTGCCCTTGGAATAGAGTGGAAGCGATTTTAGACAGTTAAAAGCAGTTTTATTATAATTTTTAGGGTTCCATACTTCAAAAGGAAAAACGGAACCCTTAAAGGATCTCTTTGCTATCCGACCGTCCTTCTGCCCGCCTATCAAGACAATTTTTTCTAAGGTATGGGTGGAGGTGATGCAATATATATATCAAATACTAATGGCTATGGTTCCTTTGAGGTGTAAAAAAATCAAGCTTCGAAGTCCACACTAATAAAGCAGTTTACCTCATTTACAATTTGTGAATTTCAGTTAGTTAAATATTTTATTTTGGAACAAGGAGAAGCAGGAAGTCGTTGAATGCAAATGGTTCAGGGCCGTGATTTGTGGCATTCCTCGGGGGTGACCTAAGTTTTGCAGTAGCAGTGGATTTGTGATAGGCTGTAATGATGATAATGATGATGAAATGCTATAAAAATCGTAAGATTAGTTTTTATTGTAAATATTTTATTATATACAATATTAAAAACTATAATAAAGAAAACTAAAACTAGTAATTTAATTATCAAACAGTCCTACTCCACGCGGTATCGTGCCAAGTACGCTGGCTGCATTTCCCCGCTGAATGGCTATACTTAGCCTTTGAGCGAGAAAATATTTTATTAGATGTTCATGATAATGATGAAGTATTTATTTTATTGCTTACACTGTTATAGGTATAGATATTGTATACTCGTATTAATGAAATATTATCTTTCTTGATATAAGGTATTCGTGTATTGGTATCTAAAACAAACAAATTTCTAATAAGAATAAACTAGCTACATACATAATTAAATGTATACAGAACCCCCATGGCAAGTGTCCTTCGCGTTCTTGTCCGGTTTTTTTGTTTAGTGATTGCCAAGCTTTAGATGGCGGTAAAGATTATTTATTATTAGATCAATCTCGATTATGGTGTAATTTTCCTGTATTATGTAAAGTAAAAATCCGCAGGGGTGGAAGTAAGTTAGCCTTTTCATAGAGCGACACCGATAAAGGTCACGAAAACAGAAAAAGTTTTTTTTTTTAATAATATATGACATAACACGATTGCGTTTTGATGTGTAACTGATGTGAAAGTAAACATTTATTGAGGTAAAGAAAATAAACAACGTTTTTTTGTATTCTTGCATTGTCATCCGATTCTTTATACGTGGTAGAGCCATGCTGCAGCTATATTACTGGTATAGTTGTTGCACGAATGGGTCGGCTCGACTGCGGAATAACCACGCTCTCACAGAATACCAGCGTAAAATAGCAGCTTAATGCTGCTGTGTTTCGTATGGTGAGTGTAGAGAATCGGAGCCCGTTTTTACTGGAAACGAGGCATTCCATCTTAGTCCTCACGGGTGATAACGCATCTGCATTCTGATTCGTAATCTAGGATAGATGTAGATGTCTATGGGCCACAGCAACCACTTACCATCAGGTGGACTGTGTGCTCGTTTGTCACCCTTATCCTATAAAAAAAGTCCATAGCTCATGTGGAAGTTAGTTCAAAATCAATTAATAAATTCGACCCGATCAGCCATACACAAAAGTAAATTAATAAAAACATCGTAATAAAAACACGGAAGTTGCTTTATCATTCTGCATTGTTAGTGGTACCGGTTCAAAGGTTTATAAAATTCGAGACTTGGGAGTAGGATTTCCAATCCCTGAGAATGTTCGGGTTTTTCCATAAAGTAAAATTACAGCCTATATATGTACCACTGCTGGGCACAGGCCTTCTTTCATTTCTAAGAGGGTTTTAGGGCAAATAAATGACTGCCGCGCTGCCCCAGTGCGTATTGTAGGACTTCACAAACATGTCTTCGAATTATTTCTTTTAATTTCTAAAACATGCAGGGTTCCTCATGATGTTTTTCTTTACCGCCAAGTACATGGTAAATCTGCACATGTAATGCAATTAACAATTTCTTTGGTTCCGGCGGGTATCGAATCCGTGTTGCACGCGTACGTAATTTCAACGTTGGAGAGCCGTGCTGCAGCTATATTATGGTTTTAGCACGAATGGGTCGGCTCGACCAGGGTAAGACCTTGCTCTCACAGAATACCAGCGTAAAATAGCAGCTTAATGCTGCTGTGTTTCGTATGGTAAGTGTAGAGATCCGGAGACCCTTTTTACTGAAAACGAGGCATTCCATCTCAGTCCTCAGGGGTGGCGACGCATCTGCATTTTGATTCTTAATCGAAGATTGATGTAGATGTCTATGAGTCACAACATCCACTTACCATCAGGTGGGCTGTGTGCTCGTTTGTCACCCTTATTCTATTTAAAAAAAAAGAGATACTGCGAGCGCTGAGTCCCTGAACTGCCGCGGCTCTTTTTTCCTCCTTTCTTTTTGGATTTCTTCGCAATATTCATCAACTTGCAAATTGAATGCAAAATAAAAATTTATCTTTTTAATGCATTAGTCAGATGTCATCTCGTATATCGTATATACGAGATATACTCGTATCGTATATACGAGATGACATCTGACTAATTAAAAATCTTCTGATATCAGAAGATTTTTTTCAAAACGTTACCACCTCACTAGGATTTTCTCTTGTATCACGGGGGCAGTTTACATACAACGATTTCACAAGGACAAACATTAAGATCCAGAACAATTATTTGTAGGCCATACAAATACTTGTCTGCAACTCATTGCTAAGCCACTGCGCCACGGAGCCGTCAAAAAAGAAAACAGAAGAAGAAAAAGAAGATATCAGTACTGTCTGAAATTTTGTCTATGCTATGCACTAAAATCGTCTAGAATTAGTGCTGTCAGGGTGCATTAGGCAACTAGCAATCACGTTGCATAATACAATGTTCTCCCTACAAGATCATCACAATATCTATTGTGAACAATCGGGCGTAATGATCCAATTTTCGGTGTCATTTCGTTGACAAAGGAAGCCTGTCACGAAACCTTTCTTCCGAATTTGCACTTATAAAAAAATTACTGGGAAGTCTGTCCTTGATAATATTTCAAACAGTCTCATCTCTTTCAAACAGTACCTGCCTTATTTTTATGTGAATTTTCATTTTGCTTTAATCGTATATTTTTCACAAAGGTATTTATTGTATTATTGACTTTAGTCTTTTTCTATTTTTAAGTCACGTTTTTGTCAGATGTCACCAATTTATTTCTTAGTTTATTGAATATTGCTGACGTCTTTAACTGGTTTAGAATGTGAGAAAATTGTACTTTCGAATTTCTTTTGAATGATTTTTATACACTTAGAGTAGAGGATCCAGCTTAAAAAATACAGGGGGTATTTTTATATTTAATTTAACGTTAAATTTTATTTGACTTGTTTAGTATTTAATTGTTTCATTTTTTATTTGGTTAGTATAATATATGCAATTTAAAAAAGTAGGTCAATATTACTTGAATTTTGTTAGTATACATACTAAAAAAACATTACAATTTTTTATAACAATAAAGTAAGTTTTTTTTAAAGTGAATACTTACTACTACGTGGTATGCTCCAAAATAATGTTCAGTGGGAGAATATATTTATCTGTCTCTATTACACAGAGAACTGAACGCGCGCCTGTCTCTTTTTCGGCAAGCGTCTCACGCGCAGCTGCTATCGTGCATCCGTGCAATTTTCACGGCGAGTATTTAGACAAATTGTTCGGCACGCACATCGGGACAAAACTCACGGTACCATCCACACCATCTAAATCCTTGGCGTTCCACTATGACTGTGCGATTTACTAGGAGTTTTCGCCCTCATAAGACTTCTTTGTAAAATCGTTTACCACGTGCGATTTTTCCAGACCTTTACGACTTAGAGACCTTCAAGAAACGAGCTTACTCCTTTTAAATTTTTTTCATGGGCGATGGTCGTTACACTTACTACCAGGAAAATTTGATTTAATGTGGACGAAACCGAGGGGTGTTTTTTAGGAAAAAGAATGAGGGTAAATTACTATATCAGTTTACCTGTTTACACCTGGTAGACAGGTATTGTTGCATGGAAAAAGGTAGTCAACCATCCTGTGGCATTTTCTATGTATATTTTTTTTGATTGAGACCAATTTTATCGAGGAAAAGAATGACCGTAACCGGTAAATTTTTTTTTAATAATTATTTAATTAAAAATAGCCTTGCCAAAACATAGGCTGTCAATCACCCCGATTTGTATTTATTTATATATTTTATTATTAAAAAATATTATTTCATCAAGGAAAAGAATGAGGGGGTAAAAATACCGGTAAGCCGGATCTTAGACTATTACTCTTGGTGTACGTTTTATGTATAAAATTAAAAAAAACATGATGATAATGATGGAGTGATGACGATGATGATTATGATGTTATTCTGACCGATTTAGTTCACATTAACACCTACTATTAGCAGCTATCAACAGGTTTGTTTCCATTAAAGAGTCTGTTTTTATATTTTATGTAGAAATAAGAGTGACAAACGAGCGCACAGTCCACCTGATGGTAAGTGGATGCTTTGGCCCATAGACATCTACATCTATCCTCGATTAAGAATTAAAATGCCGATGTGTTTCCATACTTGAGGATTAAGATGGAATGCCTATTTTGCTGTGATAATGGTCGCTGGTTCTTTACATATTACATACTGAATTAGGCTGCTATTATACGCTGGTTCTGCGACCCATTCGTGCTATAACATAATAAACCCGCATCATGGCTCTCCCAAAATCTATAAACCCTACATCGGAAGAGGTATATTCAGCCATCAACTTATGGGCTGATAAAGAAAAAGCATTTTCTATTTAGAAGCAATGGAGCAATAATTATGTAATAATTACCGTGCAGTGGCGGTGTAAGAATATCCACTACCTCACAACATCCCATGGGTAACATAACATCCCATCGTAAATGAGGAGATAGACACCAGCATCTTCCTAATAACGACTAAAAATAAAATAAAAACTGCGGTCGTCAACCACGCTTGCCATGCGTAGCAACTATGCCAAATATTCCGCCTATGAGGCAATCTATGGGGGAGGAACATGTTTATTTTTTATACGATAAGGGTTACAAACGAACACACAGCCCACCTGATGGTAAGTGGATGTTGTGGCTCATAGGCATCTATATCAATCTTCCCTGAGGACTGAGATGGAATGCCTCGGATGGTCTCTGGTTCCCTACACTCACCATACGAAACACAGCAGCATTAAGCTACTAATTTACGCTGGTATTCTGTGAGAGCAAGTTCCTACCCCTGTCGAGCCGACCCTAAGTACTACAACTATACTACTGATATAGCTGTTGTATGACTCTACCACGTATAACTATACCATGTTCTTTATTAGGCTGTAACGGTAACGGTAACGATTGCTCCTTTCAGCTACTTAAATATAAGCAACGTTGCTGTTTAAGAAAACTAACCAACTTCAAGTAGTTCTACTACTGTACCAAAGTACTTTTCGTATTAAGTGTACTGTGAAAGGAAAGTAAAATTCGACACATTTGTTATCGTATCGTTATTGTACTTTCGAAACGAACAGTGATTTATAAAGGAAAACTTTAATTTTAATGACCGATTTCACTTATACGCCATGTAAGATAGTATACTCTTGATAGATAATGGTTTTATTTATACATACCTAAGTGAAACAAAAGCACACAGTTTTTTAATTTATTACAACCTACCAAAAGTAACTTAAAAGTGTGAATGGGCTATCGTTAAGTTAAGACAGTGCGATTTATTATCTAGGGCTTCATCACCACTTACCACCAGGTTGGATTGTGGTCAAGCACTGGCTTATAATAAGTAAAAAAAAAGTATCTGCTGAACACAGACTTCCCCCATAGATTGCCTCATAGGAAAATATTTGCCATAGTTGCCGTGCACAGTTTTTATTTTCTAGCAGTTATTAGGAAGAAGCTGCTGCCTATCTCCTGGTTTGTTTCCCTCTGTCGCCTCCTACGACACCCACGGCAAGATATGGGATAGTGGACATTCTTACACCGTCACTACATGGTTGGCACACAGTCAACCTGATCACGAATTACAATGTAGATACTAGGTGGTTGGACTCCTTTTCAATTTAGGAGACCATCTGGGCTAGAACCGGCCCCTTACCTATCATCTTCATCATCATTACAGCCCTTCACAAGTCCACTGCTGAACATAGGCCTCCCCCAAGGAATGCCACAAAGCACAGTCCTTAGCCACCTGTATCTATTGACTTAGCAAATAGCAGTGCGTGAACTGTGTGTTTGAGGTATTCCATCTTAGTCCTCAGAGGTAACAACGCATTCATTGATCGTAACTACAACTTTCTAAGAGTCAATGGATATTTTTGTATTGTCTTGACCCTATATCTCTCACGTTATATCTAGTATGATGTGTTTATGATGCAGTGTAAGAGACAGATACCGCTGCAATGCAAACAATCGAGGATAGTTAAAACCCGACCAAAACAGAGGAGTAATATAAGTTTGTAGTGTGTATCTGTGTGTTTGTCCATGTCTTCATAGGTCGTGAACGGACGAACCGATTTTGATTAAGTTTTTATCGTTTGAAATGTGTCTTAGCTATGTTTCAATAAAATCTGTGCAGCCGTTTGAAGAAGACCGTCAGGTCTTTTTGTAGCGGAGGTTTTTAAAATTTTATATATTTAAGTAATATTATTAGTAATCAATGATTCACTAACTTTATGTTAGTTTCTATGGGCCAATAAATCAACTTACTATCAGGTGGACTGTGCCCGCGTTTGTTACGTTTACCTGAACAAAATCCGAAAGTATTAACATTAATCTCCGATTCAAACAACTTCTTTTATCTTTCCATTGCGAATAAAATGAATAAAACATTCAAATTCAATTTTAGCTGTAAATCAGAAACTTACAGACGTCAATTTTCAGAAAATTTTATCTTACGTAAGTGGGGAGTGCTTTTTATTGTACTGGCAAAAATTAGATACATTTTAAACAAAATTTGATAAGAAAGTAAATGATAAAATGATATAATATCATTTATAAAAATGATATAGTGATATATCATTTACTTTTCATATCAAATTATAATAATATTTAAGACCCTAAATCAAGAATCATATTTAGGTGACGTGTATCCATTAAATTGCTCCTCGTATGTATTAAATAATTATACTGGCAAAAAAATTTATATTCAGGTAAAATAATCACAAAAAATATGAGATCTTACAAATCCTGCAAATTTTAAACGTGGTAGAGTCATGCTGCAGCTATATTATGGTTGTAGCACGAATGCGCTCTCACAGAATACCAGCTTAAAACAGCAGCTTAATGCTGCTGTATTGTGTGTTTGCGTATGGTGAGTGTAGAGAACCGGAGACGCTTTTTACTGGAAAGGAGACATTCCATCTTAAGAATAATTATTTATAAATAAATCCTCAGGCTTGACAACGCATCTTCATTTTGATTGTTAATCGAGGATAAACGTAGATATCTATGGGCCACAGCGTTTACTTACTATAAAGTGGTCCGTGTGTGTGTTTGTCACCTTCTATATAAAAAAAAAAACAATTTTAAACAAAATTTGAAAGGAAAATAAATGATATATCATTATAATATCATTTATAAGAAATTATAAATATAATATTTATTTTTTATTTTCCCCATCAGTGCTGATATGGTAGCTGCATCGACGAGTTTTGGCTTTCATGTAAGAAAAGTTCGGCACGGTTCTTTGAACGATGTCATCCGAAGAGCTCTTGTCTCTATAAATGTTCCTTGGCTTTAGAGCCTTTTGGAATATTTAGAGACGATGGAAAGAGACCTGACGGTATGACATTGGTCCCTTGGGAGAGAGGTAAAGCCCCTAGTGGCTACTTGCGTAGACACTTTGGCAGCCTCTCATCTCAGGGGGTACCTCGTTTAGAGAGCCGAGGCGGCATCAGAGGCAACTGAACTGAGTAAGTGGTGCAAATATGAGTCTCTGAGAGATTACTGTATCTATATAAATAAATAAAATTGAAGTGTCTGTTTGTAATGTCAAAATAACAGGTTTTTACTAAATGCATATGTAAGTATACGTTACTTATAAAAAAAAAACATATTTTTTTAATTTTTGTCTGTTTGTCTGTTTGTTCCGGCTAATCTTCGAAATGGCTGGATCAATTTTGATGGGAATTTCACTGGCAGGTAGCTGATGTTATAAAGAGTAACTTTTATTTTAGAAAAAGAATTTAGGTTCCGTGCAAATAAATTAAAAGTCTAAATTACACGTGGGCGAAGTCGCGGGGAACAGCTAGTATTATAATATTTATGCCATTTGCTGTACAGACTATCGGTCCGTGGAGTCCACGTGCGGTGAAGTTCCTAAAGGAACTCTATCCGCGACTGGTTGTTGCAGCTGGTGATAAGAGGGTTAGTTTATTCTCGCTCAAAGGCTAAGTATAGCCATTCAGCGAGGAAACGCAGCTAGCGTTCTTGGTACTATACTACGGGGAGTAGGACTCTATGATAATTTAAGTTATTAGTTTTAGTTTGAAATAAAATACTTTATATAAAAGAGGGCTATGCTCGGCGTTTCTCTGCGTGATAGACTTAAAAACGAGGATATCCGCAGTAGAACCAGAGAAACACACACAGCTCAAAGAATTAGTATGCTGAAATGGCAATGGACCGGCCATATAGCTCGAAGAACCGACAACCGATGAGGAAGAAAGGTTCTCGAGTGGCAGCCTCGTACCGACAGCCGAAGTGTAGGGCCTCCCCCCACTAGATGGAGTGACGACCTGGTAAGACAAGTCAATGGATGCAGGTGGCTCGGGACCGTGCTTTGTGGCATTTCTTGGGAGAGGCCTATGTTCAGCAGTGGACTTGTGAAGGGCTGTAATGATGATGATGATGATATAATATTTATCATGTTCCCTGCTAATAATTAATTCTATTTTTTCAATAGATTATTTTTTATTCAGGTACATATTTAATTCACCGACACAAATGTATATTATTTAGGTATATTAACAAACACAAAGTAACAAACATAAAACTTTATCCTGTGGACTAAGACCTAAACTAAGATATATACCCCTATTAGGATATCCCTGTATTGCTGGACTCCAGGCTACCCTTCTGCTACATTAGAATTTGTCGGAACTTGTGTAATAAAGAAAAAATAATTAGGTGCGTGTTGTAAATTCAAGCTATGGTATGTCAGCACATTAAATAGCAATATACATTTCCAGAGGTGTCGTCGGGAATTCGGATTGCTCGCGTACTATGAAATTAAACTCAATTAAAATACAAAGTAAAATTAAACTTATTCAAGTTATATCCCTATCAACATCGACATCACAATTTCACACATAGCGCAAGTGATGATGTGGGTCGCAAATACTCGTATACACTGCAATTTCGTAGAAAATTTGCTCAAGCGTATCGATACAAAACAAAATAATTTGTGGTCTTGTTTTAGAAAATTACTTACGAGTATCGTCATTATTCACTTTCTTTCCTGTCTAAATTTAATAAAGGTTTGATGTTTTTCTTATCTATATTTTAATATTAAATATTAAAAAAATATATTAAAATATATTTTAATTTTTTTTTGCTTGGATTGAATAAACTCTAAAACTACTAAATCGATTTTAAAAATTCTTACAAAAGCTACATTAACATTGAGTAACATAGATTATATTTTATTTTAAAAATAGAGGTCCCTAAAGAAATTCCAATGTAAGCCAAAGTATCAAAAAATTGCCTACATAAATCATTACTTGGCGTGTGCTGCGAAAACTATTGGTGGTATAATAAAATAATGTACTAGACGTTTATAGAACTTATCAGTATTTACAAAAAAGTCCGCGAAACAATAACATGTCCAACTGCTCCACTGTCCAGCTGGTAGATACGAAAGATGATTACGTTTGCATCATGGTATTAACCCTTATACAAATAAATAATTTCAAAATCAAGTTTGTTTGTGTAGATGTATATTCGTCTTTAAACTATTCGAATCGGAACTTTCGTTTACAAGCTATCACCATTTTAACATATAACGCAAGGAAAATGCCGCAGTGTTCCTTCCTCTTTAGGTTTGTAAAAACTACGAATATCATTGGTTCAGTATCTGTCTATCCAATTCAAATCCGGCAGGACTGCCAAAATTGAATATATGCAGTGGATCCTTAATCAAAATTATGTATATAACTTGATACATTATGTCATATATACGAACAGAAATACAAATTTATACTTTCGGGTATCTATAGTACATTCAATGTACACAATTGACTTCTTTACACTTATCTATATACAAATAAATAAAATTGATGTGTCTGTTTATAACGTCAAAATAACATCTTTCTACTAAATAATACGGTACGTATAACAAAAAATCTATTTTTAAAATTTGTCTGTGTGTCTGTCTGTTTTTTCCGGGTAACTTCAAAATGGCTGGAACAATTTTAACGGGAATTTCACGAGCAGATATTTAATATTGTAAGGGGTAACTAAAGCTATCTTTATTTTAAAAAAAGAACTAAGGCTCCACGCAAAAAATTCAATGTAATAGATTATTCCTGACACGTAAAGATCGAGAAAACTAATACAAAAGGACGCTGCTAAATACTACTTGCATATCAAACTGCTGCATTTTTATTCAGTGGTCCTAGACAAGTTTTTACAAGAAATTATTTCAACAATTCATACATTAAACCGTGTTGGCGGTGTAAGAATATCCACTAACCCATATCATCCTGCGGCTGCCAACCCGCTTGCCAAGCGTGGCAACTATGGCAAATATCCCCCTATGAGGCAATCTATGGGGGAGGCCTAAGTTCAGCAGTGGACTTTAATAGGCTGTTATGGTTACTTTTTCATTCATTACGACCTTACAAAATTACACTGCTGAATAGAGACTTAACCTATCGATAGTTTGTCTCGTATGCGGAACATTTGCCATATTTACTACGCTTTGCAGATGGGGGTAAGCAACCGCAGTTTTTTTTATTTGAGGTGTTATCAGAAAGATATTGCTGCTTCTTAAATGATGCTTAATACCAATAACAGTTTCTTACTATGTATACAAATACACACTATTGGTAGCAACAGTGTAGTGGCGGTGTAATAATATCCACTACCCCATATCATCCAATGGGTACGTAAGAGGCGACAGAAGGATACTGGAACAGGAGATGGGCAACAGAATTTTCCTGATAAGAACTCTAATTAATAACAGTGTAGTGGCGGTGTAATAATATCCACTACCCCATATCATCCAGTGGGTACGTAAGAGGCGACAGAAGGATACTGGAACAGGAGATGGGCAACAGAATTTTCCTGATAAGAACTCTAATTAATAACAGTGTAGTGGCGGTGTAATAATATCCACTACCCCATATCATCCAGTGGGTACGTAAGAGGCGACAGAAGGATACTGGAACAGGAGATGGGCAACAGAATTTTCCTGATAACAACTCTAATTAATAAAAAACTGCGGTTGCCAACCCCATCTATGGCAAAATTCCCACTGGGAAGCAATTTATGGGGGGTGGTCTACGTTCTGCAGTTGACTTTAATAGGCTGTAATGGATGGATGTATAGAAGATAATCTACCAGGAGCACATGACCCACTGAGAGGTGAAATTATTAAATCAACTGTAACATTACAACTATGACAAAATATCCTCTATAAGGCAATATATCTACGTGGTAGATCTTTTTACGTGGTAGAGCCATGCTGCAGCTATATTAGTAGTATAGTTGTAGTACGAATGGGTCGGCTCGACCGGGGAAGGACCACGCTCTCACAGAATACCAGCGTAAAATAGCAGCTTAACACTGCTGTGTTTCATATGGTGAGTGTAGAGAACCGGAGACCCTTTTTACTGGAAAAGAGGCATTCCATCTTAGTCCTCACGGGTGACAACGCATCTGCATCTTGATTCTTTATTGAAGATAGATGTAGATGTCTATGGGTCACAGCAACCACTTACCATCAGGTGGACTGTGTGTTCGTTTGTCACCCTATCATATAAAAAAAAATCTATGTGGGAGGCCTATGTTCAGCAGTGTACTTTAATAGGCTGTAATGGATGGATGTATAGAAGATAATCTACCAGGAGCACATGACCCAGTGATAGGTGAAATTATTAAATCAACAATAATATTACAACTATGACAAAATATTCTCTATGAGGCAATCTATGGGGAGGCCTATGTTCAGCAGTGTACTTTAATAGGCTGTAATGGATGGATGTATAGAAGATAATCTACCAGGAGCACATGACCCAGTGATAGGTGAAATTATTAAATTTTAACTGTGGTAGAGCCACGCAGCAGCTTTGCTGTTGCACGTATGGCCAGCTCGAGCCGGGTTGGTACCACGACCTCACAGAATACCGGCGTGAAGTGGGCTCTGCTTTTGCGTTTCGTCTGGTGAGTGCAGGTGACCGGGCCCAATTCCCCATCAACATGGTAGCGGAATTAAATCTTAGACTACCCCAGGTACCAGCACCCTGGAGAATCCCTCGCTGAGCATCCACGACCATGCTACTCCACTCCTGAGCGTGGGTGCTCAGGCTGCCCACATATTCTGGGGGCAAATTCCGCTCAAAACAATAACTGCTCGGGGCAAACTGAGCAACAAGACCAAGCGACCCCTGCCACGCTATCCGTGGTTTCTGCAACATCAGGGACTTCACTCGAACCTAAACGCCGTCCACTACCATCTCGAGACGGCAAAGCTTATCTTTCTGACCGAGACGCAGGTGTCCTCTCCGGCTGATACTTCATATCTCTCCTACCCGGGGTACAAATTGGAACACTCCTTTGTGCCTCGGGCTGGAGTGCGTATACGTCAGAGAGGACATCTGTTCTCGACGCCTCAGCAGTCTTGAAGGTACGGACCTGTCCATCCTTTGGCTACGCGTAGATAGCGACGACCATCCGCGCGTCTGCAGGGTGCCTCTATAGATCCCATAGCGGTAATGCCGACACAGACCGACTCATCGACCACGTCCAAATGGCTACAGATTCCTTGCTACAACAGGTCCCATCCGCGAGATCGTGGTCCTGGCGATTTTAACGCCCACCACGCCGAATGGCTCGGTTCACGTTTAACCGATCATGCGGGAGATCTGTTTATGACTTTGCCTTGGCATATGGTCTGGCACAGCTGGTTACTTCGCCTACGCGGATTCCAGATGTGGAAGACCATGTACCCTGTTGGACCTTCTGCTGACCTCTCATCCGGACGGATATCAGGTTTCCGTCGATGCCCTCTCGGCTCTTCGGACCATTGTCTGATCCGGGTGTGGTGCCACTCACGCTCCCCTCGCGGTTGCGTTTTGCAGGTTGCCGCCGTGTTTGGCATTACAGGTCGGCGGATTGGGACGGAATGCGGTCTTTCTTTGCATCACCATGGGGCGGGTTTGCTTCTCGCCGGATGATCCAGCGCTGTTGCTGACTCTGTCACTGATGTGGTACTACAGGGAATGGAACTATTTATTCCATCATCTGTGGTACCCATCGAGCGAATCGCAGCCTGGTTTGGTCGCTCCTGTAAGACTGCATTACGCAGTAAGCAGGAGTGCTATCAGGCCTGGGCTGAGGCTTCGGCGCTCGGGATGTAAACACCAGCATGCTTAAAGTATAACTTCGCCTCAGGTCCTTCAAAGTGTTATTGCCAGGCAAAGTCTGAGCACATAGGCAGAATTGGCGAGAAACTAGTTCGCCTTCCTTCGGGAACCCGTGCATTCTGGTCTCTCGCCAAGGCTGTCAGGGATTTCTGTAAGCCATCACTACCATCTCTGCAGGAGGACGACTCATTGGCCCACGCAAAAGAAAAAGCCGACCTTTTATCACTTTTTGCGTCAACTCGACTCTTGATGACGGGGAACACCGCCGACCATCCCGCGGTGTGAGTGCTCCATGCCGGATGTGCGGTTCTCACTCGGTTCGGCAAAAGCACTCTTCTCCTGGACATTCACAAGTCGAGTGGGCCTGACAAATTCCCCAATTGTGCTGAGACGTGTGCTCGGGTTGGCACCGGTTCTAACGCGTCTTTCCGGTACTCCTCCCTAGGCGTAGTCGAAATCATGGAAGACAGCTTTTGTCCAGCCGATCCTAAAAAGGCGACCGCTCAGACCCGTCAACTACAGGCCTATAGCCATCACCCCTTGTTCTCCAAAATAATGGAGTCCATTATAAACTGCCAGCTCATGCGGTACCTTGAGGATCACCAGCTGATTAGTGACCGCCAATACGGTTTCGTCGGGGTCGGTCGGCTGGTGATCTTCTGGTCTACTCTCATAGATGGGCGGGCAGTTGAGTCAAGGGAGGCATTGGGTGGTTAGTTTGCATTGCGAAGGCTTTCGATCGGGTTTGGCACAAAGCGCTTCTTTCAAAGCTCCTTCCTATGGGCTTCCAGTGTGCAATTGGATCACCAGCTTTCTTGCAGATCGGAGCATCAAGGTCGTTGTAGACGGTGCATGCTCCGACTAGCTCGATTAACGCTGGTGTTCCACAGGCTGCGTGCTATCACCAACGCTGTTTCTTCTGCATATCAATGATATGTTGCAAACCGGTAGCATTCATTGCTATGCGGATGATAACACTGGTGATGCTCTATACGCCGGCCGTGCGAATATTTCTCGGGAAAACGTCGCGGTACCGGAACAAACTTGTCTGAAGTCGAGTCTTTGCTGAACAAAGTCTCGGATTGGGGGCGACTAAATCTAGTCCAGTTTAATCCTCAGAAGACACAAGTTTGCGCGTTTACCGCTAAAGAACCCTTTGTCGTATCTCCTCAGTTTCAAGGCACTCCCTTTGCCGCAGCCAGTATCGGAATCCTCGGCGTCGACATTTCAGTGGCGTGCAGTTTCGCGGTCACTTGGAAGAGGCCAAATTGGCCTCTAAAAGCTTGGCGTGCTCAGCAGAGGCGGGACAGTATTTCATGCCGGCACAACGCCTGCAACTTTACAAGGCGCAGGTTCGGCCTCACATGGAATACTGTTCCCATCTCTGAGCTGGGGCTCCCCAGTGCCAGCTCCTTCACTTGACCGCATCCAGCGCAGGCGGCTCAATCGTCGACGACCGAGTCCTTTCCGATCGGCTCGATTCATTGGCGCTGCGAGATGTTGCATCTCTTTGCATTTTCTTTCGCATTTACCACGGGGTGCTCTGAGGTGTTCGGATTAATCCCAGCCGCCAAATTTCACGAACGCACATCGCGGCAGAACTCCCGATACCATCACCATCTGGATGATTGGCGGTCCACCACTGTGCGATTTAGAAGATGTTTTCTTCCTCGCACTTCCTTCAATGAATAGTTTACCAGCGATTTTCCGGACCGATACGACTTAGGGACCTTCAAGAAAAGAGCCTACTCCTTTTAAAAGGCCGGCAACGCATCTGCAATTCCTCTGGTTCCCCTGGTGTTGCAGTTGTTCATGGGCGGCAGTATCACTTACCATCAGGTGAGCCGCATGCTCGTTTGCCCCTGTCCAATAAAAAAAAAAAAAAAAAAAAAACAGTATATTAACTATGACAAAATATTCTCTATGAGACAATCTATGGGGGAGGCCTATGTTCAGCAGTTGACTTTAATAGGCTGTAATGGATGGATGGATGGATGTTACTATTGGTTGGTATAGTATTTAATTATATTGCATCTTAATTATACTCCCTTCCTTTTCTACCGACTTCAAACAGGAGGAGGTACTCAATTCGACTGTATGTTTTTTTATGCGTGTTACCTCATAACTTTTTTCTGGGTGAACAGATTTCGATGATTCATTTGGATGATTCTTTTTTATTTGAAAACTGGTGCTTCACATGTGGTCTCATATAAATTTGATCAAGGTCTGACTAATAGTTTTTGAGTTATTCTTAATAAAGTCGATTGTACAAAATTTTTAATTATTATTCTAAAGTTCATTCATACTATTCTCTCTTCTTCTTTAAACGTGGTAGAGCCACGCTGCAGCTATATTATGTTTGTAGCACGAACGGGTCAGCTAGATCGGGGAAGGACCACCCTCTCACAGAATACCAGCGTAAAATAGCAGCTTAATGCTGCTGTGTTTCGTATGGTGAGTGTAGAGAACCGAACACCCTTTTTACTGGAAACGAGGCATTCCATCTTAGTCTTAAGTGGTGATAACGCATCTGCATTTTGATTCTTAATCGAGGGTCAATGTAGATGTCAATGGGCCATAGCATCCACTAACCATCAGGTGGGCTGTGTGCTCGTTTGTCACTCTTATTCTATAAAAAAATATATTAAGCCTATAAAATGTAATATTATTTCTGGGTGACAGGGCTCATTTTCTACCTACAAGTACTGCGGGGTAGACTTTAGAAGTAATAGTGGTAATAGTGACAAACGAGTGCATAGTACCTAATGCTAGTGGATGTCAAAAGACACTAATCTACATTCATCCCATCATGTAAGACGTCTGATAGAGATCGTCTAATTTAAAACGACACACGTTCCTCTTGTATGTTTTGTTTGTAGATTTTATCATGTCCAATGTAATAAAAATATCAAAATCTATTCGCACAAATGAAGCAAAGCTATCATCGATTCGCACAAACGGAACAAATTGTCCTTATTAGAATTAGATAAGTTTTTCGGCATTTCTTGGCAAAGACCTACGTTCAGCAATGTAATTTAGAAATGATGAAAACGGTGATAATAATGGCTGCTATGATGATAATGTTGATGATAGGAGAGGCAAACATTTAGCTGAAGACTGTTTGCAGTTTGATGAGAAAAAGGAGAAAAAGCATCTAAATAATTATCTGAGACTTAAGAGCTGACACAATAAGATAACTTAAGAGCTTCGTACAGTTTAAGCATAACTTAAATGTATAGTACATATAGTACACTCAGTGCTAGCTTTATAAGGACGCTGAAACTCGCTCAGTAAACTTTGGAAAGCACTATGTTTGGAGTTACTCTGTGTTATAGAATCTGTAATGAAAATATTCGCAGTAGTATCAGAGTATCGACAATAGTCTAACAGATACGTAAGCTAAGAGCTAATTCCCACTTGTCGGGTGTCGGGCGCCGTATTTTATTAGGGTGGCAACGCCTCTGTTCACACAGTTATCGGACCCGATTGAAACTGGAGAAAATTTTTGGCTGTCTATGCAAGGCGACTGACTATACACGATGGACGTCGACGAAGCTTTAGAAGAACACAAAGAAAAAAAAGCCAAGAAAAGAACTTTTTGTCCCAAAGAACACCTCTTTCTTGAACCTGTGTGATCAAATCTTCAGGATTATATTATCTTTTTCCATTATTAAGAAACACCAAACGTGCGTACAATATGTTGAGTGCGCGCCGCGATATAGAGAGTTGCCAGGCCCGACATCCGACATTATGTGAACAGCGCCATACTTACTCATTGGCGAACGAGATTCGACGCGATTTTTTTACCGACGTAGAGGGCTTGCAAAACACCCGACATTTCTTGTCGGCGCTGACAAAAATACGGTGTCGGATAAGTGTGAACAGCTTCATATAAAATGTTCTGCGCCACTAGAGCAGCCGATTTTCTGTCGGGCCCGAGACCTGACAAGTGCGAACGGGCTTTAAAATGGCACTTGATCTGCCATATGGCTCAAAAAACCTTGTGTGTAAGAATATTCACTACCCCATATCGTCCGGTGGGTGTCGCAAGAGTCGACAGAGGGATACATACGAGGACAGACGATGGGCAGCAGTGTCTTCCTAATAATAACTAAAAAATAAAAAACTGCGGTTGGCAAGCCGCCTGCGAAACGTAGCAAATATGGCAAATATACCCCTATGGGTCAATCTAGGGGGAAGCTTATGTAATGCAGTGAAATGTTGATAGGCTGTAACGGATAACGGAACGGATAGCCCGAGGAACTGATAAAAGCCAAGGAAAAAAGTTCTCAAGTGGGAGCCCCGTACCTGCAACTCACTAAATGACGTGATGACAGGTAGCTCAAGACTGAGAACGAGTAGACTCATTATAATGACGATGATTATAACATATATGTACTTTTATTACAAAGTACATTTGTTTTATTCGGCCGTGGTATCAAAGCTATTGTTCAGTTTTTAATGTTCATGATTGTTTCAGATGTTTCGGAGTTCCGTTTTCTAATTTTGTAAGGAAACGCTACAAACGCATGTATACTTTTTACACAACTCCATTTCTATAGCATTTCTCCTACTTGTTACAAGTTGTTAGTAATTTTGTTAAGTAAATTTTACTCAAATTATGAAAAGCACGCGTCTTTGTTTAGTCAAAGGATAACAACAAAGCTTACTCATCACTAATGCCGCATTTAAGATTTAAAAGGTCATTAAACCCTCATCAGTGTTTTTCCATTGGCCGACCCAGCAACGGCGAATTTGATATAATTAATAGAATCAGGCGTTACTTTGCGTAAATCTATTGCTAAAAGATGTTCAAAATTAAATTGCTAAGATCCGCGTAATAAAACAAAATCTTCCGCCTCCGTAATCCGTAATAAAAAAGGCCGCCCTTCCTCAATTGCGTGCACTATTTCCGTCACCACTAATCATTAGACACATCATTTAATTTTATTACGCTTATCTCAACTAATTCATTTTGAACATCTGTTAGCAAGATTAATAAGTATGATATATGTCTGCGATTTTCCAATGACCGGTGACAGCAACCGCAAGGCTGCGGACAACGATACTGTCACTAGTGCAGGAACAGTCGGCTGTCCCATTTCAAAACTGAGTAAGAACTATAAATTAACTTACAGAAGAGCGACGAAACACAAATGGAGGTAAATTTAAAAAAATTCTTTGTAAAAGGTTTTCATGTTGAATAATACTAATTTGACGTATTTAACTCTGAGGTGTTTTAAGTATCTATGTCATAGTTAGTTCAGCCCGGATTCAGCTTTTCAGCTTTCGAATTTTTGTTCCGATCTACTCAGAGCAAACTTACAGTATCTTGAAGTCTTGCAGTGGTATGCTTGGGTTGGTATTTAGTTTTATTAATTATTATCTACAGCAGACGGTAGAACCCCGTCATCTACTCTATTGAAATTTGGATATTTTTGCAACAGCCTTGCGAAATATCCTTAGTAGGAATCGGTGTTCTTTTGCTAAGATTTATGGTTTATCAAATCTGATGTAAAAAGCACCTTCAAAGGAAGCACCAACGCTCTGGAAAGTGTATTGTCTGTCGGCATGTCATTACGTCAATCGTTATACATAAAATAAAGTGAAATTAAAAAATAAACAAAATGGCAGCCGTAATGTCTCGTCGTCAAATGTTGCCCCATACACTGTGGTGTAACATGGTTTCCCAAAATAATGTTACTTTTAAAATTGAAAAGCTTTATATTTTTTATAATAATATCTTAAATGTACGACATAGAGCAGAAACATACAAATATTACTCGATGAGGTCATTTTCGATATTACATTTCCATTTTTCTCAGCTGGTTCTCAATCACAGTCAAAAAGCCTATCGCAGATCATTCAAACCTGGGTAATAGAAAACGCAGCCCTGTAACCGTAACCTATCGTGCCGTTGTCTGTGACGTGCCGGAGACGGACAATGGAAAAACGTCCAAATTCGTAAATAATTCTATATTATTAAGCTACTTTTACTTCGAAGAAAGTTGGTAGGGCTTAAAGGCAGATGTAATTTGGAATTTTCCTTTAAACTGTTTACACGTTTTATGGGTTTAGTGAACACATTTATAGGACAAAAGTATGAATTCCACCCGGAGTTGCTACATTACGGGTTTACATGTGTTGTCATTACTATTAGATTATTAATATAAAGATAATAGTTATTTAGATATGAAGTAATGAAAGTTTTTTCACTATGTTACTTCTAAACTTCTCCAAGCGACGTGCATTTACTGGAATAGACACAACATTTAATACGTACGTTTATATATACGTTTTAATACGTGGTAGAGCCACGCTGCAGCTTTATTATGGTTGTAGCACAAATGGATCGGCTCGACTGGGGTTGGACCACGCTCTCACAGAATACCAGCGTAAAATGGCAGCTTAATGTTGCTGTTTTTCGTATGGTGAGTGTAGAGAACCGGAGACCCTTTTTACTGGAAACGAGGTATTCCACCTTAGTCCTCAGGGATGACAACGCATCTGTATTTTGATTCTTAATTGAGAATAAATGTAGATGTCTATGGGCCACAGCATCCACTTACCATCAGGTATACTGTGTGCTCATTTGTCACCCATATTCTATAAAAAAAATGTACTTGCATTTTGTGAACATAAGGTAAAGAAAATAATTGTGACCACAGTGATCAGAATTAAATTTTTTAATAATTATACATTTATGCAACAGTTTAACATTTGTAAAAATGTTATTCATACATGTTTCATTCAGCAATACGCGTAGTTTCTAAAAATAAATAAAAAAGTCCATATGATTTAAACAATGATCTAATTTTTATATAAGTAGTACGTCTGCTGACAGACGTCGTAATACATTGGTCACTCATCCAGCCAAGAGTGCTGATTAAGGAAAATTCTCCCTACAACAGGTTAGGCCCATGTCTAGCAGTGGACTTTGTCAAGTTGATGAAGTGGAAGATTACAAATTCTGAATTGTATGTACGTGTGTGTTCATTATGTGACTAAACCGACTTCAAGACACGTGAAAAGGGTTTTGATTATTGACAATGACAATTCGTAAGAATGTCCAATTGGGTTCAGTAAGACCACTAATAAATGACAGAAAGTTTTGTGAAAAAAAAACATTTCTAAGAAACACTGGCCAGCTATTATTAATTTTGAAAATACGATTATTTACAAGTCAAAATTCGAATGTTTTAAGTTTTACTAGAGCTATGTAAATGGAAATAATATTATATAATATTATGATGTAACATTGAAAAATGGATCTGCATAAAGAAAATTTTCGCGCGATGATTTTTTACGATTTCAAATGTCGCTTAAACCGGATAAATGAATGACCCTTCTTAGGCAACTAGTTGCCGCTAGTTTATTAAATTTCAGCACGGTTAGCTAACTTTAGAAGATGAAGTGATCGCGCTTTGACAGCTGTTATGGAAAGAAGCGTGCTAGCAGTGAAAAAATTAAATTGAAGAGAATAATTGAATAATGTATGAGGAGATTCAGCGCATATTGCAAATTAGAACGGTAAGCGTTTACCTCTAGCGTGAGGAGATTAGATTCACGTTGGGTGGCTCACCACCTAACCTATGCTAATAAGCAGGCCCGCGTGGAATAGTACCATGACATGATTACTAAATTTGAAGGAGGCTCGTCTCGACATGTTTACGACAATATTTCAGGTGAATAACCTTAGATTTACCAATACAATCCAGAAATGAAGCGCCAGTTGACGGTTTGGCCGTTTAAAAATTAACCAACGCCTACTAAAGTGAACCGATCAAGAACCATATGGAAGGTTTTTCTGGAAACTTTCTGGACAGCACACAAAGCTTAAAGTCGAGTTTCATAATCTATTTAGTGACAAAACGAGCCAGGCAGTGCAACAAAACGAGCCAGGCAGTGTAACAAAACGAGCCAGGTAGCGCAACAAAACGGGCCAGATAGTGCAACAAAACGAGCCAGGTAGTGCAAAAAAAACGAGCCAGGTAGTGCAACAAAAACAGCCAGATAGTACAACAAAACGAGCCAGATAGTGCAACAAAACGAGCAAGGCAGTGCAACAAAACGAGCCAGGTAGCGCAACAAAACAGGCCAGGTAGTGCAACAAAACGAGCCAAGTAGTACAACAAAAGGGCCAGATAGTGCAACAAAACGAGCCAGGCAGTGCAACAAAACGAGCCAGGAAGCGCAACAGAACGGGCCAGGTAGTGCAACAAAACGAGCCAGATAGTGCAATAAAAGGAGCCAGGTACGTTTTTTACGTGGTAGAGCCATGCTGCAGTTATATTGTGGTTGCAGCACAAATATGTTGGCTCGTCCGGGGTGGGACCACAGAATACCAGCGTAAAATAGCAGCAGTGTTTCGTATGGTGAGTGTAGAGAACCGGAAACCCTTTTTACTGGAAACGAGGCATTCCATTTCAGTTCTCAGGGGTGACATCCGCATTTTGATTCTTAATTGAGGATAAATGTAGATGTCAATGGGCCGCAGCATCCACTTACCATCAGGTGGACTGCGTGCTCGTTTGTCACCCTTATTCCATAAAAAGGTAGTGCAAAAAACCAACCAGATAGTACAACAAAACGAGCCAGATAGTGTAATACAACGAGCCAGGCAACGCAACAAAATGAACCAGGTAGTGCAACAAAACGAGCCAGGTAGCGCGACAAAGAAGACAAACAGTTTAGTTGTCATTGACTTCAGCGCATTCTAGAAAGGTCCATCCCGAAGAATATTTAATATTTGACTTCCCGCTTAAAAGGTATTTTTATTTCTTATTTATTTATTTGCTTTTTAGTATGTATGTTACATGAGATACTATTATATACTATGTATTACATACTAAGTCCCTAATGGAGACATGCAAATTTGTTTATTCTTTGGAAGTTTTGTTTTATAAAATTAACATATCAAAATCAACCATTAATTCAACAACAACAAACAATCAATTTCATTATATAAAAATGTGAAAATTGTAATTAAAAAAATAACAAACAAAGAAAATTAAATTAAACAATATTAAATACCATGTTAGTTAATTATAAAATTGTCAATTTATCAGCTAGTATTATAAAAAGTTGTCATTAGTAATTTAAAAACTCATTTACCTAGTAAAATGTATTTTGAATAAGC
Source organism: Parnassius orleans (assembly GCA_029286625.1). Taxonomy (NCBI): domain Eukaryota; kingdom Metazoa; phylum Arthropoda; class Insecta; order Lepidoptera; family Papilionidae; genus Parnassius; species Parnassius orleans. The sequence goes on from JAGSMP010000057.1 coordinate 479,339, forward strand.
CAATCGTATAATTTTATTTTAAATTTTTGTATAGGAAGATCTCTGATTGTTTGCGGTATTTTATTGAATATTATTTTACCCATCCAGTAACAACTTTTGTTAAAGCGTTTACTTTTTGGCATTTCGCTAATTATTATTCGATCTGGGTATCTCGTGTTCATCGATACCACTTCTTTATTAAGTTTATAAAAACTCTTCCCGTGTTGTTTTACAAATTTAGCAACTTCTAATATATACAAACAAGGCACAGGTAAGATCCCCAGTGTCTTGAATAGAGGTCGACATAAGACATGGTCTCCTGCCATCGTCTCTAAATATTCCACAAGGCTCTAAAACCGAGGGAACATTTATAGAGACAAGAGCCCTTCGGATGACATCGTTCAAAGAACCGTGCCGTGAAAACCTACCAGCACTTTTTTTACATGAGTGTCCGTGGAGCCCAAACTTGTCGACGCTGCTACCACAGGGGCACATCGCCGCTCCTAGTCGGATTCCTACGGCGATGCGCAAGCTTTCCCGATCAAGTAATGTGCCGAGATTACTTGATGGTAAATCGTGTAACCAGTGACTAGATTCCTTAGTCGAAACAGCTAGAAGGCGTGCCTGATCGTGGTCACTATGGAAATTATGAAACAAATCTCTCAGCACGTTCTGTACCAACGGAATATCCCACTGTTTTTGTTGGTTACCTTCCAGTGGAACATTTTCACCGGGACAGAGCACTCGCTATGTCTGCCCTGCCTCCGTAGCAAAGCACAGGTCTACTTTATTATTTAAAATTATGTTACATAATACTATGCACAGAAGCAAGGAAAGCAGGCAATGGAACGCTAGAAAGATTTCTCACACCAATACCACCAAATTTTATAGGTAAAGTAGCTTGAGTCCAGGCTGTTGTATTTAAAGTTAAGAATTTTTCTATAGCTATTTTAAGATTATCCATACTAATATTATAAATGTGAAAGTGTGTTTGTTTGTTTGTTTGTTTGTCCTTCTTTCACGTCGCAACAGAGCGTCGGCATGGCATGATTTTTTGTATGGGGATAGTTCGGTGGCTGTAGAGTAACATAGGCTACTTTTTTCCGCGGAAAAACATCTCATTCCCGTGGGAAAATCAAATATGTTGCAAAATTAAATTCAGCTAGGTGGCGCCATCGTGATTCTATAAGACGGACGACGGTACGACGGACGAACACAGAAGGTCAGAATATCTGGATTATTATGTCTTTTTACCAAAATTAAGATAAAAAATGTATGGATCTGTATTTTTCCACGCAGGACCGGGAAGAGAGCGATAAAAAACATAAAATTCACCAGCTGATTTTCTTCAAACGTTTTGGTGCATCGTAATTCACAGAATAGGCGATAACCTCGCAGACGATATTAAGTAATCCGTTGATGCTCTGCCTACCCCGCAAGGTGATTATAAGTATGGATCAGAAATACTATCACCACCTGTCACGCTTTCACCCTTAACTATTACTTAACAATGGTAGAAACAGTTCTTAGTAAGCCTTATTAATAAGCCTTAGTAATATTTATTGAACGGAAATGAATACAGTTCTTATATGTGGTTATGAATGAATCGGTATTACAATAAGAAAAATTGTGCAAAATTATAAGAAAAATATTTTTTGAGAGTTCTTATTAACTAACGTATACATAGTTTAAATTGATTCCGCTAGATGTCGTTACTAGGTTTTTAAAACGCGGTAACGAAATGTTTCCTAACATGTACTTAACTCCCGCCGTTGAGCCGCGCGTCAACTTATAGTGCATACCACTGCATGACTACCTGCTTTCGATTTCGGTTGTTTGTTATTTGCTTTGTGATTTGGTTAAGGTTGAATGGATTTATATTGGCTTTCATTTTCGGATTTGTATATTTTCTTGGATCGGTTTTGTTGATTTGGTTGGTATTCCTTTATACTTATTTAGACTCTGGCTTTGATTTTGGGTTTTGTTTATTTAGAATCGTGAATTGGTTTTCGTTGTTTTAGGTTGTTTAACAATATTTCAAAGGAATATTAATAGTATAGATAGTGTATACGGTACCTATACACTTACTTCTTTTTTCGTTGGTTATATTTATATTGACTACTGCTTTCGATTTCGGTTTTCTGCGATTTGTTTTGTGATTTGGTTTAAGCTGATTCGATTTTTTTGGCTATCGTTTTCGGATTCATGTTGTGTATTGAATTGGTTTTGTTGTTTTGATTTTAAAAAATATTTAAAAGGAATATTTATTCCTTTTAGATATTTTGGATTTGCTTTAAAAAATATTTAAAAATTTAATTCCTTTTAGGTATTTTAACGTTTTTTTTTATAAATAGGTTTTTTCTTACTTCATAATGCCTCGCAAACGTAAGTCCAGCCTTTCAAGAGTATCTTATCAAAGACAAGCGAAAAGATTAGCTCGATCGCTAGAATCTTTAGAAGATGCTGAACTGAGAAGGCAAGAACAAGCAGAGCGTCAGGCTGCTTTTAGAGCATCTGAGACACCTTCTCAACATCAGCAAAGACATCTTGAACAGACAGAGCGTCAGGCTGCTTTAAGAGCTTCCGAAACACCTTCTCAAAGTCAGGAAAGGCGTCTTGAACAGGCAGAGCGTCAAGCTACGTGAAGAGCTGCTGAAACACCTTCTCAAAGTCATCGAAGGCGTATTGAACAGGTAGAGCGTCAAGCTACTTCAAGAGCTACTGAAACACCTGCTCAAAGTCAGCAAAGGCGTCTTGAACAGGCAGAGCGTCAAGCTACTTTAAGAGCTACTGAAACACCTGATCAAAGTCAGCAAAGGCGTCTTGAACAGGCAGAGCGTCAATCTACTTTAAGAGCTACTGAAACACCTGCTCAAAGTCAGCAAAGGCTATGCGAACAAGCGGAACATCAGGCCTAAACAGCTATTAAAAGAAACAGTGCACAATGACAATGGCTACCCTTTATACAGACGCAGAGATCCCGAAGATGGTGGCAGGAAAGTTACAATCAAATCTCGCTCTGGAGCGTTCGAAACCTTAGATAACAGCTGGATTGTCCCGTATTCGCCCATTCTATGTAAAATGTTTAATGCCCACATTAATGTAGAAGCATGTAGCTCTGTCCGCGCAATCAAGTATATCTGTAAGTACATAAATAAAGGAAGCGACCAAGCAATATTTAATCTCAGGAGTGAAGGTGAGGCAAATCCCGTTAATGAAGTACAGACCTTTCAAGCAGGGCGTTATGTCAGCAGTAACGAGGCAGCGTGGCGTCTCCTTGGCTTCCCTTTACACGAAAGGCACCCAACAGTTACTCACCTTGCTGTGCACTTAGAAAATGGAGAGCGTGTATATTTCACCGAAAGAAATTTCCAAGAAAGAATTGCATCACCGCCAAAAACTACATTAACAGCCTTCTTTCAACTTTGTCAAACCGACCCTTTGCAAAAACGTTGTTATATTCTGAAGTCCCCCGCTATTATACTTGGAACACATCTAGGAAGGAGTGGAAACGCCGTATTCAAGGCGCGCCTGTTGCAAATTGGCCCGGTGTAAAGTCATCAGATGCCCTTGGTCGTGTGTATACCGTCCATGTAACTAATTTTGAATGTTTCTGTTTACGATTGCTGCTGCACCATGTTCGGGGTCCTACAGGATATAAAGACCTTAAAACTGTCAACGGTCAGGAATGCGCAACTTATAGAAGACACACGCGAACATGACATACAATGAACACATTTATAATGAAGCACTTGGAAAAATTGAAGATAAAGTAATGGCAATGGTAGGCAAAAAATTAAGCGACTTTGGAATGATAAGGCCTCAGCGAACAACCGAAAATGAACTAAGTGATGAAATTATACGTGAAACAAACTACGATATACCAGCTTTGCAGCAGCAAGTAGCCGAATTTGTACCCCGCTTGCTTCCCGAACAAAAACGAGTTTTTGACAAAGTATTAGGACAAATTGAACCTGGAAATGGTGCACTTTTCTTTTTAGATGCCCCTGGAGGAACTGGGAAGACATCATTTTTGTTAAATTTATTATTAGCGCAAGTACGGAAAGATAAAAACATTGCTGTGGCCGTAGCTTCCTCCGGTATAGCCGCCACGCTGCTAAGCGGGGGCCGCACTGCACATTCTGTTTTAAAACTCCCTCTAAATCTAGCCCAGGAAGAATTGCCGATCTGCAACTTTAGCAAAAATAGTGCACGAGGTATAATGCTACGAAAATGCAAACTTTTAGTGTGGGACGAAAGTACAATGTCGCATAAAAAAGCTGTAGAAGCACTAAATCGAACGCTCCAGGATTTGCGCAGCAATACCGATGTAATGGGAGGAATGGTGGTTTTACTGGCTGGTGACTTTCGCCAAACTTTACCTGTCATTCAAAAGGGCACACCTGCAGATGAAATTAAAGCATGCCTCAAGTCGTCTATTTTATGGAACAAGGTGACAAAATTCAGTTTAACTACGAATATGAGAGTGCATTTGTATAATAATATCAATGCTGGAAACTATGCTGACCCACTATTAAAAATTGGCGATGGGCGGTTGGAAACGGATGCTGAGGGCTGCGTTAAATTGACGAGAGATTTTTGTAATTTAGTACAGAGTCATTGCGTTGCATTAGCATTGAATTAATTGCGAGCGTTTATTCAGATTTAACGAACAACATGCATGAAGACAAATGGTTATGTGAAAGGGCGATTCTTGCACCAAAAAATGAGAGCGTTAACAAAATAAATTCAGATATATTAAGCGAAGTAGCAGGAGAAATAACAGAGAATTTGTCAGTAGACACAGTTATGGACACAGAACAGACCACTTCATATCCCGTAGAGTTTTTAAATTCTCTAGAGTTGTCAGGTGTGCCCTCACATAAGGTGAAAATGTTATTATACCACGGATCCCTATAATTCCCACAGATCTTCCTTTGCAATTCAAAAGGTTGCAGTTCCCTATTAAGCTCAGTTTTGCAATGACAATTAATAAAGCGCAAGGGCAAACATTACAGGTAGCGGGGGTCAACTTAGAAAAACCGTGCTGCTCTCATGGTCAGCTGTATGTAGCATGTTCGCGTGTGTCAAATGCCCAGAATCTCCACATTCTTTCCCCGAATGGAAAAACATATAACATTGTGTACAGTAGCATCTTAAAATAGTGTTCAGTTAGTTTTTTTTTTCCAAAATTCCCACAATCAATTAATCAGAATTCCCACAGATCTTCCCTTTCAATTCAAAATTTCTTATTTAGCTCAGTTTCTTTTCAATTCCAAATGCTGCACCTCTGACGTACCTATTAAGCTCAGTTTCCTTTCAACTCAAAAGGCTGCATCTCTGACGAATCAATTTAGCTCAGTTTCTTTTCAAAAGTCTGCATCCCTGACGGATAATTATGCTCAGTTTCCTTTAATTAAAAAAATATCCCATTTCCATTTGGAATAAACAGGCTATTTTCATGCTTTCCTATACGCTGCGTTTCAAAACATTTAAATAGGCTGACGAATTTCCGTTTAGACGTTTCCTTTTAATGGCTGCATCTCTGACAAGTCTATAAAACTCAGTTTTCTTTCAATTCAAAAAGCAATGGATAGTTCATTTCCCATTAGTTCAGACCATGCGGGCGAAGCCGCGGGTAACAGCTAGTTATCAATATCTTTTAAAATATCCGAACATTTCCAGACTGATTTCGAGCGGAGTAAGTATGTAAATCTAGGTCAGTAAATCAAGAGCAATGTCGGGGTTTAATTTAAATTAAATTAATAAATTAATTTAATTTAATTTTTTATTTAAATTATTATCACTTAGCCATTGAGTTGCTTGAAAGAATGTTTCATTAATGCCAAAAATATATTTCATCAGTGGCATATTTTTATTTATTGTGACTATTACTGAAACGTCATCTGCAAATAAACTGCTTCTATATTGAGTAATCTCAGGCAAATCGTTTAAATATATCAAGAATAAAAGGCAAATCGTTGAAATATATCAAGAATAATAGTGGGCCTAGTACACTACCCTGAGGTACGCCAAACGCATTGTTATTGTCAAGTTTTAGCACATCAACACATTGATGTCTGTTTTGTAAGTATGACTTCATCCAGTAATATGCTGAGCCTCTAATTCCGTTTTGATCTAGTTTGTACAAAAGCTGATCGTGCGATACAAATTCAGGAGCTTTTGACATGTCAAAAAATACAACAGTAGTATATAGTCCGTCATTAATATTTTGTAAGTTATTTTTTATTAAATTAAAAGTGGCTAGTGTGGTGGATTTGGATTTTTGAAATCCATACTGAGTTGGATTTATTCTGTTAAATTTATTAAAGAAATTCATAACCTTTTTGTGGATGACTTTTTAAAAAATTTGAAACGACGGTAATTTTCCATTAATATTTTTTCTCCTTTTTTATATAAGGGTTGTACAACAGAAAGGTGCCAGATTCCATTGACAAATTAACTAAATAGACTAGCACCTTACTAATTTGATTTTTGCACGCTTTGATATCCTTTGTACATATGCCATCATAACCTTCTGAATTTGTATTATTTAATGTCATTATTATCTTACTTATATCATATTCATCAACCGGTGTTAGATAAATTGAATTTTGAAGTTTATTTTTGTATTACTGTGTAAAATTTTATTTGTCAAATTAATATAGTAATTATTAAAAGCCTCAGCTATTTTTATAGGTTCAGTTATTAAAGAGTTATTGTGTTTTATTAATTCTAAATGTTTATCTGTTGCTGTATGCCCTAATTCATTTTTAATAATTTTCCAGGTTGATTTTAAGATATTTTTGCTATTTAGTATAAACTTATTATTACTATGTTTTTTTGCGTAATTTATACATTATCTTAAAAGCCTTGTGTAATCATTTTATAAAACTTTATTATGATTTATTTTATTTATGTAATATTTGTAACGTAATATTTTTTTCGTAGAACAACTTTTTTAAATACCTTTTGAAATCCAGTTTATATGTGATCTAATGTTAGATTTAATTGTTATTATCGTAAAGCAAAGTTTGTAAAACAGATAGAATAGTTCATAAAATTTATTAAAAGCTAAATTTAGGTCAGTTTCCAAAAACACTTCAGAAAACGATAAAATTTCTAGATAAGCCTGAAACTTATTAATGTTTTCTTGAGAATAACTTCTTTTGAAAGAATAAACAATTTTTGGTAGGACCTTCTTTTTTTTACGGTAAACCGTAACATTTGAGCAGTTTCATGATCTGATAACGAAAGGAAGAATTATCGCAGTGGCATTTGGTATGATACTAATAACATTATCAATGCAGGACTGTCCTCTAGTGGGTCTTGTAATATGCAGATAAAAATTAAATGTTTTAATAATATCTGTGAATGCAGTCGTTACATTATCATTTACCAGCGTATTAATGTTTATATCCCCGGCTATGACAATCTTTTTTTTTAATGTTTATGATTACATTTATATAACAATAATTCTAGTTTTTGAAAAAAATAATCACAATGCCGTTTTATTTTAGTCGGTGTTCGATATAAACATGTAATTAATGTATTAATATGGGGGATCAACACGGAACAACATTCAAAATGGAACGAGACAGCCAAGTCATCAACACATGTTATCTTTTTAAATGGCATTCCGGTTTGACCATACTCGTAATACAAGATCCACCCTGTTTTTTGTTCCGTGAAAAATACGACGCTATTTCATATTTTTTATTATCATATTTGGTATGGTGATGATCCGATATTAAGAAGTTCATATTTAAATATATCTATCTCCTTGTTTCATGGTGCCTAGAGACCAATTATATTATTTTGAAAAAGATGTATGCATTTGTAGATACTGATTATTTGTTACCGTTACCATTACAGCCAATTAAAGCGTAAAGTTTGAAGTCTGTTCATTTTGAAATGTGTGCACTTACTAGCCGATAAGACTTATTTCCTGGCTTAAAGTCTGTGAGGGTCAGTGCCATTCTTATCAGGTCAGAATGAGGGATCTGTATTCTATGGGAGATTAATTAATACATTCAAAATCTATTTTTCGTCGCAGGTAACAATGTGGTTCAAAATTCCTTCGTTTGTGTGCCTGTTGAGCAGTCCAAGGTACGTCTCCAAACGCGTACTTTGCGCTGGCGATCATTGAGTTCGTGGAACACCACGGAATATAAAAAACAAGAGGAAGTAACAAAACGCATCATTTGTAGCGGAACTACTGTCGCCAAACTCACACATACGCAAGAAAGAAATGTGTACCGACAATTGTGTACCATTTCAATAATTTTCGTGTGATTGGTTAAAAAATAAAATAGAAAGGCAGTAAGTTACTCACCATTCACTTGAGTACGAACCATAAGTCCTTAAAAATAGAGATCATATTACTTTTTATCAACGAAGTTTCTAGAATTAATGAGCAAATTTAGCTTCTTAACGTTAGATGCCGCAGTAATACATTCACACTATTATAGACACAATTTTAATAGATATAACGTTGAAATTGCCCTACCTAACGTGTACTGCTACGTGAATGATGTTAGTGACGTAGTTACTCTCCCTGAACGTGATCTGGCTTATATCGATATTCAGTATATGATTATTATCATATATATGAATTGAATTGACTGAAGAAACTGAATTGAAAAAAAAATATATGCCTTTAATGGAAATTTATTGACAGTTAGCTTAATTTTCGTTTATGAAATGGAAACAAGGAAAATAAAAATAAAACAATAATTTTGCAATTGTTTATTGTCATTGAAATAACACATATTTGATAACTTTAACTTTAACTTGTTTTCACACTTTAATATTAAATTTTAGATGATAACGAATTCGGATACTAATGTAGATCATGATATTAAGATCACTTTTATTTCAGCTTCTTTCCAAAAGTCATGAGTACTACTATATTGCTTACTTAATTCTCTGGCTTAGCAACTCTAACAAATGTTCATTCGTAGGGTATCACCCTATAATTTCGTATATTTTGCAAATTTTCGTATATTTTGCAGTATTTGCAAATTTTCATTAATATGTTAGTGAATGAACAGGATTGTGATAAAATTTTATCGAAAACTTTAATATCGGCGTAGTCACAACACTATCGCAGCTATTTTAATCAAAATGTATCTACAGATGAACCTTAGTTTAACGAAATAAGGTTGAATATTACTTGTAATAAAGGCAATTTGACATTTTGTCCATGTTTATTCAAGTTTCTATCCAAAAAAGGAAAAAATTACACGTGCCTTTGGTACGAAACACCTCCATTCAAAATATTTTTCTTTTCTTATTTTTATTTTTGTTTTTACATTCTAATAAAATTGCACAAAACGGCATATTTTCGCATATATCATTTAAGCAGCGATCCGTCAGCTCGCAACAATTTGAGCCTGCGACTGACAGTCAATTACGCTCTACTGTCACTAAATGTGACACGCCTTTTTTATATTCCTTGTGGAGCACCCATTTGTCAAGCTTATTTACCTTGCCAATTTGACGCAAATCTAAGCTAACTTCGAAAGCTGCTGCTAATTCAGCCCTAGATTGAGTATCATCTGCTTCCACGTCGCCTTTAATTCGTCATTGTCGACCAAAGTTTTCGGACTACCACGGGGTTTATTTTTCAGGTCAAAATTTCCAGAACGGAAGCGGGCAAACCAAATAACAGTTGGTGCGTTCGTTTGTAGTATTCGCTCCGTAAACGTTGTTGATGTTGCGTGCCGCTTGTGCCGCGTTGCTGCCACGACGGTACTCATATTCCATAATTACTCGAATTTCTAACCTATCCATGATGACGAAAAATATTCAAATGCGATGAAAACATCAATAAACAAATGATTTATTTTGAAAAAAGAATTCCATGTTTTTAAAATAAAATTAATTTGAAATTAAAATTCTTAGCCAAACAAAAATAATTTTGATTTGAAATGGCCAGTACTGCAGAACGGTAATTTCATAGGTAAAGACCTATTACAATCTACATCAAATAGCTATAATAGGTCTATGAAACTATATCACTATCCATCTATTAGTTCTCCGAAGTGGAATCCTAAGATATACATGACCGTAAGAAACCTTCCGTAAACTATCACTGCCCTAAACTGTCCTGAGGGTCGCCCGCGTAAGCCAAGAGTACCACAAATGAAACTATATGAGGTTGTATAAATGTATAAATACTGTGAATGAAGCATTCAACTACTAACTAAAAAATAAGCGAAAGTGGTATGTCAGGTTCGGTCTCTTGATCCATCCTCTCTGCCTACCACACAAAAGTAAAGCTATAGTAGTAAAGCATAAGTAGTTTTCTTCAAAAAATGTTTATTTTTTACAGTTTACTATAACATTACAAAGTTATAATGCAGCTAGTTTTCGATAATTTTATATGGAATTGTAACAATTTTACTTATACAAGTGCATTTTATAAGTTGGTTGATTGTTGTACTCGTTTCCATGTTAAGCCTACTTAGCTGTGATAGTTTTCCTTTTAACTTCATTTTATATACCACTATCGTGCATACTTTTCACATTTCCAAAAACAGCGGTTTCGTCGGTAGAGGGGAGACTCATGACTAATAAAAAATACCACTTTATAGCTAAATATTTCGAATTCTGAATCGAAAAAATGTTTTCAACACCCCAATATTTTTATAAGAACTATTCAAAGCCAAACCTACGATTTACATATAGATTGAGCACTGCATTAACACCAATGCAAAATATCATTAATGACAAACTTTCTCTCCGTAAGCATTATTCGAGATAAGTGACGCATAAACTAACAAAATGTGTGTGGTGGATTAGTGCTAATTAATCGTAAAGAAATTCGACACCTGCGATAAGAAATGTTTATATTTCTCCGATCTCGAAACAAAACAACAGCTACTTTTTTATCATAAAATAAGGGTGATAAATGATCACACAATCCACCTGATAGTAATTGGATGCTGTTCCCACAGAAATCTAAATCTATCCTCGATTAAAAAAAATTAAAATGACAACCCTGAGGACTAGCATACAATCGTTACATAACAAACACAAAATAGTTAATTGCAATTTTATGTGCTGATTTATTACGATTTTATCGGTGAAGTAGAACATTCTCAAAAAACTGTATGTCAGTGGAATTAAATAATTCGAAGACATGTGAATTTCGCCAATACGCCCAGAAGTAGTGCAACAGACTAATTGTTGCATAAACCTATCATAAAAGTTGGGTCTTATATCCAGCAGTGGGAGACATATGTATGCAATTTTTTTATAGAATATGGGTGACAAACGAACGCACAGTCCTCATGGGTGACAACGCATCTGCATTTTAATTCTTAATCTATATACAAATAAGCAAAATTGAAGTGTCTGTTTGTAATATCAAAACAACAGCTTTTTACTTAATGCATATGAAAGTATATACGGTACTTATACGAGGGTGGATTGAAAAGTACTCGGCCTAACCAAGAAAATAAACACATACTAAATCAGTAATATTTTATTTTCTACATAATCACCATCAAGTTCAATAGACTTTGCCACCTCCTTCCAAGCATTTAGACCGTTGAAAAAATGATTCTTCCTTAGAGTCAAAATATGCGTCTACAGCTGCTTTGACCTCGTCGTTTGTCGAAAATCTTTGACCTCCCAAGTGCTTTTTAGGTTGGGAACAGAAAGAAGTCTGATGGTGTCAGATCAGGTGAATACGGCGGATGCGGTAACAGTTCAAAGCCACAGTTGTGAATTTCAGCCATTGACTGTACTGACGTGTGAACACGGGCGTTATCTTGATGAAACAGGACTTTTCTTCTGAGCATTCCTCGACGTTTTCTTTTATTTCTCTCGTAAACGACGTAGTAAGGTGCAGTAGTAATCAGAGTTTATAGTCTGACCCTTTCAAGATAATCAATCATAATCACACCTTTCGAGTCCCAGAATACTGAAGCCATCACCTTATTTGCCGACAAAATCGACTTAGCCTTTTTAGGGGTGGTGAACCAGGTCTTCTCCACTGTTTTGATTGTTGTTTTGTTTCCGGTGTACAGTAATGAACCCATGTTTCGTCCATAGTAACAAAACGATTCAAAAATCATCTGCATCGGCTTCAAATAACTCCAAACAGTCGCGTGAAATAGTCAATCGCGTCCTTTTTGTTCAACTGAAAGCAGTCGCGGAACCCACCTCGCAGACACCTTGTGGACCCAACTCGTTGACAATGATGTTTTGAGTTCGTTCATAAGAGATGCCTATAATCTCGGCTATCTCTAATTTTAATCTGCGGTCTCCCATTATTAAATCAAGTACTTTTTAATATTTTCGTCAGTAGTTGACGTCGAAGGCCTTCAGAGCAGGGTTCATCTTTCACCTCTCTCTACCGCTTAAATTCTGCTATCCATTTTTGACGGATGAATATGACAGAGCACAATCGCCTAATGTACTGACCATGTCATCATGGATGGCTTTTGATGATAGTATGGAGGTATCTAATGACGGCACGCTGCTCGATTTGCTCCATTCGCGGAAATTATGTCCGATTACTTTGTTAATAAATTTATAAAATCACAACTAATTATCGCACACGTTTCGAACTTCACACAATGAACTAGTCTGAACTGAACTAAATAATGTGGGTAGATTTGATTTTTAGAATTGAATGGATCTGTGTTAGGCCAGTACTTTTCAATCCACCCTCGTAACAAAAACACGATTTTTAATATTTTTGTCTGTCTGTCTGTTTGTTCCGGCTAATCTTCAAAATGGCTGGACCGATTTTGACGGGACTTTCACTGGCCGATAGCTGATGTTATAAGGAGTAACTTAGGCTACTTTAATTTTAGAAAAAGAATAAGGGTTCCGCATAAAAAAAATTAAAACCTTAAATTACATACGCGGGCGAAGTCGCGGGGAACAGCTAGTCGTGGATAAATGTATATGTCTATGGGCCACAGCATCCACTTACCATCAGGTGGAATATGTGCTCGTTTGTCACCTTATCCTTAAAAAAAAACTTTTTTAATTTGTTAGAAAATGAATTGCATAATGGAAAGCAGACAATTCAATCACATAATATTATGAATAAAATATCCTGCCACGTATGTTAATGATCACTTTCCTTTCCGAATGATTCACACTGACACAATAAGGAAATGCTTGCTTTCACTGTTCTATTTACGAATATTATAATATAGTGGATCACGTACATACGTAAACTATGGACGGTGCGTGACACTATTGTTTATTAAATTACAAATGAATTATGTGGGAGTAGATGGTATATTTTCTTCTGAATAATTATTAATAATAATTTTAATAAATATATCTTTTTTGCACACCATAACGATTCACAGAAGAAAGAAAAAAAGTGTTTTTAATCTGTCGTACAATGGGCCACCTTATCGCTAAAAGCGATCTCTTCCAGGCAACCTTTGAATGGAAAGAAACTTGGAATACGTAAAGACGGAAGTTTATATTGAATATAAATAAATATATTACGAGATAAAACTATAAAATACATATGAGTTACATACACATTTAAATATCTATTTTATAACAAAAATTCTACATAAAACCAACTAATATTTTAGTAGATGCCTATACAATACATCTATAAAAATATAATTATTTTTGTTTTATTTTGTGAATGCGGGATACAACGTAAAAGAGGCTCTCTACTTGGGAATCTTTACTCTATTATGGAAAATCAGAGTGTCAAAAAAGGCACGTATTGCAATTCACAATGCTGTGTTGTCCCTAGCTATATGGTAGTGAAAGTTTGATGTGGCAGAATAAGCACGAGAGTAAAATTAATGCCGTAGAAATGCGGTCATTAATTATGATAAGGTTGACAATGAATCGATATATGTGGTCTGCAAGAAGATATTGTGACCAGGATTAAGACGGAAGTGCTTCGGTGGTATGAATTTGTAGAAAAATGAATGCGGAATAAGTTACTAAGACGACTGAGTGACTCTGATGTGGTAGAGCCATGCTGCAGCTATATTGTGGTTGTAGCACGAATGAGTCGGCTCGGTCGGGGGAGGGGGGTGGAAGTACCACGGGTAAAATAGCAGCTGAATGCTGCTGTTTTTCGTATCGTGAGTGTAGAGAACCGGAAACCCTTTTTAGTGGTAACCAGGCATTCTATCTTAGTGCTTAGGTGTAACAACGCATCTACATTATAATTCTTAGTCGAGGATAGATGTATATGTTTATGGGCCTTACCATTCGTGGACTTTATGCCCGTTTGTCACCCTTATTCTATAAAATATCAAATATATTATGCTGCAGAAGTGAGTGACAGAGTCAGCAAAGGACGCCCTAGAAGAAATTTAGACAACCAAATTGGCAATATATTAAACATGGGCCAATTTAAAAGTATTCTTAACCGGAGCATATAAGTGTGCGTAAATAAATGGGTGTAAAGGAAGCGAGATAGGTGTGTCAGGATCATTCCAAATAAAAGTCCGTAGTCTCTGCTCACCCATTAGGGTAACAGACGTGATAGTTAAAGTATGTATGTATTTTTTTTCGTCTTTGCTAGCTTACTTTTGTCTACTTTTGGACTTAATCCTAATTTTAATGATAAAATAGAATAAATATTGTTCAATATAGATATATTTAGCAAGTAAAACCTACTTACTTCGAAAATTATTTAATATTAGCTATCCGCACCGGCTTCGCACGGGTGATATCTGGATCTCAACAACAGCCACCTACCGGGTCCAATTGTGAATCTAAACCATCCAGGGACCCACTCAAACACACACAAAAAATTTCTCAAAATCAGTCGAGCCATTTTCGAGTTTTAGCAGAGACAAACGGACAGCAATTGATTTTTATAGGTAGAGATATTTCTTAAGTGTTATTCTTGTTAAGCTGTAGTGTAGCTCAAATTTAGAATCAGAAGCAATTACTTTTGTATATTTTTTATTACGCGAGCATCTCGGACTCGATCCCCGTCGGCACCAATGTTATTAATTACAATTTTAAGTGCTGATGTACCAAGTGCTGAGCAGTGAATAACATTGTGGTAATTGCATGTCTGCAAAATAAAAATATTTCGGTGGCATATGATTAACCGTGTAGTGACGGTGTAAGAATATTCACTACCCTATATCTTTCTTTCTTTCTTTTTTTATTTTTTATTAAAAATAACGTTACCAACATAACTAGGGTTTTCTCCTGTGTCGTGGAGCCAGTTTACAAACACAAATTGCACAAGGACAAACATCCAGCCTCGGAACAATTATTTGTAGGCCATACAAATATTTGTTCCGTGCGGAATTCGAACCCGTGGCCCCCAGCGCTGCAACTCATTGCTAAGCCACTGCGCCACGGAGTCGTCAAATCATCATATCATCCCGTGCGTGTCGGAAGAGGCGACAGAGGGAAAATGAAACAGGAGATGGGCAGCAGCATCTTGCTGATATCAACTCAAAATAATAAAAAATGTAGTTGCCAACCAGCTCGCAAGCGAGCTGTTTGGCAAGCGGTGGTGAATAAAACAGCCCTCCTTTTCAAACATTAATTTTGAAAAATTTTACAGAAAATTTGTGATAAAACCGACTATTTGAAAGCTGTTGACAGTGTTTTAAAAAAAAATATATTTTAAATAATTAATTATGAAATAAGACGTAATTACAATCTAATGTTTTATTGCCGGTTGAAAATCCTACTTTTTTCCAATTTCAGGAATTTTTATGAACGTTTAATTGGATGCCCAATTCCAGACCCGGGTAAATTCAATGCAATGCAATTAATTAATAACACAATGGGAATGCATTTTGTTTGAAATAGCATATTTTGATTTGCAGTATTTAAAAAAATTTAAGCGAAAAGAAATTTAATATATGAAAAATTCTGTTGGAAAAGACGTATATCAAACTTTACTAATAATATTTATAAAAAGTATTCTAGGACAAAGGATGTAAACGGAACTCGTCTAACCAAGCAAACATACTTTCATATTTATAATATTAGGGAGATAAGGGAAAAAAATATAAGTGCTATTCCTTGAAATATGCGTCGAGAAATGAAAATTCCTTAGCATTTGATCACATCATAAGATGTGACGTGACTTGAACAGATATTTGAAAATTAATCTGAAAATCAACAAAAACTATTATCGCTCCCTGTCTCTCGCGTCTGTTCGTAATACGATCACTTAATTTTAACTGCCTAAACAGCAACTTGGCAGAATGGGGGTGACAAACGAACATACATTCCACCTGATGGTAAGTGGATGCTATGGCCCATAGACATTTACATTTATCTCCAATCAATAATCAAAATGTAGATGCGTTATCACCCCTGAGGACTACGATGGAATGCCTCGTTTCCAGTAAAAAGGTTCTCCGGTTCTCTACACTCACCATAAGAAACACAGAAGCATTAAGCAGCTATTTTACGTTGGTGTTCTGTAAGAGCGTGGTCCTTCACCGGTCAAGCCGACCCATTCGTGCTGCAACCAAACATTTTATTCTGCAAATAAAGACTTTGACTTTGACTTGACTTTGACTTTGAACCATAACTTAGCTGCAGTGTGGCTCTACCATGTAAATAATCTGTAAGTAATAATCATCTGTGGCAAAGTAACGTTATTTTTTTTAAGAAATATTACCCTTTTTTTTTTTTTTTTTTGCGGATGGAAAATCATCTAATGACGCCTTTCGCTGTGGGTGGAGCGGAAGGGAGTGTCGACTTTTACTGACTAAAACCATCCGTGTTCCTTCAGTGCCCTTACGTTCCGGAGCCGCGGTATCTCTTTCGAACAGCCCGCAGCCCCGGCAGGCGTCGGCCTTGCGGGCCCCTTCACGCTGCTGACAGCTCTTTGAGGCGCGCGTGGAACAAAACGCGCCGTCGACACGGCCTGTCGTCGTTAGACGGACGGACGGCGAGCTACCATTGCTCGCCGTCCACAGGTCCGCGCCTACGGTGGTCAGGGGCCACGACGTAGCCCCGACGCCGGGGCGTCTCCGCGGCGGCCGGGAAGGAAAGCTGTTGCTCTTTCCTTCTCCCGCTCCGCCACCTCCTTCGCTAGCATCACTGCTTCGCAGAAGGTGGTGACGGCATCCCATTCCGTCTCGCTCCGGACCATGGCTTCGACCAGGGCCGGACGCGAGAGTCGCCGCCGCCTATCGCCGCTACGAGTACACGGCGGTGCTCCGCCAAGCAGGGCTCACCTCCACGGTGTGCTCCACCGTGTCCTCCGGTCGATCCTCGCAGTGGGAGCACCGGGCGTTTCCTCCCGCCCGATTCGGTGCAGGAACCTCCCGAACACACCGTGTCCGGTGAGGACCTGCGTCAGGCGGAAGGTGAGGACACCGTGGCGTCTCAAGCCACTCCTCAAAGAGGGTCTTATCGCCGCTATAGTGGCGTGCCCAGCACGGGGTTGCGACAGTCGCTCTCTCCATGTCGCCATGAGATCATGCCGGAAGTCTGTCCGCTGCGCGACAACTTGCCGCGGCAGCGGGGTTTCCCCCCGGCATAGTGCCTCCGCGCGCCATTCGTGCAGGCGCGCGAGGACTATCGCCTCCAGATCCCATGGCGGCAATCCAGCAAGGAGGCTCGCCGCCTCGAGGGAGATCGTGCGGTAGCCGCGAACCATCTTTACGGCAACCACCCTTTGGGGCGCGTTTAAAGAAATATTACCCTAACACTAGGATTTTCTCCTGTATCGTGGAGTCAGTTTACAAACATAAATTGCAATAGGACAAACATCCAGACCCGCAACAATTATTTGTAGGCCATACAAATACTTGTTCCGTACGGGATTTGAACCCGGAGCCCTTAGCACTGCAACCAGATTCTAAGCCACTGCGCCACAGAGCCGTCGTTACGTTAAGCGTAGTAAAGACATGCTACAGCTATATTATGTTTGTAGAACGAATGTCTCTCACAGAATACCAGCGTGAAATAACAGCTTAATGCTGCTGTGTTTCGTATGGTGAGTGTAGAAAACCGGAGACCCTTTTTACTGGATACGAGGCATTCCTCAAGTGTGACAAGGCATCCGCATTTTGATCCTTAACCAAGGATAGATGTAGATTTCTATAAGCCACAATGTCCACTTATCATCAGGCGGATTTTGTTCCTATTTGTTTCTCTTATCTTTATATATAAAATTATTTTATCCTTGTGTATGTGACTGAACTTCTCCTAAACGGCTAGACCGATTTTGATGAAATTTTGTGTTTGTGC
Organism: Parnassius orleans; assembly: GCA_029286625.1. Lineage (NCBI taxonomy): Eukaryota > Metazoa > Arthropoda > Insecta > Lepidoptera > Papilionidae > Parnassius > Parnassius orleans. The sequence goes on from JAGSMP010000057.1 coordinate 497,510, forward strand.
TTAAGTTGATTCGAGAATGGTTTAGATATACAATTGGACCCGGTAGGCGCTGTTGTCGAGATACAGGAATCACCCGTGCGAAGCCGGGGCGGGTCGCTAGTTTTATTTATAAAATGATTTGTTTCATTCCCTGCTTTTATAATAAAAACTTAATAAAATATACGACCATTTTCGATATTCACGTAAAATAATTTGTCTCTAATACAATCTACACAATGTCAACTTAACCGCATTCTACGTTTCACAGGAGAAAGTAGTTTGGACCGGTTTTTTTATTTTTGTGGTTTAACGCATCAGCATAAGGAATCAAGAAAGTGAAACAAAAACGTAAAATATAGTCGGAAGTAGATAATGATTGATTTACTAAACATCATCTTGTAAAATAACGAGCTATGAAGTTAAGATAGCATTAATTTTCCTTAATATTGCACGAAAGTTAGTGAAACGTGACGATAATTTACTTACAAGCTTTGATTATTTTATGTTTCTTAGAAACGGATGGCTTGGATGTTCGGCATTTATGGACATAGTGGGTTAGCATTCTGTTGCGGTGCTGAGGTCCGCGGGTTCGAAGCGGCCTACAAATAATTGTTCCGGGTATGGATGTTTGTCCTTGTGTAATTTGTATGTAAACTACACAAATCCTAGTGTGGGGCTAACGTTTTTAAACAGAATTAAGAGTTAATTAACTTTCTAAGAAATATGCGCAAGAAAATTATCTTTATTCATATATTACAGCCTATCAAAAATCTGCTGCTGAACTTAACCCTTTCCATAGATTGCCTCATATTTGGATAATGCCATAGTTGTCACGCTTGACAGACGGATTGGCAACCGCAGTTTTTTACTTTTTTCAGTTAGTATCGGGAATATTGCGCTGCCCTTATGTTTCAATTTCCACTCTAGTGTTTTATACGACACCCACGGGATAGTATGGGATAGTGGATATTCTTACACCGCCACATGGTACTTTAATTTATTAAAGTTTATAAAAATTCCACTGCCGAACATAGGTCTGCAGTAACCTCTTACCATCAGGTAGACCATAAATTCGTTTCTCACTTTAGTTTTTTTTATAGAATAAGGTGACAAACGAGCACACAGTCCACCTGATGGTAAGTGAATGCTGTGGCCCATAGACATCTTCAATTATCACACCTGAGGACTGAGATGGAATGCCCCGTTTCCAGTAAAAGGGTATCCGGTTCTCTACACTTACCATAGGAAACACAGCAGCATTAAGCTGCTATTTTACGCTGGTATTCGTTGAGAGTGTGGTCCTACCCCAGTCGAGTTGACCCATTCGTGCTACAACCATAATATAGCTGTAGCATGGCTTTACCACGTATAAAAATATCAGTTCGTTTGTAACATTTTATAAAATTGATTAGAGGTTAAAATATTCTTCCTATTCTAAGTAACTAAGTTAATATTTAAACAAATTGTTTGAAGGGACTTAACAATCAAAACATTTGTAGCCCATACAAATACTTTTTATATGCAGAACCTTAGACTCGAGTTCGGCCATCAAAATCTTACCATACTAATATTTTGAGTAGTCCAAACAAATCTTACTAAAAACAAAATATTTAACAAAGTTCATTAAGCTATTACTTAAGAAAATTAAGCAATTATTTCACCGTTATTATTCATTCGCTTTTTCATAATTAAACTAATTTAATTAATTAGAAACACGCCAAATTGACGACAACAAAGCTTCTCAATTAATAAGTAATTATATGAGGTAATTACTTTTCATTTCTTCGGTCTTTAGACTTTAGGAATGGAATCCCATTCGAATTTTCATTCGACATAATGACATTTAAATTAATTAAAATTAAATTTTCGACATTAATTACAAACGACTTGTTTCATTTTTTGTTGACTGCAAAAAGGAGGAGATTCTCAATTCGACTGTATGTATTTCCACCTCGTTTTTTTTTAAATGTAAGAGCATGTTACGCGAAATCTTCGTCAATTGTGATAAAAAATAAAATGAAAAGTAGGGGATAAAGTGTTTAACTGTAAACTATTTCGAGATATTCTAGTTGTTACCTTAGCTTCTGATATTCTTTAGTCCACACGAAAAGTTAAAAAAATTAACTTTTAATGAAAAGAATTTTATAATTTTTACAAAACCTCGACTTTAGAAGCTATAATAATATTTAGATAAAGTTTTATAAATACATCCTTTACATAATAATTAAGGCACAATAAGGGCGGTCTTCCACTCTTGTGTTTATAATTTGAAGGATGTAAACCTACAGGTGATTCTCTACAGAGAATCAATATAAACAGCTGTATTTATGATAAGGCCTGGGACTAATGCAACTCCGTGGAGTACATAATCCACTTATAGCTACGCTAGCTCGTTTTTCGCTTTAATATTATTTATGACACTTGAGCATACAACGACGTTTAATTGCAGTTTCAAAGAAGAGCCTGTGTATGTACATAATTTCAAACAGGCTCAAAGTTTTCATTACTTGAAGTAAAAATTAAAAAAATATCATTAATAAATAAAATAAATCTACAGACACATGTTATGAATTTTGATATATGTAGCGAATGTTCTGTTCCGAAACGAGCGAAGGTGAAATCCAAACCACATATTGCACCCCTTATCTTAGTGTTCGAGCATTTCATAGGTACTTCGCCAACGATCGCATATAAAATAATATAGCTGCAGCGTGGCTCTACTCGTGGTAAATCAGCACTTAAAATTGAAAGTGAATTTTATGTGAAAATTACAGCGAGCGCTTAACCTCTGAGCTACCAGCTTTTGCTTCAAATTACTTAAATAGATATTATAATTATTTAACTCAGTCTAGTACAATCTCTAGTAAAATCTGCCTCACAAACAATTTTAAAATTAAATTGACAGCCTGTATAGTAAGTTTAAGGAAGTGTCGACCTCGCTGCCCTATGCGTTTTTTTAGAGTAAGGGTGACAAACGAGCATACAGTCCACCTGATGATAAGTAGATGTTGTGGCTCATAGACATCAAAATGCAGATGCGTTGTTATCCCTGAGTATTAAGATTGAATGCCTCGTTACCAGTAAAAGGGGTCCGCGGTTCTCTACACTCACCATACAAAACACACTAAGCTGCTATTTCACGCTGGTATTCTGTGAGAGCGTGGTCCTTTCGCTGTCGAGCTCAGCCGACCTATTTGTGCTACAACCATAATATAATCGCAGCATGGCTCTACTACGTATACAATTTTGACGGACTTCACAAGTCTTCTTTATATTTAATTAGTCAATTTTTATGTGTGTTTTTCTGTTGATGCAGTTGTTCATAGGTGGCGGTGATCATATATCATCAGTTTACCCCATCTTCTCTAAAAAAAAACCTCCACATTTGAATTGTCATGTATTAAAGATACGTACATTTTGCATTTATCATAAATTCTCAATAACACCTCTGAATCAGGAAGTTGGTCGTGTTTCACCACCGTGCTTTGGTAATCACGTAAAGCCGTTAGCCCTGCGCTTGATCTCTCTCCGGTCGTGTCGAATTGCCGCCCCACCGAGCTATGAGAGTGAGGGAATAGAGAATGCAACTGTGTTTACGCATAAACTCGTGCACAATATCCTAATCGAAATACGGTCTAGAGGCCATTATTATTATTAAGTCAAAATGCGTATGGACAAAAATCAAGAACAGGCTCGAAATGCCGCAGACAAGACCTACTGAGGCATCCTAAATATACACCTATTATGTAGAGAGTTGCAGAAAAATAAATCTGATAAGGATAAAACAGAAAATTTTATCAAAAACATAAAAACTTTTCAACACGAATAACATTATCTTAATTTTATTTCACACACATTCTCAGTACAAAGGTAAAAGTATCACGATATTCTCCTTTAATATTTTCACAATTTCATAATTTTAAAAGCTTAAGCAGGTCAAAGGCTATTAAAGTTGCTGCCTTGTGTATTGTTGCTTCTTAGGAAATAAAGTATATTATCCATTCAATACTCCCACATTATCCTTTGACATTGTATTCTTACAGAAAAGACCGGACTTTAGAGACCTCTTTCCTCACAGTTTATGGCATACATCTCGCCTCAAGAGATATTAAATAATCCGCCAAGCACTACTTACGCCTCGTTTCCTTCGTATAATACAAGCTCTTGAGCCATAAAGGAGTATTTTTTACATGGTAGAGCCATGCTGCAGCTATATTAATAGTATAGTTGTAGCACGAATGGGTCGGCTCGACCGGGGAAGGACCACGCTCTCACAGAATACCAGCGTAAAATAGCAGCTTAATGCTGCTGTGTTTCGTATGGTGAGTGTAGAGAACCGGAGACCCTTTTTACTGGAAAAGAGGCATTCTATCTTAGTCCTCACGGCTGACAACGCATCTGCATTTAAATTCGCAAACGAAAATAGATGTAGATGTCTATGGGCCACAGCAACCACTTACCATCAGGTGGACTGTGTGCTCGTTTGTCACCCTTATTCTATAAAAAAAAAAAAAAAAAAAAAAGACAGAGACTACGGACTTCCATTTGGCACGTTCCTGATACACCTCTTTCATTTCATTCACATTCATATATCTATGCATAGATGATTGATTGATGTTGGTTTGTTACGTTTAATTTGGCCTTGATTCAGGAGTAGTTTCATATAAATTAAGAGAAAAAATTCCAACCAGAGTAATGACATAGCCCAACAGATCAGAAAGCTGTAGTAGCAATGGTCCGGCCATATAGCTCGAAGAATCAACAACCGATGATTTAGAAAGACAGCTTCGTAGCGGTAAGCAAAGTGTAGGGCGGCATTCCTCTAGATGAAGTGACGGCCTTGGACGAGACGCGGGAAGTCGATGGATGGAGGTAGTGCAGAACAGTGCTTCCTTAGGGGTGGCCTATGTTCAGCGGTGGACTTGTGAAGGACTACAAAAATACAATTTAAAAAAACACACTAACAGTAACATGATGAGGTTAATCAAAACAGTATTTATGAGCTTGTGTGTGTTATTCCCACCAGCCTGCCAAGCGTGGCAACTATAGCGAAATCCCCCCTATGAGGCAACCTATGGGGGAGACCTATGTCGACCGTGGAATTTCATAGGCTGTAACGGATAATTGGATGGATGGTGTGTTATTCTATAAACTAATTGTAACTGAAAATCAACTGATATTTACTTAAAAGTAATTTTGGTCGGCAAAACGAAAGGTCAACTTCTATTTATACCAATAATGCTGGTAAAGATGTCTAACCTTTTCCTTTAGAAGCTTTTCTAAGTAAAACATTATTTTAAAGGGAAAAGTGTAAGCATTTAACACTTTAAAGGTATCCCTTTTTGTTCCCATTGAAACATTTTCTAAAGGTAATTTTTATACAAGTAAGATTGACAAACACAAGGAATCCAACTCAGCTGGGTTGCTTTCGGGTAACTGCGACAAATCTTCTTGTCCGGAATTCCTCAGAATTAAGATTCTGCTCTCTCTCAGAAAGACGGAATGTACAAGCAATGTAAGTTGTCAGTGATGGTTTACAGAACCGAAACTTGGTCTTTTACTGCTGGCTGTGTTAGTAAGTTCAAAATCACTTCTTTTCAAAGTTCTCTATTCAAATTTTTACCTGGTAGAGCCATGCTGCAGCTATATTACTGGTATAGTTGTAGCACGAATTGGTCGGCCCAACCGGGTAGAACCACGCTCTCACCGAATACTATCGTAAAATAGCAGCTTAACTCTTTTTACTGGAAACGAGGCATTCCATCTTAGTCCTCACGGCTGACAACACATCGGTATTTTATTCGCAAACGAGGATAGATGTTTATGGGCCACAGCAACCACTTACCTTCAGGTGGGACTGTGTGCTCGCTTGTCACCCTTATCCTATAAAAATAAAACTTAGGGCAAAATGCCAAAATACATTATAAATAAAACACATTAACAGTAACAATGTGAGGTTAATCAAAACAGTATTTATGCGCTTGTGTGTGTTAACCCCACCAGCCTGTCAAGCGTGGCAATTATGGTGAAATCCCCCCTATGAGGAAACCTATGGGGGAGACCTATGTTCAGCGGTGGACTTTTATAGGCTATGATGGATGATTGGATGAATGGTGTGTTATTCTATAAACTATATGTAACTGAAAATCAACTGATATTTATTTAAAAGTAGTTTTTGGTATCCAAAATGAAAGGTCAACTTCTATTTATATCAATAATGCAGGTAAAGATGTCTGACCTTTGCCTTTGGAAGCCTTTCTAAATAAAACATTATTTTAAAGGGAAAAGCATAAGCCTTTAACACTTTAAAGGTTTCCCTTTTCGTTCCCTTTGAGTGAAACATTTTCTAAAGGAATTTTTTTATACAAGTAAGAATGACAAACACAACGAATCCAACTCAGCTGGGCTGCTTTCGGGAAACTGCGACAAATCTTCTTGTCCGAAATTCCTCAGGATCTTAAGACGAGATGGTTTACAGAACCGAAACTTGGTCCTTCATTGCTCGCTATACAGCCAAACTCTAAGTCACTTAGCATGCGAAGGAAAGGGCTATGCTCGGAATTTCTCTACGAGATAAAATCCGCAGTACATTCCATCATTAGGCTAAATTGGCAATGGACTAGGCTCGAAAAGTTGAAAACCGATGGGGAAGAAGGGTTCTGAGTAGCAACCTCGTACCTGTAAGCGAGGTTTAGGGTGCCCTCCACCACAATAAGAAGGGGCGACGTGGTAAGAGATCAGGTTGCTCCGGACCGTGTTTTGTGGTCTTCCTTGGTGGAGGCAATAAAATAATAATACCGCTGAGTTTCTTGCTGATTCTTGCCAGTATTTTCAAAACCAGTGGTAAATAAAAAAATGAATGAGCACCCGAAACGTCGGGAATTAAAAATAAGTAGAATTAAACGCGCAAAAATCCGTAAAAGTAGATTTATTCAATGTGTAATGTTCGTGTAAATATAAGGAATCATTATAAAAATGACTTAAAGTAAATGTTATGTAATAATCTATCTAATATATAAAAATAATTTTTGTTTGTTCGTGTTTTATGCGCTGCCATACCGTTCATCAGATTGTGCTAAAATTTTGTCAACTTATTGCTTGAACTTGCGCGAAGTTTATAGGCACAGTACAATTAAATTACAGTAGGTGGCGCGCGTTTCGTACGGACATGTTTATTTGAAAGTCATAATATGTCCTTCAATTTCAATAAATATATTATAATTCCTAATTAAACAATATAACCCTTCCAAATTTAAAACGATATTTCCACAAATATTTCTTCTGCGGCAGCAACGCGCCGGGTACAAATTATTCTGTTCTATTCTATTCTATTCAAATGAGGTCTGAACACTTAGTCGTCAAACTTCTGTTTCTTTATTAAGATTAAAACCTTACAACTACTACTTTTAACTACTCAAAAAAATCGGACCTTATCCCAGTCAACTCTATTAAGAATTTTAGATAAAGTAATCAATTATTTAAAGAAAAGAGCCTTATGGTCAAATAAACAAATCCCGCAGTGTGAGTGCTCTATGCCTGATGTGCGATTCACACAGTTCTCAGTACGCAAAGCACTCCCCTTCCTGGACATACACAAGTCGAGTGGGCCTGACGGAATCCCGCCAATTGTGCTGAGGACGTGCGCTCCAGAGTTGGCACCGGTTCTAACGCGTCTTTTCCGGTACTCCTACTCCCTAGGCGTTGTCCCGAATTCATGGAAGACAGCTTTCGTGCACCCGATCCCTAAAAAAGGTAACCGCTCTGATCCGTCCAACTACAGTCCTATCGCCATCACTTCCTTGTTCTCAAAAATAATGGAGACCATTATTAACTGAGGAGCACCAGCTGATTAGTGACCGCCAGTACGGTTTCCGTCGGGGTCGCTCAACTGGTGATCTTCTTGTTTACCTAACACATAGATGGTCGCAGGCGATCGAGTCCAAGGAGGAGGCATTGGCCGTTAGTTTGGACATAGCGAAGGCCTTCGATCTGGTCTGGCACAAAGCGCTTCTTTCGAAGCTTCCTTCTTATGGGCTTCTCGAGAAATTGTGCAATTGTATCACCAGTTTTCTGGCTGATTCACTGGCGCTGCGAAGAGATGTTGCATCTCTTTGCGTATTTTATCGCATCTACCACGGGGAGTGCTCTGAGGAATTGTTCGGACTAATTCCAGCCGCTCAATTTCACCAGTAAGTTAGCGGTTGTCCTCCGGTAATAGGCCGTAGTAGCTCAGTGCGCCAGCAACCCGGGTTCAAGCTCCGGTAGCACCTACAAAATCGTTTATTGCAATTTTATGTGCTGATTTATTACGAGTTCGACGGTGAAGTAAAACATTGTCGGAAAAACTGTATGTCAGAGGAATAAAATAATTCGAAGTAATGTTTCGCCAATACGCACAGACGCAACAGACCAATTGTTTTACAACCCTATCATAAAAGTGGGGTTTTATATCCAGCAGTGGGAGACGTATGTATGCAATTTCTTTCAATAGAATATGGGTGACTAGCTAGCGCACAGTTCACCTGATGGTAAGTGGATGCCCATAGCCATCTACATTTGTCCTCGATAAAGAATCAAAATGCAAATGCGTTGTCAACCCTGAGGACTAAGATGGAATGCCTCGTTTCTATTAAAAAGGGTATCCGGTTCTCTACACTCACCATACGAAACACAGCAGCATTAAGCTGCTATTTGACGCTGGTATTCTGTGAGAGCGTGGTCCTACCCCGGTCGAACCGACCCATTCGTGCTACAATAGATATAGCTGCAGCGTGGCTCTAAAAACGTAATTTTAGCTTTTTACTTTAGTGTTAAGTATTACCTTTATATAGACTGTTTCGAAAACAAATTATAATATATTGTCATTAGAAAAAGAAAGTTGGATCATTATTAACTACATATTATTTACCCAAGATTTATATGAATTCTAAGAACGTTAGTGTTCACCGGTCCGCAACTCCCATTATTCTTGCCACAATTTATTATGTTCGTACAATTTAACACTAGCTTGGCCGGTAATCGGTCAAGTGCGTTCACCTGTATGACCTAGAGCGTTACTTTCGAAACTAGATCTCATTTTCATTATTATTATTCCATTTTTATTATACACATTAGACAAAATAAAATATGTAGGTTGGGTAAATGCTAAAAGCTAAATTTATAGGATATCACATACTCAAGCACATCATCATTTATTCTAAAACTATTGTTATTACGGGTGGATTCGACCAAATATCGATTTATACACTATTAACTTTACCAAGGATATACTACTATACGATTTGTATCTCGAGTTAAGTCGAGTACCGTTTTTGCACGTAAAACTCGATAAATAAATATTGATTTACAATAGCACTATGTAAAAGCTTGTATTATAGTGTTGGAAATAGCTTTCAACAAGTGTCAATGTCAAATAGTTATAAAGTTGCTTCTTTGTTCAATTGAAACCTCATCGCAAAATCATGTTAGTATTCAAATAAGTATTTTCTTCCTTTTATCCACCTTGGCTACCTACATATTACTTCCTCGTCACTATCACTAATTTATAACTCTAATTTATACAATTTATTTTAATAAATCTAATTTATTAAAATAAATTCTATTAACGTTGTATTATCCTTTGTTAGGTGCAAATATATAACAAGTGCGTTGAGTGCTTCCATTAAGAAGTATAAATATCTTTAAATTAACAAGGTACCTACAAGGCCAGCGAAAAAACAAGGCGCGCAGTCATTAAGATGTTCTTAGAATAGCTCTGTTATTCTATGCGAAAGAGTAGTTAAGTAGCTTTACCTCCAATATATTTGCTATTCTTCGAGTTGGAAATGGTAGAAATTTAAATTGATTTAGTCATGAATTAAATGGTAATTTTTTCTAAGAATAAAATTTACCCTCGTTAGGTTGAATCCAAACTTAGATGACCAACAAATATAATCTCAATACAAAGCACTCGTAACGTTGGGAATATAAAATAAATAAGTCAAACATTACACTACACTACACAACACAATCCGTACAAACTAGTGTGGTGGCGCTGTCGTCGCGCTGCAAGCGAAACGCACCGAAGCCTAAATCGCGCTACCAAAGTTCTGAAGTTAATGCGCTATATATAGCTCCGAAATAACACACGGTGCCTTGGCTGCTCCCCGGGCTGAAGTCCTTGCCCGGCGGGAGAACTTCCGCTTTTCCTTTCAACCTTTCACGGCAAACTAGATTCGTTCAATGAAATAAACCTGCTTTATCGTTCGGTATCGGTATTTTAATTTAGGTAATTTTTTCTTTGAAAAAACATAACTATGTTATATATTAATACAATGCTATAAACAATGCTTATACTCTCTTCAGTTACTCCAAGCAATCGTGGTGGTGTACCACCATTACCCCATATCATCCTGTAAGTGTCGTAGGAGGCGACAGAGGGAAACAAACCAGGAGATGGGCAGCAGCGTTTTCCTAATAACAACGAAAGAAATAAAATAAAAAAATATCTCCCCTATGAGGCAATCTATGGGGGAGGCTTATTATCAGCAGTGGACTTTTGATAGGCTGTATTGGTATCGATAAGTTTAATAGACTTGTATTAGAAGTGATTCACGACTGTAGGCGTAGGTGGTTTCGAACCCACGACTTTCCGAGTTTGCAGTTACACCCTTGACAATTAAGCTACTGTCACTGTAGCAGAGTTTTGACGTAAAAGTATTGTATATAGCCTACGAACGAAACAATCATCACTCACTTACTCATCATATTAACTAGATTGTTCTTCAAAAGACAAAGCTTCTGTGATGCGAAAACACCGCTCCTAAACAGATTATAAGGCCCGTATTAATAAACGTTACTCAGCTCAAGTACACGCACTTGAGTACAATCTTGAGGTTATGATCTTACTAATAAACATATCTCAAGATGCGGTTTAGGTTTGCGATATCAGCTGAGTGCCACACTGATTAATAAACGAAACTCGACTATCAAGTGTGTATACTTAAGAGCAAGTCACAGAACAGTATTCCTAAGTACAGCGTTTTGAGATACTGTTCTTATGTGTTTATTAATTAGCAACGATCTTGAGATGCTGATTTCGTAATGAGGGCGTATCAAATGATTACGCACTTGAGTTCGTCGTTGAGTAACGTTTATTAATACGGGCCTAAGTGTAGTTTAAAACTGCGTACATATTATGATTGCTGCACACACTTACCAGACGTGCCAGACGTCGTGATGATAAATATTCAGACTTTGGTTGAGGCTCTTTTACAGCTGTGGACTGACGAACACTGACGATGATGTATACAAATTTAAAAAAAAACCTGTATGCTCTTCACTCGCGGAAGAAGTGAAACTTTCAGAGAACCAAACTTTGAGAGAATTGGACGAATGCAGGGCATCAGGAGCAGGATAATTGTATTATGTAATTTAAATATAAATAAATTTATAATAAACACTGTATACTCTATTTTATCGCTTTCTCACGAAAGGCTAAATCCTATAGATGTATATGTTTGTCTCTTTTTAGTGTCGCCTTTTCGTTTCATCGAGTTTCAAATCACAACGATTCTAAAGTCGTTTTCACTTCACAAATAATTGAATTTATCTTTGTGTCATAAAATTCGATGTTATTATTTTGCATTATAACATAATAATATTAATATCAACTTATTTCGAGTCAAGTTTACACGTGATATTCAATCGACTTACGCACTCATAGTAATAAATGCGCAAGCGCAGAGAGAGGGAGAGGTAAGCACAAAGTATTTTCTTCGCAGTAACGGCTCAGCTGTTCGTTGCATCCATTTCGCCTTTAATAAAAAGTTACTTCGACGTTTCAAACAAACCACGAATTTCTTCGCATTATCGAAACGTATTAAAGAAATTTTCGACGTCCCCACACGTGTTGCTTGCGACTTTGTGTGTCGGTAAAAGTAGATTGGTGGGAGTTGAGCGTGAGTTGCTTCGCGACCGTGACAGTGGTGAAGGAACCTTACTACAAATAAAATCTCTTTTGTTACGTTAAATACAATAAACCGGAAAGTATTTGATACGTTAGTGATAAGTGCAGTGTTTGTTCTGATAACACGTAACTTGATTTTAATATTGTGTTACTTATCTCACATAGTGCATTGACCGAAGAAAAGGAGCAAAAAAACTAGGTTTGCGAATTTCTCTTTTCTCGATACCTATCGGATTTTTGGAGAGTCTCGAAATGGATTTTGGTAGTGTTTTCATGCTGTAAGTAGAACTTTCATATTTGTTTTTTCTTCTAATTTATTATGTTTATATATTTTAATAACATCCTTTTTAATTTTTAAAAATTATACAATAAGAAAGGTTGTACAAACTATCTATTTATAAAATTTATTTTAGAAACAGCTTGGAAGCGACCACCTTACTCCTAGGGGTTATTATAATATAAATGAATACATGGTTGATATATTCATTTATATTATAATAACTCTTTTTATACAGTTTTTGTTTAATAAAATATCTAAGCTTGGTAATAGAGCGACCTTGTATATTTTCTGGGTTTCTGGGACTTTGTTGTAATAGCATATACATTGCTCCATGAAAAAATTATTGACGCTGTGGAGTCGAGAAACTGATATCACTAGCTTGTGTTTATTCCTAGTGCTTACAGAGTGTATATCACTTTTGTTACTAAAACCACTTTTGTTTTTGTAAAAATAATACATTAAAGTTAGTATATTTATTTCTTTAAATTTCTTTCTGTGGGGAAGATAGAAGGGGAAATTTCCTATCGGGCGAAGTCTTCACCCCGGATAGTGGCTAACGCTCCTTGTGGTAGCACGGAGCTTATTATAAATAAAAATTATACATTTACGTATACGTGGTAGAGCCATGCTGCAGCTATATTAATAGTATAGTTGTAGCACGAATGGGTCGGCTCGACCGGGGAAGGACCACGCTCTCACAGAATACCAGCGTAAAATAGCAGCTTAATGCTGCTGTGTTTCGTATGGCGAGTGTAGAGAACCGGAGAACCTTTTTACTGGATAAGAGGCATTCTATATTAGTCCTCACGGGTGACAACGCATCTGCATTTTAATTCGCAAACGAAGATAAATGTAGATGTCTATGGGCCACAGCAACCACTTACCATCAAGTGGACTGTGTTCTCGTTTGTCGCCCTTATTCTATGAAAAAAAATGTATGATCAAATGTATGAAAGATCATCTTGAGAACGGCTGGACCGATGATGAAATTTTTTATGCCCTGGATGGTTTAAATTCATAATTGGCTGTTGTCGAGATCTATAAATCACACGTGCGAAGCCGGGGCAGATCGCTAGCTCTATATATAACTCTAGGACTCATTTCTGCCAAGTCCATGTGATTAGGTACCTCACTCTTACTTATTTCTCCACCAAATAGCAGTGCACTGCTGTGTCCCGGTCTGAAAGGCACAGAGAGCCAGTATGATTATAGTCTGTGAAGCATTCCATCTTAGTCCTCAGGTATTCTATCTTAGTACTTAATAGTGACAACGCATCTGTAGCCTTCTTTGTTTAAAGTTGGCTGCAGGTGTTCATGGACTGCAATAGCCACTTACCATCAGGTTGACTGTAAGTTCGTTTGTCACTTCAGTTTTTTTTTTAAAGAAAATACTAAAACTTTACACATTAATAAGAAATTCATACTTTAATAACCTTTATGAGTGAGTATTATCGTATTTCTTTCATGAGAGATTATCTTGAACTATGTGGAATGACTCTTTACTGAAGGCCATTTGCTAACTTATTTATTTATTTATTCTTTATTGCTTTCTTTATTGCTTCTTTATTGCATTCCTTAAAACAATTCAATACAAAGGGTGGACTTAATGCCTTCAGGCATTCTCTACCAGTCAACCCATGGTGAGAATTTGACGTAGGTGTAGCAATATATAGAATAAAAAACAAAATAAAAATGTTAATTAATTACGTAATATATTCATTGTACTAATAAATAAAATATCAAATATAATACATACAGAGCTGACATGAGTGAGACGCTGCTGCCCATCTCCTAATTTGTTTCCCTCTGTCCTGTTACAACACCTACGGGATGACATGGGGTGTCCCCACGGGATGGTATATATTTTACGTGGTAGAGACATGCTGCAGCTATATTAGTAGTATAGTTGTAGTACGAATGGGTCGGCTCGACCAGGGAAGGACCACGCTCTCACAGAATACCAGCGTAAAATAGCAGCTTAACACTGCTGTGTTTCGTTTGGTGAGTGTAGAGAACCAGAGACCCTTTTTACTGGAAAGGAAGCATTCCATTTTAGTCCTCACGGGTGACAACGCATCTGCATTTTGATTCTTTATTGAAGATAGATGTAGATGTCTATGGGTCACAGCAATCACTTACCATCAGGTGGACTGTGTGCTCGTTTGTCACCCTATCCTATAATATATATATATATGTATATACAATTAGTACATACAAACAACTATGAATGTATACGTCTGTTTAGCAATTTAGCAATACATATGACATGGATGATTCATGTAAGAAGCGTTGTCTTTAAAAGATGATTACGTAAGAAATTTTTAAAAGCATACTAACTTGGTTGATATCAAAATAATAACCGCTTTGTAATACATTGAGTCGTATGTTTTATGAGCCGTGATGGAGCCCTATATATAAGCTATATATAGCAAACTAATAATATACTACAGATCGAGTTTCGGTCACTGCGGCCAGCCTCAACGGAGACTAGCCATCTGCGCAGGACAGGATTATAGTGCCCAAGCACAAGTGCACTCTATTCCCTCACTCTAACAGTCCCATGGGTCCGTTATCCGCCCCGGAGACAGATCAGGCGCAGGACCAACGCCTTTACGAGCTTTCCGAGGCACGGGAGTGAAACACTACCAATTTCCATACTCCGGACTGCTACTAACAATTTCTTGACAAAAAACCCAATAACTGATTTTGGCGCTACCCGGGATTCGAACCAAGGACATCATGGTCAGCATCCGCGTTTACGACCACCGTACCAACGAGGCAGTATACCACGCAATGTTCTACAAAGTGACTGTAGATGCCAACGAAGTTAACGAATAGGCTGGTCAACTTCGACTACGGCAAAACATTTTAGATGCCATCAGAACTTGTCAAGACCTTACGTGGTGCGTGTTGAAAGCGATAACCCAAACAAAAAAGCACTGGTTTGTCTCCACCTACTCGATAAACGTTCTTGTGATAAGATCAGAGCACGATTTGCAGAGAAATTTGGAAACCCACGATTTTTTCAAGAGAAAACTTTAGAATCGTTGTGATTGACTCGATGAAACGAAAAAGCAACGCTAAAGAGAGACAAACATATACATCTATAGGATTTAGCCTGCGAGAGAATGAGAAAGAATACAGTATAAAATGTTTCCTATTATCTCGGTCTCCTCTTTGTGCGGTGCTGTAAAGATGGTTAATATAACTTTATGAAAAAAATACAAATTAATTAAATAAATAAAATGAATCATCTAGAATGAAAATATTTATCCAAACCATTCATAGCAATCCACGATTTCATAACTTACTCGGACTATCTAGCGTCTATTTTACGTACCACCTTGACAGTCAATCAATTTTTGTTTGATAAAATTACTTTTACTATAGAATGAGATAGGTGGCGCTATTAAAAAGCAATTATACTCGCAATTTTTGGAAGGTATCACTTCTACCGCGTGTGAACTGCACACATGTTTTTTAAACAAAGCCACCATTCGTTAAAAAAATTGTGAGTTTCCAAGCTGGAATACAGCTGGTAGTTTCAATTTAAGTCTTTTTAACGATTTATTCATTCATTCATTCATAAACGCCTTTTGAAACTCCATAGCTGAACATATACCTATATAGTTATAGTTAGCCACGTCTGTCAGTCAAGTAGCAATCTTTACACACCATAGAAGATTTCACTTTTGTAGAACAATACGAAAGCCCCCCCCCATACATTGCCTTTCCTATTATTACATAGGACGGGCAATGTATTTTTTGTTAAAGTTATTTTTAGTATAGCTAGACTTTTTCAAATGGGTCAAAACTGTTTTGTGGTCAATCGTCAATTCCTCGGCTATGTCGTAACTACTAATATGCCAATCTTGCTCCACTTTTTATCCGTATGAGGTCGACCAGAGCGAGCTGCATCTTTGACATCAAAATTCCCGGACTGAAAACGCTTGAACAAACTTTGTGCTAATCTTACTATCACTGCATTAGGTCTAAGCGTCACAAATTTTTTTCGCGGCTTGAGCCGCATTTTTACTTTATTTTAATAACAAAAAGGAACAATTGAAATGAATTTTTAAAATGTTTGTCGGTCTGTCTGTTAATTCCGGCTAATCTCCGAAATGGCTGGACCAATTTTGATGAGACTTTCACAGGCAGATAACTGATGTTATAAGGAATAACTTAAGCTACTTTTATTTTAGAAAAAATTAGGGTTCCGCGCAAAAAAATTAAATCCCTAATTTACACGCGGGCGAAGTCGCGGGGAACTTTTATTTAAGAAAAAAGAATTAGAACCTACGAAATCCAATCGTAATAATTGGCACGCGGATGAAGTCGCGGGGAATAGCTTGTTTTAAATATGACAGAAGGAACGTGTCTAGACTACTAGCCAGGGCTTAGCGCTCGCAGTAAATTTCATTGTATTAACCTAAATTGGAACGACGCCGGACATTCAAGAAATTATTTATTGCTATTTTAAGTGTGACAAAGAAAACTACGTGAGGAAAACTATATGCCTGTGAAATAAAATCTTTCCAGGACATGGAAATCCGTCAACACGTACTTAAGTAGTGCGACGGAGTGATTGCTCATCCATAAGCTTTCTTTTTTTTTTTGAAAATATTCCCGTTACAAGTTAAACCTTAAATGCTTTTGTTAGGAATGGCTTACAACATTAATCGGATAACGGAATCGAACCCACGACCTTTACTTTTTTATTCAATATAGATTATAAATAATACTTATTGAAAGTCACTCTTGTTTAATTACCACTGGTTCGAAAAAAAACCTCTGTCCTGGGAAGAACCAGCAAGAAACCCAGCGGGACTTTTTTTTTAAATAACAGCTTACAATCATGTATGTTACACAATTAACCACACAAAACAAATTAGAAATAGCTTAATGATTTCTTATATTTACGCGAACACTACACATTGAATTAAACTACTTTTACGGATTATATCGCGTTTAATTAACTTACTTTTGACGTCCCGATGTCAAAGTTAATCCGGAGTACCTTCAGCTTTTTTAATTATTAATTTTGGTCCGATCTACGCAGAATGAACTAACTGTGTCTTGAAGTCTTGCAGTGGTATGCTTGGGTTTAGTTTTAATTTTATTAATTACAGGATCCCAAGCAGGTGGTAGTACCCAGCCTCCTTCTCTATTGAAATTAGGATGTTTTTTAATTTCAATAGCCTCACGTATCATCCTTGGCAGGAATCGATGTTCTTTCGCGAGAATCTGTGGTTTATCAAATCTAATGTAATGGCGGGGGCCGTCTAGGATATGATCACAAACTGCAGACTTCCCGGAACGTTGGTGCTTCACGTCAGCTATGTGTTCTTTTACGCGGGTTTTAATAGATCGTTTTGTTTGCCCTATATATGAGAGACCACATTCACAATCAAGCTTGTACACTCCTGCATCTTGTAGAGGAATATTGCACTTGACGGATGGTAAGAACTGACTAATCTTCTTCGGCGGCTTGAAGAATGTTCTTATAGAAGCTCGCTTCAAGATGTAGCCAATCTTGTCTGTGACACCTCTGACATATGGTAGTACAGCAGGCACACGCACGACTGTGGCCGGCTTCACTCGGTCACTGTGACGTAGGCGCGGGACCCGAAGCTTGTTGTCGTGCAGAACCTGCTTGACGTGCTGAAGCTCGGCGGCCATGTGTTTGCTGTCACAGATCCCTCGTGCTCTCTGTAACAAAGATTTGCCCACGGTAGCCAACTGTGAAGGAATCCCACCATCATCCTTCACAGTTAGAAACACACAGAATAGAAATAGCTTGGTAGCGAACACCTCATTCCCGGGGTTATTATCATCCATAAATTCCTTAATATTATAATAACCTTTTTATGCAAACTATGTTTAATAAAGTTTTTGAATTTTGAGCAGGTTGAATTTTGTATATTTTCTGGGATTTTGTTCTAAAAGCGTATACATCGCCCCAAGAAACTTATTTTTGTATAACTACTTTTATTTTTGTGTACGTACATTACATTTTCATAAATGTATTGAGAGGCCAAAGTTAATATATTAATTTCCTTAAATTTTTGTCGGAGCGACTCTTTAGGTTTTAAATCATAGATTGCTCTTATGGCCCTCTTCTGTAAAACAAATATAATTTCAGTATCAGTCGCGTGTCCCCATAGCAAAATACCATAAGACATTATGCTATGGAAATAGCTAAAGTAAACAAGTCTAGCTGTTTCGTTGCCTTATTTACTAGATAACTGTCGCTTTAAGCTTAAATACATAAAAAAATCTGTAAAAGCGATACGAGCTTATTATCGCCATTTGCATATCATCTATATAAATAAATAAAATTGAAGTGTCAGTTTGTAATGTTAAAATAACAGCTTTGAACTTAATGCATTGAAAGTATATACAATACTTATAACTAAAAACAATTTTAAATTTTTGTCTATCTGTCTTTTTGTCCGATTTTGACGGGACTTTCACTGGCAGATAGCTGATATCATAAGGAATAATTTAGGCTACTGTTGTTTTAGAAAAAGAACTAAAGGTTCAGGCAAAAAAAAAATGTGAACAAAATCCTATTCAAATAGGAAAGTATAACAATAAATTACAAAAAATTATTCTATGCGAACAAAGTCGCGGGCACAGCTAGTCTGATTCTAACTAAATTCTAACACTGATTAAGTCTGTGAAGTTTCGTTGCCCCAACGATAGTAATGACCAAATGTACCTTTTAACTTGACCGCAGTTTAACGTGCGGTCTTAAGAAACCTCAAACCATCCGTTCAACAACTAACCTTGAACAATTCGTAGGGTTTTACTTTGTTTCTGACACCGCAACAGTCTTTGTTTATATGTGTTGTTTCACTATTTTGAAATCTATACAATTAAATAAAATTGAAGTGTCTGTTTATAATGTCAAAATGACAGCTTTTTACTAAATGCATATGAAAATATATACTGTACTTATCACAAAAAAACACTTTTTAAAATTTTTGTCTGTCTGTCTGTCTCTTCCGGCTAATCTTCGAAATGGCTGGACCAATTTTGACAGGACTTTCACTGGCAGATAGCTGATATTATAAGGAGTAACTAAACTAAAGTAGCCTAACTTTTATTTTATAAAAAGAATTACCTAGGGTTCCACGCAAAAAAATTAAAACCCATGGGGCACAGCTAGTCTATGAATAATATCGACTTATTAGTCACAAAACTTTTATTTAAAAATAAACTAAGTTAACGAGGCGATCACCCCATTTCACCCGATAGGTGTCGTAAGAGGCGACTATTCAAAATGCTAGAAAAATATTATAACTTCCATCTGACAATGGTGTAACCATCTCGTAAATCATCATCATCATCATTACATCCTATCACACGTCCACTGCTGAACATAGGCCTTCCCCTAAGGAATGGCACAAAGCATCTTTATACATCGACTCCTGCATCTCTAACCAGGGCATCTATCCATCTAGAACTGAAAAAGAAAAAGAACCAACAATGGTTTCTTATATTTACGCGAACACTACACATTGAATAAAACTATTTTTAGGATTTTATTTGAGGGGGCTGAGATGTTTGACATCCCGATGTCACAGTTAGCCCGGCTACCTTCAGTTTTTGAATATTAATTTTTGGTTCGATCTACGCAAAATTAATATTCAAAAACGGTAGCCGGGCTAACTGTGACATCGGGACTTCAAACATCTCAGTCCCCCTCGTGACCATGGGTGCTGTAAAGCAATAAAAATTCTGTAAAGCAATAAAATTAAAATAAGTTAATTAAACGCGATAAAATCCGTAAGAATAGTTTTATTCAATACCTCAGAACTTTTTTTTATAGGTGAACCGATTTTGATGTTTCTCTTTTTATTTGAAAGCTGGTGCTTTTTATGTGATCCCATATATGTTTTATTAAGATCTGACCACTAGATTTTGAGTTATCATTAATAATGCGTATTTAATTCGACTTTTATTTATATTGAAGTCGGTTGTACAAAATTTTTAACTTTACCACTGGTTTATTTTTGTCGTTATTAGAAAGAAGATGCTGCCCATCTCCTGATTTGTTTCCCTTTGTCGCCACTTACAACACCCACGGCATGATATGGGGTAGTGAATATTCTTACTTCGCCACTACAGGTAACACCACCACTACAAAGAGTAACAGACTGTAATAAATATCGTAAATACTTGATATAAAATATCCAGGCCGCCAGCGGAGAACAGCGTCAAAGGTACAAGACAAAGAAGGAAGGTTGCTTGCCAAGCATAGGGTTTTTATAGGTTAAGGGTGACAAACGAGCACACAGTCCACCTGATGGTAAGTGATTGCTGTGGACCATAGACATCTACAACTATCCTCGATTACGAATCAAAATGCAAATGCGATGTCACCCGTGAGGACTAAGATGGAATTCCTCGTTTCCAGTAAAAAGGGTCTCCGGTTCTGTACACTCACCATACGAAACACAGCAGCGTTAAGCTGCTATTTTACGCTGGTATTCTGTGAGGGCGTGGTCCTTGCTCGGTCGAGCCGACCCATTCGTGCGTACAACTATACCAGTAATATAGCTGCAGCATGGCTCTACCACGTATATTGCAATTTTTCCCAATCATGGGAGAGGCTAATAACCAAAAGTGAACATTTACTGACTATTAAAAACAGGAATAATAAATATTGACAGTTTTCTATCCTATGTAGCAGATATTACGAGTATACCACCAGGTGGTTCACTGAAACAGGAGATGGGCAGCAACGTCTTCCTAATAATAACAAACTAAAAAGTAAAAACGTGGTTGCCAACCCGCCCGCCAAGGCTATGGCAAATATCCCCCCTATGAGATAATCTATGTGGAGGTCAGGAAAAGCGGAGCTTTTCAAATATCTATAAGCGTTTTTTCTTTCGTATGGCAACACTGCTCTTATTCAAGAATTAGATATTAGCAATGTCAAGGTCCCGCAGCCAACCATTATTCCAGCGTATACATATTATATATGGCCGAGTTTTGCTCAGCAAACTAAGTTTATTTCGTATACGTCATGGAGACTTTCTGCGATGTATTCGCCCCAAAATGTTATTACTTTAGTAGCAGTCTGTGACAAACATGTAACATCTGAGAGATTGTGTAGGGAATCAAATTCCTATAGGCTATATTTCACTTTAATACACGCTTCGAAGAAGGAGGGATTTATTGATATTTTCTACGGATAGAAAATAAGAGATTTACGATATAATAATAACTTAGATGCTATAAAGTTGTTTTTTTTATGGAATAAGTGTGACAAACGAGCACACATCTAGACAGCTATTTTCTATTAAACATTAAAATATAGATGAGTTGTCCTTACCTTTAAAGGGGTATCCGGTTCTCTCCACTCATTTTACGAAACACAAAAACATCACGGGCTATTTTACGCTGGTATTCTATGAGAGCGTGGCCCTTACCCGAACGAGCCGACCCTATTGAGAAGTAAAAAAAATTTTTGTAGATTCATAGATAAACATTATATTCGAAAATTTTTCGTCCCATTTGAGAAATATCAGAAAAATCTTATGGTTTTCCATAGATGGCGATATAATGTCAAGGACAGTAAGGTATTATTGGGTTCTTCTTCTCCTCCTTCTTCTTATTTCGCTTACGCCAGACGTAAATATCTGAACCTGTGACGTCAAGGCTTCTACGAGCGCCAATCCACCTGCACATCCTTCCTACATCGGGAAGAGCCCATGCATACCCAACAGTGGCCTTTAAAGAAAAAAAGGTACAAATTATTGTGGTAAATATGGAAAATATGCCCCCTATGAGTCAATCTATAGGCGCGGCCTATGTTCAGCAGTGGACTTTAATAGGCTGTAACAGTAACGGTAACTTGGTGGAAGGACTCTTTTTCTGCTAAAAACCCTGTCTAGGTATCGCCTATTTTCAATACAATCTTATATAATTAATCTTATATACATTCAAGAAAGTCCTTCGAGCCGGATATGAACCAGCAACCTATTCAAGAAATTCTTAACATACATTATATGTTTAAGTATTTCTTGAACAACCTATTTCTGCTGCCAAGTAGCAGTGCGTGAACTGGTGTATTCTTGTCTGAAGAGTATAGAGGCCAATATATTTACAGGCTGTGAGACATTTTATCTTAGTACTCAGAGGTGGCAACGCATCTTTAGCCTTCCTCGTTTGATGTTTACTGGGTGCCCATGCGCGACAGTAACCACATAGATCATCAGGAGGCCTGTTTGTTTGTTTGTCACTTAAATTTTACAGTAAAGATTATAAAAATGTGGAAAGAGAAGGGGAGGGCACAACCTCTAATTGTGAATAATGCATGCACATATTGTTGCAAAAGAGGTCATCACAACCGTATCTGATTCATAAATTTTAGGGGTAGTATAAGGAAATAAAATACAAAAGGTAATCTTATTGTGCTATATATTTATTATACAAGCTTACTGTTAAATAAACAGTTACTTTATGCTTCAATACATTTAATCACTCATATTTGCAGTATTTAAGTTAATATTAATAAGACAAGTTGCACGCGCTGACGCTCGATACGAAGTGAAGTGACCGTGATGCCTCGCCGCGACCGGGCGGCGCCGACGCAGCTTGGTATTACTCGGGTGTTTCCGGCAGCGACTCGTAACATCGGCCATCCTGCAAAGTGAATACCATACGGTATTCACGAAGAGGCATTAGATAACGTTCAGAATATTTGCTACATCTGAAATGACTGATGTACATCGATTACCAACAGTTAATAACGGATTAAGTATCTAACAGATCAAATTAGATCTGGCGTATCCATCACTTCTTTGTCACTGTCAGCAGAATCTGTTTCATAACTGACAGAACTTTTGTACGGCCGCAATGACTCAGCTATATAATAATCATCATCTTTATTCAGGCAGATTACACCCATATCCAGTAAAATCAATGAATTTAAAATCAATCTCCAAAATTTTAGCAATAAATAATAAATCCAGTCAATGTAAATAGGCAGTAATGTCAGTATATAAAATGAAAGTCACTAAAGTAGGCAGGCACTTAACATTTCTCTCAATAAATTATGGAAATTTATTGCAATGTTTATTCCCTTAAAAACATAAGCTACTTTCATAAAATACAATTATGCATAAATTTTTATAAGAAGGAGAAATAAACATAATGAGATAATTTACAAAAACATTATAGACACTAGGTATGTCCGTGTTGTAAAGACAAAAGTGATAAAATCTGCTATATTAGTTTTATTCAATAATTAAACAATATTTACAACATAGAGGAGATTTTAGTGGAAGGGTTGGGGTGAAGAGGTCTGGTTATGAAAGGATATTGGGAACGTTTCGTGATGAAAGTATAAATGAGAATGTTAAAAGCCTCCTCACTGTTGACACTCCACACATGTGTGGAAAAGAATATTTTTGTGACGAACACTTTCTTTCGTCATAAGAAGATTCACATGTATACATGGGAAAGAGGTGATGATAGAAGCATGATAGATTTCATAATTGTAGATAAAAGAATGGGGAACGCAGTGGTAGATACATCTACGGACGGATCATTACTTGGTCTTATGCCGAATTAATGGTCTATTCAGACGTTGGCGGCATCGGGACTCCAGTGCTTATGTCAGGATCAACGGGGCCTACTCGGACTGGTTTGGCATCCATAAAGGGGTCAGACAGGGCTGTGTAGCTTCCCCGTGGCTGTTCAACCTATTTATGGACAGTTGTTTGGAAAATCTGAAAGTTGAAGAAAGCGGGTTAAGAATGGGTGAGTTAACCGTCAAATGCCTTTTGTACGCCGATGATCAAGTCATACTCGCGTCGTCGGCGGCCGAGTTGCAAATGATGGTTACATTAATGAACATTTCATTAAAAGAAGGGAATGAAAGTGAACGCAAGTAAGACAAAGTTATGGTCTTTGAAAGAAGAAAGTAAAACAATATGTGAAATAAGAATAGAAGGAATTGGTCGAGCAAGTAGATGAGTTTGTGTATTTGGGATGTGTATTTAGCAGGGATGGTAGGTATGATAAGGATATAGAACGACAGTGAACGCAGGAAATAAAGTAAATGAGGCTCTACACTCTGATGTGGAAAGTCAGAATGTGTCAAAAAGGCACGTATGGCAATTCACAATGCTGTGTTAGTCCCTACTTTAATGTATGGTAGTGAAAGTTGGGTGTGTGAAGAAGCACGAGTAGAATAAATGCTGTGAAATGCGGTCATTAAAAGTATGTTAGGGCTGAATCTGAATGACAGAGTGAGAAATTGTGTGATAAGAGAGTGTGGTTTGCAAGATGATGTTGTGACCAGGATTAAGAAAGGAATGCTTCAGTGGTTTGGTCATGTAGAAAGAATGAATGAGGAAAGAGTGACAAAGCAAATTTATGTGGCAGAGGTGAACGGCAGAGTCGGGAAGGGACGCCCTAGACGAAGTTTTATCGACCAAATACTGAAAATGGGCCAAATGAAGAGTACCCTTAACCGACGAGCGTGTATGCGTAGGTATATGGATGTGGAGGAGGCGAGAGAGGTATGTCAGGATCGTGCCAAATGGAAGTCCATAATCTCTGCCTACCCATCTGGGTGACAGGCGTGAGTGTTTTATGTATTTATGTTATGTATGTAGAATAAAAGAAGTACTTGAAAGGAAAAAGCATGGAAGAACGGATAAGAATGATAAAAGAATATC
Source organism: Parnassius orleans (assembly GCA_029286625.1). Classification (NCBI taxonomy): domain Eukaryota; kingdom Metazoa; phylum Arthropoda; class Insecta; order Lepidoptera; family Papilionidae; genus Parnassius; species Parnassius orleans. Next base: position 522,414 of record JAGSMP010000057.1, read on the forward strand.
TGATAAATTCCAGGCAAATATTAAAATGTTCTGAAAACTCGTAAGAAATGCCAGGAGTAATTCAAAACAGCCTAGAATGAATGCTATAAGAGACGAGATTGGCTGTATACTGAATGACGATATTTCAATTTTAAAGAGGTGGAGAGGTTGATTAAAACGAGTGCTGTTGGGCTTTTCAATCGTTTTGACAGTGATAGTGTTACTCCAGAAAGCTTAAAAAACCATAATTTTGCTGAGACTCCAGTTATTTTGCCTGAGAAGCCAGAATTATGTAGTAAAGGTTAGTATCTTGCAGTTTAGTTAAGCACCTTAGAGAAACCTTACGAAATTGTTATAATTGCTTGTATAGGTGGTACGTCTCCTGATGGAAATTTAACGCTGTACACTTCCATCTAGAGACGGCGAAGCCAGCCTTGCTCTTTTTAACTCAGGTGTCCTCTCCGGCTGATACTTCATATATCTCCAACACGGGGTACAAATTAGAACACTCCTTTGTGCCCCGGGCTGGAGTTTGCGTATACGTCAGAGAGAATCAGTTGTCTGTTTTCGACGCCTCGGCAGTCTTGAAGGTACGGAACTGTCCATCCTATGGCTGCGCGTAGATAGCAACGACCATCCTCGCGTCTACAGGTGCCTCTATAGGTCCCATAGCGGTAATGCCGAAACAGTTCGACTCATCGACCACGTCCAAATGGCTACAGATTCCTTGTTACAGCAGATCCCATTCGCAGAGATCGTGATCCTTGGCGATTATAACGCCCACCACGCCGAATGGCTCGGTTCACCTTGAACGTAGGGAGATCTGTTTACGACTTTGCCTTAGCATATGGTTTTACACAGCTGATTACTTCGCCTACCCGGATTCCAGATGTGGAGGATCATGCACCTTCCCTGTTGAACCTTCTGCTGACCTCTCATCCGGACGGATATCAGGTTTCCGTCGACGCTCCTTTAGGCTCGTCGGTATATTGTCTTGTCCGGAGTGTGGTGCCACTCACACTAAAGTCGCAGTTGTATTCTGCAGGCTGCCGCCGTGTTTGGCACTATAGGTCGGCCAATTGGGATAGGATGCGGTCTTTTTTTGCATCCTACCCTTGGGGGCGGGCTTGCTGCTCGCCGGAAGATCCCAGCGTTGTTGCTGATTCTGTTGCTGATGTGGTACTTCAGGGTATGGAACTTTTTATTCCATCATCTGTGGTGCCCATCGGAGGCAGATCCCAGAAATAGTTTGGTCACTCCTGTAAAATAGCATCACGCTATAAGCAGGAGTGCTACCGAGCCTGGGCTGACGCATCAACGTCTCGAGATGTAAATACCAGCGCTCTTAAAAGTATAATTCCGCCTCCAGGTCCTTCAAAGTCATTGCCAAAGGAGTCACATCGGCAGAATTATTATGTATAGATTAAGAAAAAATTAACCCTACAAACTTTTATATTTTCTACAAACTTTATACATATTTATGACTCTATTAGAAATTGACGGAGTTCACTTTGGCGACAAAAGTTCCTATGAATATCAAACGATAACATTTGCATATTGCTCTTACTTGCCAAGACCTTTTTATAGCTTCCCTTGAGACGCGCGCATTACCCAGATATGTAATAATCTAAAATTCAAGTTGCTTTGTAAAAAAAAATTATTTGTATTTCTTGCAAATATTTGTTGGCAGCACATCAGTTTCTTTATTTTGAAATATTAGAGTGGCAAAAAACACTTGTGCAACTGTAAACAGTTTAAACAAAGAGGGCTACAGATGTGTGTTAACTCTGCGAACTAAGATATAATGTCTCATAACCTAGCTCATACTCCTTAAACTATAACAAAACAGTCCAATGCTGCTACTTGTTTACACTGATATTCGGTGAAAAGGGCAATCTCCAGTCAAGCCGACCTATTTGTGCTGCAGCCATAATACAGCTGTAGAGTGTAGTCGGCCAACATTAACCTGCTGCTAATCAACTGAAGTAGATAAGATGGTCGTAATTATCCAGACAAGTTACATGGCAGCAACGGAACACTGCCACCAATCTGTGTTTTCAAGACCTAGATTCTAAATTTCTACAGTATCCAATGCAGCGGTGAAGAGTTTCGGGGATATAACGTCACCCTGTTTTACACCTCTCTGCAGTTGGATAGGTTTCGTACTCTGATTCTGTACTCGAATAGGTATCGTAGCCCTACTGTACAAACACTTCAGCACTTCGATATACCGACGGTCAACTTGGCACCGCTGAAGGGACTGTAGCACCGCCCAAATTTCGACGGAATCAAAGGCTTTCTCATAGTCCACATATGCCAGACACTACTCCTCGGACTTCTGTACAATTTGCCGAAGGTAATGTATGTGGTCTATAGTGCTAAAGCCTTTTCGAAAACCAGCTTGTTCGGGAGGCTGGAGTCGTTGAGTCTGCATGCGAGAAGATTCGTAATGACTCTCGAAAACAGCACGTAGACGCGGCTCAGAAGGTAAAACCGTCTGTAGTTCTTCAAGAGAGCGTTGTCGCCTTTCTTGAAGAACAAGACCACCGCACTTCTGCTCCACGCCTCCGGAGTTGTCCCACCATGGAGAATGGAATTAAAGAGCTTCTGAAGGACTTCAAGTACCGGTTTTCCACCCGCTTTCAGAAACTCCGCTGTAATTTCATCCTCACCTGGGGCCTTCCAGTTTTCAAGGTGCTGGAGAGCCATTATAATCTCGCTCAGACTGACGTCCGGTATATCATATTGTAAGAAATTATTCCACTTCTGATGTTAGAAATTATTCTCAAAAGTATTTAAATAAAAGAACACTACTCTGTAACAAACCCCGCTTACTATCAGGACCACAAATACATGATAACACCAAAGTATGCAAACCAACAGCATCACTTCTCATCTCAATGTAACACAGGGCAGCCTCTCAGCAACACGACCTTCCTTACCTATACTGGGCATAGTAACGACAGTAGGACTCTTATAATTACAGACTGATGCCTCTTAATCGCCTGTGCGATACTTTATACTGCTAAAAAAAGTGGGAGATTACCATTCTACCTTCATTTGTTCGTATTTCCTTTTATTTTTTTACCCTCATCCCAACACGGCCTCTCCTGACAGGAGTCCGTCCTCGGGCTCCCTTTAGCTTTAAATATTAGTCTCCATCAACGACATGTAAGGTGCAGGCACCGCGTAGGTCACAAGTGACGCTCTTGGCAATGGCTCTACGTTAGCACAACGTATTGTCTGAGTAAGTTATAGGCATTACGTTCGCATAACTTAACACAAGTGGTAAAATTAAAATTTTTGTTAAAAGTCAATTATTAATAAATATTAAATACGCATTGTTAAGAATAACTCATAAACTACTGGTCAGATCTTATTCAAATTTATATGAGACCACATGATAAGCACCAGCTTTCAAGCGAAAATAGAACCATCAAAATCGGTCACCTAGAAAAAAGTTCCGAGGTAACACACATAAAAAAACACAGTCGAATTGAGAACCTCCTAATTTTTGAAGTCGGTTAAAAATAACAGATTTAGTCATAGGTAACGACGTTAGCATAACATAATAAAATAATAACCGATTAAGTTATAGGCACTACGTTAGCATAACTTAACATCTACTTAAGTCATAGGCACGACGTTAGCGCGACAGAGGCACGACGTTAGCACGACAGGTGCACGACGTTAGCTTGTCCGCCTTCTACTTTTGAGAAAGAGGCACAACGTTAGCGTATCTCAATATTACTCTTTCAGAAAGGAAGCACTACGTTAGCTATTTCTGACACATGTGTAACTACTCAACCTCAAAGTAAGCATGGGGCAAGCACACACCTCGTGTGGAGGCTAAAGTAACGTTACTGGCTTAATGTAATTTTCCCGTCTCGGCCCTTTCTGACCATGAAACGATAAACTCTTGTTTTCAAATCTTTACCAATTGTTATTCAACAGCACATAATGCATTAATTATTATTTTTAAGAGCTCATTAGCTCTTGAATACATTTCATACAGACTAAAGTTTTACAGAATTTTTACAAAACCTTCATTTGTTCGTATTTCCTTTTATTTTTTACCCTCATTCCCAACAATATATTTTCGTTGAATTACTTGTGACAAATGATTTTATTATGTTATTTGTAATGTATAACCTAGTTTTAAACTTTTACCTAACCAAAGAAATTATCCATGATATGCCAACGGTCAATGATAAATTATGTCAAGTTGTACAACTTGGCAACTTGGTTGTAAAGCTTCCAATTTGGCAACAAATGTATTTTATTGTTGTGAAAACAAATTGCATGATGTTCAAAAAAACATCTTGTTATACAATGCCTTCAAGCATTTTAAACCTGAGCCAACCAAACTCGTAATAATTTAATGCATATATAGTGCAGCCAAACCGAGGCACTACGTTCATCCGACCGATCGTTCCACTTGGCACCGGTTTAGAGGGTTTAGCATTTTTCCTCTTTCCTCATTCCATCGCTAACGTCATCTGTGTTTGCGACTTTCTACAAATGTCTACACAGTATCTAAGCTGTTTGTGATTACTTCGAACTTTGTTTACGACTAAGGCTTGCATGAATATGTTTTGGATATTCTTATAATTTTTTCATTTTATTTTGTCATGGTAGCGTAAGATTCACCTCGGTTCCTATATATAAAACGCTTTGTTTTACTTTACGGGTCGTTTTACAGTACATATATTGCTTGAAAAAACAATTTTTAACACGCTTTTATTAGCATCGCGTGTATCTATCTGTCTATGTAACGAAATCTTTTAATGTAATTTTTATCAACTTGTAGACGGCCGATTCACTTAAAAATTTGCACTCGTATCAAGGACTTAATATGACGATACAATAATTTCAACGTAGTATTTTGATTAGGATCACGAGGATAAAATAAAATTATTAACACTATCATAATAGTTCATGATCAGTGTGTGTTGTTTAAACTCTTATATTACTTAAAACAAAGTACAGACAACATTCAAATCTCTTAATGTTTTTTTTAGCATTAAGTAATCTTAAATTATCCAACAATTTTTATGAAAAGAAAACTGTTTTTATATAGAACTTTTCCTTGAATACGACATAACGATAATAATAGGGCATAAGAAAAATTCCTGTAGAATTTCGTGACATTCGACAAATGGCGGTATCACTACCTTATTATTATTTTTATAGAATAAGGGTGACAAACGAGCACACAGTCCAACTGATGGTAAGTGGAAGCTGCGGACCATAGACATCTACATTTGTCCTCAATTAAGAATCAAAATGCAGATGCGTTTTCACCCGTTTAAGATGGATTGCTTCGTTTCCAGCAAACAGGGTCTCCGGTTCTCTACAGTCATAATACGAAACACAGCACTATTAAGCTCCTATTTTACGCAAAACCGGAAATCCTTTTACACATGAACCGGAAATCCTTTTTATTGGTAACGAGGCAAACCTTGTTAGTTTTCAAGGGAGCCAACGCCTTTGAATTTTGATTCTTAAGAGATAACCGATATAGGTGTGTTTGGCCTACAATATCTATATTCTATCTGGTGAATTGCGCCGAGCAAAAATCCCATATTTTTCACGCTTCATCATTACAGCCCCTCACAAGTTCACTGCTGAACATTGGCCTCCCACAAGGAATGCCACAAAGCGCGGCCCTGAGCCACCTGCATCCATCGACTTCCTGCATGTCTTACCAGGTCGTCACTCCCTCTAGTGGGGGGTCGCCGTACACTTCGCCTACCGGTGCGAGACTGCCACTCGAGAACCTTTTTTCCCATCGGTTGTCGGTTCTTCGAGCTATATGGCCGGCCCATTGCCACTTCAGCTTACTAATCCGTTGGGCTATGTTTATCACGCAGAGAAACCCCGAGCATAGCCTTCTCCATAGCTCGCTGAGCGACCTTGAACTTCCTAATACAGCCAACAGTAGTAGGTATTGTCGTAATTGTCGAGTTGAATCCTTCGATTGACCTCTTGGTCGAAGTTGGCCTTACCTTTGTAAACATACTCGTCAACAACTTCGAGCTTAGTGCTCCCAACAACTACCGGCATAGGTGTGACATGGAATTTATACATGATCTTTGTTTTGTCCATGTTCATCTTAAGACCTATCCTTTGGGAGGCACTATTGAGGTCATTGATCATAGTGCTTAGGTCCTCCAGCAATTCTGCCATAAGGACTATATCGTCGGCAAATCGAAGGTGAATTAAGGTGAGAGCGCCATTGATGTTAATACCGTATCCTTTCCAGCCCAGTAGCTTGAAAACGTCTTCCAATGCAGCGGTGAAGAGTTTCGGGAATATAACGTCACCCTGTCTTACACCTCTCTGCAGTTGGATAGGATTCGTACTCTGGTTCTGTACTCGGATAGCCCTCGTAGCCCTATTGCATAAACACTTCGCACTTCGATATACCAACAGTCAACTTGGCGCTGCTGAAGTGCTGCAGCACCACCCGAATTTCGACGGAATCAAAGGCTTTCTCATAGTCCACATACGCCATAAATAGTGGAAAATTGTACTCCTCGGTCTTCTGTACAATTGCTCACCCTAAATGCGTTGTCCACTAATCAGTAGGTTCCCCAATCTATTTAACCCAGATGTTACTGTAACTATTTTTTGTTTTCGATCTTGGTGATATTCGGATATGATAGTTAAAATGACTCATAATAACCAGGAAAAATAGTAAAAAAAATTACATGTTTTCAGAAAAGCCGGAAAAGGGTGGGCTTTTAAAAGTCCCGTCGTAATATGGGGATTGTTTACATGTATGTGGCGGTCTAATAATAAAACAAACTGTTATTATATTAGTTTTTTATTATTACGGTAAATTTTAACTACACAAAAGAAAATAGACATAGGTATAGCAAGTTGTGATATGATGTCTCACAATAAAACAACAGCACTTCACTAAGTATATCACACTAAAAGTCAGTAAAGTTCACTAACTTTATTGAGTTTTAGTGTGATATTCAAACAGTTCTTAGGATGTAAATGAATCTTACACTTTTGGCAAATAAAAACTTTAACTTTTCAAACTTTGCATCTTAGTTGGGGAGCGCTGTACTGGACCAAGTGATCAACCCCATCATATCGAGATGATTCAAGATGAGATCTACCTGTGGGACATGGTCCTCTCTTATCGCTTTTTTGTAGCTTTGAGCAAACCTTTCGCCAGTAGTCTACGAAAAGTGAGATGATCATGTTCTCCACCGTCTCGCTTGTAAAGTTGCCATGCATTATGCACAGCCATATCTAAGTGTGACAAACAGTGAAAATACCATTTCTTACCACGAATAGAAGTCCGATACAACCCTATGTTTTGATCGGATCTATCGACCCTCCCATATTTTCATTGTATTTTCATAACCGACGGCTGGTCAATATGTACAAATCTTTTAGTTCTTGCGAAAATCTCTTGACTTTTGCAGGGCTCCACAGTTTCAGTATTCGAGGCAACAGTAACGACACTATTGTCATTCCACTTGCAAACCAAAATATTGGTAGGCAAACTGGATTTGAATACAAATGAACGTCTATCAGTATTTTTGAAATCTTTGTTAGACTCGAGAGGACACTTGGACGTTCTGTTTTCACGAATAGTTCCAGTGGCTCTCAGACCTCTATTACTTAGTTCATGCAGTAGAGGAATAGAGGAAAAATAATTTTCGAAGAATAAATGAAATGGCAATGTTGGATCACGACCTTGTGACCAAACTGTTTGTAACCTTCTGCAATGGTTGAAGATTTTCCCTGGTAAGGATCAAACCAAATCACGTAGCCTAATCTTGTAGCACCAACCCACAGTTTATACCCCCAACGAATTGGTTTGCCACGTATAAACTGTTTGCAACTGTGACGTCCATAGTATGGAACCATAGCCTCATCTATGCTGTAGTTCTCTTCTAGCGGAGCCATTTCAGTAAAGATTTTATTTAACTCGTCAAACAGAGGTCTCAACTTAGCGAATTTGTCAGGAGAATCACCAAGAACTGTATTATCACAGCAGTGGAGATTTGACATAATAAAAGTAAAACGATCTCTTGACATAGCGTTGTGCACAATCCTAAAGTCGGCATCTGTCGATGTCTCCCAATACATAAACCTACGGGGTACTACTACATACCCGCTGTACATAAGGATGCCCAAGAAACACTTCATTTCAGAAACAGTTACTTTGCCCACTTTATTCCTCTGTCCTGCATACAAATTGGTATATCGCACTAGTAATTCAATAACATTGTTGTTGAACAAGCAGTCGAAATAATATAAGGGTGATTGTAAGTTTTTTGGACCTTGTTCGTCATTCCATTGATTGAAATGGTTTGGAATATGACGATTCTTCCATCTATAGGTTTGGTTTCGGGGAACTGTAGGCTGAACAAATGTAGAATTAGTTGACATCTGAAGTACAAGAAGGTACGGCGTCACTATCTTCTAAAGTCAAATCCATCGTGCGTCTTCTTTGACAAACTTGACAAAGGTACATCATCTTCTTCGTCGGAACTCATATGAAAAGTGACCTCGGCTGGAGCTCGTAGTTGAGAGCCTATAAAAACAGATATAAATATTGCAACCATATAAATAAAACAAGATAGAATCATTGATACGTAGTTATATCAACCCGAAAACAAATATTTTACCTGGTAGATTTTGCAATGCAACAAATTCTTCATCTCCAGAATCCTCATCTGTGACGTCGGCATTAGCGTTCTCAGGTGGAAAAATTGTAATTTGAGTTGGCAACAAATCATCATCCTCACATCGCTCTAATTCATCAACTATATCGTTGAGATTGAGTGCTCTCAAAGGTCGAAAAGAAGAAAAAAGAAAACAATAATATTATAGACCCCCATATTGCAACGGGACTTTTAAAAGGCCATCAATTTGAAACGTGAAAAAGGAATGAGTTTTTGTTGCACCAAAACAAATAGATAACCTGATATTGTAGATAATATATCTAAAATTAAATATCAAAATGTATTAGCAACAACATCCAGATATATAAATGATAAAAGCTTACCTTTGTCCAGACATCATGACACTAATACTCCTAAGTCTTCAATGACACAAAAACTTTAAATAAACAAGTGTCTAGTTGTAAACAACACCGCATGAAATCATACACGGATAGGTACTAAGTAACCTGACAGTGCAAATATCTTAGAGAATTCATTTTAACAACTCGAAACTTGAGGGTATTTTTAATAATTTTTTCGGGTCTTTTAAAAGCCCCGTCGCAGTATCTGGGTTAATGTTGGCGTTAAACGTTGATATAAAACCAATTATATTTATATATTAGATTATAATGAATTTTTAACAAATATAAATATAAGTTTTGTAATTTAATTCTTTAAAACACTTCTTTAATACTATTCCGAAAAGACGATGCTACACTAAAACCTAATGATGTGTTAAAAAATCCTCGGAGAGCAATGGTGTAAATAAAGAGCCAATTTAGAGATAATGGTACACTACGGTGTAATAAACGTTCCTGGTGTTATGGTTGCGATTCTTTTCACTAATAAAATTTATAACAAAATGAAAGCGAAATGAAGGTATAAAATGACTTTTTGTATTATCGTTGTGAAAGATTTTAACCGTGTTTACAAAAGGTACATCTAAGGCACAAATTTAGCAATTTATTTTTTCTAAATGTATATTTTGTACTAAGTTATTGTTAAAGTTACTGTCCATGATATATGTTCCACTGCTGCAGAAGCTTCCTTTAATTTCTGAGAAGGCTTTTAGGGCAAGGAAGTATCCGCTGCGCTACCTCAATTTGGCGGACTTCATATGTATTCTAACTTTTTTTATTTTTTAGGAATGCAGTTTTCCTCACGATGCTTTCCTATGACAAAGGGGGATATTTATGTAAGGCAATCTATGGGGAGACTTAAGTTCAGTGGACTTCAGTATTTATTTATTTATTTGCTTTTTAGTATGTATGTTACATGAGATACTATTAAATACTATGTATTACCTACTAAGTGCCTAATGGAGACATGCAAATTTATTTATTCTTAGAAATTTTAGTTTTACAAAATTAACATATCAAAAACAAACATTATTAAATCATTAAATTAGCAACAACAAACAATCCATCCAATTATAAAAAGATTTCAAATGTCCAATTACATACAATTAACAAATAAAGAAAATAAAATCACACGCCTCAAGCAAATCACACACTAGAAGCTAGTTCTCGTAACCAGTCATATAACAGACCGCTAACGGGAAGTAAATAGCAATTTAGCATCTCGGATCATCATCAACATCATTACAGCCCTCCACAGTTCCACTGCTAAACATAGGCCTCGACCTAGGGATGCCTCAAAGCACTCGAGAACTTTTCTTCCCAATCGGTTGTCTGTTCTTAGAACTATATGGCCGAACCATTGCAACTTCAGCTTACTGATCCGATATATCATACGAAGATATCATTAATGAAACGACGAAATCTATCACGCAGTTAAACTTCGAGCATATCCGCCTCCATAGCTCGCTCAGCAACTTTGAGCTTCCTCATTCCTCATCTCGGATGCCTCATGATTATTAAGAGAACATAACATTTTTTTTATAGGATAGGGTTACAAACGAGCACACAGTCCACCTGATGGTAAGTGGGTTGCTGTGGCCCATAGACATCTACATCTATCGTCAATAAAGAATCAAAATGCAGATGCGTTGTCACCCGTGAGGACTAAGATGGAATGCCTCTTTTCCAGTAAAAAGGGTCTCCGGTTCTCTACACTCACCATACGAAACACAGCAGTGTTAAGCTGCTATTTTACGCTGGTATTCTGTGAGAGCGTGGTCCTTTCCCGGTCGAGCCGAACCATTCGTACTACAACTATACTACTAATATAGCTGCAGCATGGCTCTACCACTTATAGAAACATCATAGAAACATATACTTTACAATCAAAAATTGAATCGACTTATGTATTCCTTGGCAACAGGTATTGGCAAAAGTTATATGCATCATTTGAAAAGAAAGGCGATCAAGAATATTTTTCTAAAATTTTAAGAGAGAGAATTTCTAACAGTATTGAACTGGTTTGTAAAATAATTGATGAATCTCATATTCATGATAATAAGGGCCGATTTTTCAATGGTCAGATAAAAGTTATCCATCTAATAAATTATAATAAAAATGCAACATTTTAACTATTTTGCTCATACCGGTGTAATTTTTGATTCGCTTAAGTGGTAGGTATTTTGAATAAAACCACTTTTACGGATAAATCGCGTTTAATTAACTTATTTTTATTAATTCTCGACGTTTCGGGTGCTTTACAGCACCCATGGTCACTACCACCTGGCTGGGTGGTACTAGGCTGGGTACTACCACCTGCTTGGGATCCTGTAATTAATAAAATTAAAACTTAACCCAAGCATACCACTGCAAGACTTCAAGACACAGTTAGTTCATTCTGCGTAGATCGGACCAAAATTAATCATTAAAAAAGCTGAAGGTACTCCGGATTATCTCTGACATCGGGACGTCAATCACCTCAGTCCCCCGAGGCCATGGGTGCTGTAAAGCACCCGAAACTTCGGGAATTAATAAAAATAAGTTAATTAAACGCGATATAATTCTTAAAAGTAGTTTTTTTCAATATGTAGTGTTCGCGTAAATATAAGAAATCATTATGTAGGTATTTTATTTTAATGCTTACTTTAAACTGTCTATTGAAAAATATGTTCTAAGACTGATTTTCCAATCAAAAGTTATTCATAGTTTTTTTAAACCTTGCCTCCACACTAGGATTTTCTCCTGTATCGTGGGGGCAGTTTACACACATAAATTTCACAAGGATCAACATCCAGACCCGGAACAATTATTTGTAGGGCATACAAATAATTGTTCCGTGCGGGTTTCGATCCCGCCGCTCTTAGCGCTGCAACTCATTGCTAAGCCACTGCGCCACGGAGCCGTCGTTGTATAGAATATAACATAAACAAATTAAAAATTGCACCTATATACATAAAATTGTTTAATTTTTATGTTCAGTCAGGTAATAATTTATTCAATTGGTATAGGGATAGGGATGTAAAGAACAATGGCGAAAAAATTGTTATATCACCATTATAGATATCAAAAACATGCGTGAGTGTCGTGGAGCACTCGGTTGGAACGAAGTTCCTTATCAAGTATATTATTATTGATAAACGAATTACTAGTGTCTATTAAAATGAAGCGTCATTTAAAATAAAATAATATTTCTTTCATGGCGAGATAAGAAGAAGTGCGAGGGAGATGCATATTATTCCATCTCGCTTCCTTATAGCCGCCAAGGCCGTCTACACTACGTCAGAAGGGGTCGTGACGGAAAAATCTTACACTTTTTCTCGCCTAGCCCCCATCCGCCAAATTCGTACCGTCCGATAAGGAACTTCGTTCCAATAAAATGATTTACTATGTTTTATCAAATCAAGCTTATGGCCTATCGAAGTTTGAAAAAAAATCATCATACATAATTTAAAACTATTTTTTTTATTATATACAATATTAAAAACTATAATTCTCCACGCGGTATCGTGCCAAGAACGCTGGCTGCGTTTCCCCGCTGAATGGCTATACTTAGCCTTTGAGCGAGAAAAGAGCAGCTCTTATCACCAGCAGCAACGACCAGCCGCGGATGGAGTTCCTTTAAGATTGAATACTTGTTGTCTTTGTTACGATTCGTCAATGAAGGCAGGTCTTATACCATACTAGCTTTTCTTCTTTGGTTTAGTGTATAGTTAATCAACATGATTTTGTATTCCGTACCAAAATAAGCAAAGCAGAACACTTACGGTGTCACCCCTATGATGTCTATTTTGACGGGAAATTTAAAATGTATAAACTCACACAGTTATCTAATGGCTAAATTATTAATAACCTGGCCTTTTTCGTATGTTTAATTTTTTACGTTTTCTTTGTCTCTATAACTTTTTTCTGTGCAGTTCTATTGTATTAAACGGATGATCTATGTCTCCACGTTACATGACCTAAAAATATAACTTTTCGGCATTTTCTTTCACTTTTGAGAACGTTGTAAATCTTGATACCTTGTGTAAGGTACAGTGCCGACAACGATAACGTGCTGATTTCCATCTTGAATTTGAAGACATAAACCATGCATAGAGGAGCATTGACCGCTGAACTGAGTTGACACTTATTAAATCTCCCAGCAATCACGACTCATCGACACGAATCATCGAATTTTAAGATGCCGTTAAGTCTCGTGCTGTTTCTATCACTTTAAATCAAAGACTTGACTGGAAAAGTTGAGTAGCGTTTGAGTATTTTGGCTTTAGCGTTTTATCCCTGTATCTGTCGTAAGAGTTTCTAATGCCGTTGATTGATCTAATTTATTATATTTTTTTTGTCTGAGAAACACATTTTTTTTAGTTGACAAACGCTTTACCACGGATACGTATAATTCACTTCAAAAAAAAACACATGCGTTGCCACTCCTGTGTACTGAAATGAAGTGTCTTACAACCTGTTCTCATACAACTATTAAACTGCTGCTGCTAACTACTACTTGGTATCAGTAATAGGAAAGGTGGCACCAACCCTAGCGTATTACTAGTTAGAAAAGGAGTTCCATCACCTAGAGAACAGATATATCTCATTGCCTTTATGTTAAGTTTCGATCTTGTATAATTTATTTTACAGAATACATTAAGAATCCAACGTTATTAGCTTTGTACTTTGATATTTCTGTCCCTACGTCAAAATCTCAAGTAAAGGCTTAACTCGTAGAAAATACCTTAAGGCATTATATCTGTATTTCGTATGCTTTGTAATATTAAAATAGATGACTATGTATTACTGTACCTTTAAAACCGGTTTAACTGTCATATTTCTTTTTTGCTAGTAAATAGTCATTTTCATAGTAATTAAACGAAAAGGCACAAAATTAAAATATAATTATTACAAATGACGTAGGTTGAAATTTGCTTTATACTTTTTTAAAGATATAAATTTTAATTTAATTAAAATAAGGGTGACAAACGAGCACACAGTCCACCTGATAGTAAATAAACAATCTGATTAACAATCGACATGCAGATGCGTTATCACCCTTGAGGACTAAGATGGAATTCCCCGTTTCCAGTAAAAAGGGTCTCCAGTTCTCTACACTCACCATACAAAACACAGCAGCATTAAGCTGCTATTTCACGCCGGTGTTCTGTGAGAGCGTGGTTTTACCCCGGTCGAGCCAACCCAAATCCATTTATGCTACAACCATACAGTTGCAGCGTGGCTCTACCACGTTTAGGCCATACAAGCCTTGTTCAGTGCGGGATTCGAAGCCGCGGCCCTGCAGCGCCACAACCAAATGCTAAGCCACCAAGCTACGGAGCCGTCAATTAATATGTTCCGAAAGAAATTGTTACCGTCGTAATATATTTCGTTCCCAGAATATTAATGAATAATTTGGTTTTTATTCAGAATGGAAAATTTAATAAAAATATTTAAATTTTCCATTCTGTATAAAAGCCTTGTTAGAACGTATGCATAATAAATTTGAAGTTGGTTAAAATAATACAGTTCTTTTGTATTAGTCGAATCGAATTATTCAAACACCTGAAACAAACAAAAACGAATAACTTTCTCAAATTAAATAACTTTTTTCACATTATTTGACGACGAGAGGAAAAAAATGTGTTGGTAATATTATGCTTAAGCATAACAAAAAGAAATTTTTTGCATTTATTGCAGTTTTGCATGCTACGATCACCGACCATTTTACCATTCTAATTTCTCTTTCTAAGACTACATCTAAATGTACAATAACTAGAAAGAAAACTAATATAGATTATTCGCAAGCTATTAGAGAACTTCAAAAATCAAAACTTACTGACTTACTATTTTGTACCGACCCTATCACAGTAACAGATCGTCTAATAGCTGAACTCAGTGAGTCTATAAAAGCCAACACCACACACACAAATATTCCAAAAAGTCAACGTGTAATAAAGCCTTGGATCACTCCAGGCATTTTACGTTGTATAAGAAATCGTAATAAGTTACAACAAAAACTACGAAAAGAAAGCCATAACGATATATTACAAAAAACGTACATTCAGTACAGGAACTACTGCAATAATCTCATCAAAAAACTTAATCGTAAATATGAAAGGGAACTCCTTTCCAAATCTGTTAATAATAATAAACTTCTGTGGAAAAATATAAAATACATTACACACAGTAGCAAAACGAATGACGATAACAAAGAGCTAATAAACCTAAAACCTAATCCTAAAATTCAGCAAATTTCATTAACGCTTATTTCACAAATGTAGGAAAATACTTACATCTAGTATACAACCTAGTGCCTTTCCAAGACATAATCATTCTACTAAAAATAGTTCAACCTAAGTTAACCCATTCGCTCACTTAGATACTGACGAAAAAGAAGTAGAAAAAACCCTCATGAATCTAAGATCTACTAGTGCTCCGGGCTGGGACTGTATTCCTATTACCTTCCTGAAACTTGCAAAGAAAGAACGTGTTCCCATCATTACTCACCTTGTAAATCTCTGCTTTCAGCAAGGTATATTCCCAAAATCACTAAAAAAAACTTTAATTACCCCAGTGTACAAGAGTGGCGATCGAGATGTAGTTGGTAACTATAGACCTATTTCAATTCTCCCGGCAATTTCAAAAATAATAGAGAAACTTATAAATACTAGACTCTTAAATTACCTAAACAAATATAAACTTTTATCTTCTACACAATTTGGCTTCAGACAAGGTAAATCCACAGAGGACGCAGTAACTGCACTAAGCCAAATTGTAACTGAACAAGTGGACAAGGGAAATAAATGTTTATCAGTATTCTTGGACCTCAAAAAAGCCTTCGACACAGTCTCTATCCCTATTCTTGTATATAAACTGGAAAGGCTTGGTATAAGAGCCACTGCACTCTCATCTCTTTTTAAGAGTTATCTCTCGGATCGAACTCAAAGAGTGAAGCTCAATACATTCATGAGTGATGATGTCACGGTATCGTACGGCGTGCCGCAGGGTAATGTATTGGGCCCCACACCTTTTCTAGTCTACATTAACAATCTTTGTTGTCTGAAAATCGATAAAGCTCATATTCTTTCGTACGCCGACGATACTGCTGTTATTTTCACTGGAAGAGATTGGAATGATGTCAAGAAAAAAGCTGAGTTAGGTATGAGCTTAGTTGCTAACTGGTTAAAGGATAATCTTCTTACCTTAAATACAGACAAGACGAACTTTATTTGTTACAGCATCCTTAACCAATCACAACCTCGCCTTGATTTTGAAATCAAAATACACTCCTGCAATTTCTATCCAGGATTGGCTGACTGTGTTTGCCCTGCTATTAAAAAAACTGACAAAACTAAGTATCTGGGAGTGATGGTTGACCAACTGACAAAAATCTATATCGCGTTAGCACAGTCTCTACTAACATATTGCATTCCAATCTGGGGAGGGTCGGGTAAAAGTAAAATGTTGGAGGTGGAACGTGCACAACGTGCTCTTTTAAAAGTAATGCACTTCAAAAAAATAAGGTTTTCAACTGATAAACGTTACTCCATCAGTAAAGTCCTATCAGTGAGAAAGCTGTATATTCTACTCACTGTATTAAAAAAAACATAAAACCTTAACCTATGATGACAGCATAAAACAAAAAGGAAGAAAAGCAGTTGCTGTATTAAATAAAACCAAAACTGCATTTGCTAATAAACAATACTCAAGTCGCTCCGGTTTACTATATAACAAATTGAACAAAGAACAAGAGATCTACAGCAAAACATATAAGGAATGTAAGAAATTGATTACAATTTTTTTAACTCCCTTAAATTATGAGGAAACAGAGACATTATTACAATACAGTTACTAAAAGAACATATACACATACATACACCCATACTTAATACATACTCACACACTACTCATACTACATACACAAATTTATATACAACACCGCATATTACAACTACCAAATACATTAAATGAAACTAATTTTTACGGATTATATCGCGTTTAATTTTAACTTTTTAATTCCCGACGTTTCGGGTGCTTACTAAATACACTTATACACTACATATATGAAATACAACCAAAAATTATTAATTTATTGATGTATTAATGCTATGAGACTGATAGTAGGATACTAAAGTCATGTTTTTACTATCTTTATTATTCTCTATTAGTTACTTTATTTCGTTAATAATACTGTAATTTTTAGCTATGGAAGAGCGAAGTCACCTGTTACAGGCATTCTTTTGCTTACTAGGTGACCTCGATCACTGATCATATAATGTAACTTTAATGTTTGACGAAATAAATAATAATTTATTATTATTAATTTTATTATGTGATAGGTATAAGGTAATACTGTATAACCCCAATTTTTTCTGGTAAGTAATTAAAAAAGTAAAGTTACATAATAAAATAAAGTAAAATTATCCATAATTTTATTAAAAAATTCCACAGTTGAACGCCTTAATTATATAGGGGACACCTCGTCCTCTATATACATATGTCATTCATTGATTTCTAGTAAACAGAAACAGAAACTTTTTTATTCAATATAGATTATAAATAATACTTATTGAAAGTCACTCTTTTGTTTAATTACCACTGGTTCGAACAAAAACCTCTGTCCTGGGAAGAGCCAACAAGAAACCCAACGGGACTTTTTTTTTAAATAACAACTTACAATCATGTATGTTATACAATTAACAACACAACAAATTAGAAGGTAGCGATCACGTCATTCCCAGGAGTTATTATCATCCATAAATTCCTTAATATTATAATAACCCTTTTTATACAAACTTAGTTTAATAAACTTTTTGAACTTTGAGCAGGTCAAATTTTGTATATTTTCTGGAATTTTGTTGTATCCGATCATTCTAGTCATTCAAATGGATCATTTCGAGTTTCAGTACACTGTGATCTGTGAGACCCGCTCGATAATGTCGTTCGTCAGATATTACTATACTCTTTGGTCGTAGACCCTCTCTATCGTTTGATCCGGAACGTTCAAAAAATGTAATTGCAATCATCAATATTTTTGACGCGACCCGGGTCAAATGAACGAATAATTCACGATTGATACAATTCTAGCCCAGACATGATTGTGGTCACAAACATTACTACAGTTTACTTATAGTTTGTTTCAATAGCCGTCATAGCTCAGGGCTCTAATCGATCGCCGTAAATTTTACAGTACGCGAGCAACCCAGTTTGATTCTCGCCGGCACCAATGAAATTGTTAATTGTAATTTTAATTGCTGATTTAACTATTAAAGTAATATGTAATAATAATAATAATGTCCTTCAAACCGAATTTCGGTCACGGCGCGGCGCCCTGCCTCAACGGACACTAACCATCGGCGCAGGACAGGATTATAGTGCCCAAGTGTATGCGCAAGCACAGGTGCACTCTCTATGCCCTCACTCTCATAGTCCGATGGGACGGAAAATGACACGACCGGAGAATGATCAAGCGCAGGACCAACGGATGTACGTGTTTTCCGAAGCACGGAGGTGTGACACCGCCAACTTCCTGACTCCAGGCAGCTACTGAGAATTTCTTGATGGAAAAACTTAATAACTATTTTTTTTTGACCCAACCCGGGATTCGAACCCGGGACCTCATGATCAGCAGTCGCACTACTATAACCACTAGACCAACGAGGCAGTCATATGTACTTACGTGCTTACGTACGAACAGCTATTTTAAGCAAAAATGTGCGCTACTCTCTGTCTTCGCGCATGCGCGGTTGGTTTTTGTCGTCATAGATAATAAGTAGGTAGAATGGTCAGTATGTAATAATTGTTTATTTAGATTGAATTGTAATTAAAATAATTATATCGAGTACAATTATCTGAGCAATTTCCTTAGTCTGAGAAATAAGAAAAAAATATTTCGAAGATATGTGAAGTTCGCCAACACGCATTGGGGCAGCGCGGCGGACATTTCCTTGCCTTAAAACCCTCTCAGAAGTGAGAGGAAGCCTGTGCTCAGCAGTGGGACGTATATAGGCTGGAACTTTAACTTTTTAACTTTAGAAAACTACTGATATCCATAATCGTTATGGTATTAATGTGATTATAATAAAATATCGGATCAAAGCATCTGTTAAAGTATTATGGCATAAAGAATATAACAAAATAAAACTTTTTTTCGAACCCCGCCGGCTCCAAGGAAATTGTTAATTGCAATTTTAAGTGTTGATTTACCACGTGCTCGGTGGTGAAGGAAAACATCGTGAGGAAACCTGCAGGTCTGAGGAAAAAAATACTTCGAAGACATATGAAGTTCGCCAACACGCATTGGAGCGCGGCGTACATTTTCATGCCATAAAACCCTCTCAGAAATATGAGAAGGCCTGTGCCCAGCTGTGGGCACAGGCCTTCTCATATTTCTGAGAGTTTGGCCGTATATAGGTTGTAACTTTAACTTTAACTTATAATATATAATAACTATATAAAACTTTTTTTTACTATATCTCTACTAATATTATAAAGAGGTAAAGTTTGTAAGTTTGTGAGTTTGTTTGTAGGAAGTAATTTCTGGAACTACTGAACTGATTTTAAAAATTCTTTCACCAGTAGAAAGCTACATTATTCCTGAGTGACATAGGCTATATTTGATTGTGATTAATAATATTTTTTTATGTGAAATAACAATATTTTTCAATCAATTCCGAAAATAAATCCTAAACACTCAGTACTAAGCACCACACAAGATAATGTCATCACAAGTAAAAATTTTGAGCCCAGCAAAGTGGGCATGGGTCAGCTAGTAATATTATAAAAGCGCGAGGAGCGTATCTAAAAAAATTTGACACAGGTCCAACCTCCATTCTGTGCGGACAACGCGCATGCGAGTTTTTCGGACGTTTACGAAGTGCGTGCAGCGTGTATGCGCGTCCATACAATTTACATAACTTTCTTCTTTGCGTTCATTGTGCATCTCTATTGTTTCGGAAACATCGTAAAATAAGGATCGATTAGGGTGTCTACTGTCTACACACGTTATTTCAATACCATCCACTTTTGGGGGTTGAATAATATTGTAAATTTTATTTTTTATTTTTTTTTTAAAATACCCTTACACCACAGTAGTTTTTTTTTTCGTGCACCATGGAGGCAGCTTACATACATAAATCGCGCTAGAACATCTAGACACAAAACAATTTTTTTATAGAATAAGGGTGATAAATGAGCATGATGGGTGAGTGGGTGCTGTAGCCCATAGACATCAACATTTATTCTCAACTAGCGATCCGCCCCGGCTTTGCACGGGTGACTTCTGGATCTCGTCAACAGCGTCACCTACCGGGTCTAAATTTGAATCTAAAACATCTATGAACCCATTCAAGCACATACACAAAAAAATTCATCAAAATCGGTCGAGCCGTTTTTTAGTTTTAGCGGGGAAATGCAGATGCGTTGTCACCCCTGAGGACTACGAGGGAACGTTCCAGTAAAAAGGTTCTGCACGCTCACCATACGAAACAGCTAAACTAAAGCTGATATTTCATGCTGGTATTCTGTGAGAGCGTGTCGGTCCTCCCTCCTCGGTCGAGTCGAGCCATTCGTTCTACAACCATATAGCCGCAGCGTTTTTCTATCCCGTTTGGGCCATACAAGTCTTGTTCCGTGTGGGATTCGAACCCGCGACCCTGCAGCGCCACAACCATATGCTAAGCTAATCCACTACGCTACTAATCCGTCAATTAATATTTTCCGAAATAAATTCATACCGTAGTATATTAATACCGTTCCTGGAATATTAATGACAAATTAAAATATTGAAATTTTCCATTTTGAATAAAGGCCTTGTCGGAACCTATGCATAATAAATTTGAGGTCTGTTTGTCGGATGAGTGAATATTTCAAACGAACCAAACATTTATATTCATACAGGTTTTCTGTTCCAATGTAATCGGACTACCTATAATTTTAGACTGTCGATTAGTCAATTTAAGAAAAACATGCTATAAAATATATCACAAGTTCCGTTAACTAAAAAGTCGCAACTTTAGATGGCATATAAGAAGGTTTGGCAAAAAAATAACTTTTAATTAAAAGTAAAAGTCAATTTAAAACAACAAGAAACTGAGAAGGCGAGATAATAAGAAACACTGTAGTATACAGTGTTCCTATTATCTAGTTATCAGTATTCTATCTAATTCTCTCGCAGACTAAATCCTATAGACATAATCTTATAGGTTCTCAATTCGAGTGTATGTTTTTTTATTTGTATGTATGTATGTTACGCGATATTTTCGCAGATTGTGAACCAATTTTGATGATTCTTTTTTATTAAATAGGTTATACTTCAAGAGTAATCTCATATAAATTTGGAGAAAAAAATTCACCCCTAAAGTAGCAAATAAATAACTTCGTTTTTAGCAATTTAAAGTCGGTTTTACTTTTTTTTTAAGTTATAATTATTAGTGTCGCTTCTTCGTTTCATCGAGTTCTAAATCACAATTAATTTAAAGAAGCTTTCACTTCAAAAATTTAACTACAATTAGCTGTGGGCACGTCACTAAAATACTTATTGTAACAAATGTTTCCCACACCAATAAACACTGACGAATTAATTACGACGAAACTGTTCGCAGTAGTGAAAGTAGATTTTCGACGAACGATGCAATGACGTTATCGGAATGTTGACGATGAAAGTGGAACCGAAGGAAAAAGTTGATCATGCGATCTTCCTCGTATGGGGAATTAAATTTGGTTTGGGGAAACACTACGCTGATATTAAAGTCACTTTCTTAAACAATATGCCCTATGTATACATAAGTATGCGCGCGCGCGCGCGCGCGTGTGTATGTGTGTGTGTGTGTGTGTGTGTGTGTGTGTGTGTGTGTGTGTGTGTGTGTGTGTGTGTTTGTGAGTAGGTGTATATTATCCTGCTTAGGTAATTACTAATATGCTACTTTACAATTTCAGTGTTTTTTTTTAATCTAAACATTTTCTTACATTATTTCAATGAATCTCTTACCGGTAAGCAAAGTGTAGGGAAGCCACCACTAGATGGAGGAACAACCTGGTAAGAGTACAGGAAAGCGATGGATGTTATGAGACTGTGCTTTGTGGCATTCCGTGGGGAGGACTAAGTTCAGCAGTAGACTTGTGATGGGATGTAATGTTGATGATGATGAGAAAATCGAACTAGGTTACTCTAGTATTATAAAATTTAAGCGAGCACTGAAGATTTGAGTGCAGCTTTATTGGCATCTAGGAAAAAATATGTTTTCGTAAACAAAATATAGTTATACTGAAGTAGCGTTGGGTCGAAGAACCGAAAACCTATGGGGAAGAAATGTTTTTGTGTGGGATCCTCGTGCTAGCAAGCGCAGCGCTGCGTTATCACATCTAGCTGGAGTAAAGTAATGGAACATACAGGGAGGCGATAGGTGAAGGTACCTATATTCAACTGAGAACTGTAATACTGATAATGTTAAAATAAATTTTAATTAAATCAAACCCATTCTTTTATTACATTACACAATTTATATGATATAAAAGCTTGTTTCTAAAAATGTCTTTTACTATTAATGATGTGTCATTGTTGGTTTTGATAGCCAGATTAGATCCGCCATCTTGATTTTTTTTTATAGCCAGCAGCTGACCCTTGTCGGTCCCTGCAACATTTGTAGCACCACCAAACTATCCCTAACCCATGCCGAGTTATTACTCTTTAAAATTGGTATGGTGGTCATTTTCCTTTCCGCCATTCTGAATTATTTTCACCACCGCCAAAATTAGGTTAAATAAAAGCTTTTAATAATCATATTTCTTGGTTTTTACCTTATGGTAAAATAGTGTTATAGCAATCCGCCCCAACTTCGCACGGGTAATTTCTGAATCTCGATAACAGCGCCATCCACCGGGCTCGACTATTGCTAAGAACCATACAGGTGATCCCATAAGTACCCCACAAAAATTTCATGAAAACCGGACAAGTCACTTAGGAGGAGAAGAATTATGAACACGCGCACACTGGAATTTTATATATAAGACTGAAGTGCACAATACATACAAAGGCATCAAAACTTCATCAACTCATATAAGGCTTACCTCGTTCTTATCGAGGCTAATAGCCTCGAATTTTTAAAATTACAGCGAAGTCCATTTATTACCGACGATAAAAAAACTGGCTCTCCAAAGTATAACAAGAATCCATGTAACCACCAAGTTATAAATATAGTCATAATCCACAAGAATATACCCTATAGACATCTACATCTACTTTCGATTAAGAATCAGAATCAGAATAAAATGCAGATTTTATGTTGTCTCCCCTGGGACTAAAATGGAATGCCTCATTTCCATTAAAAAGGGTTCTCTACAAACACCTTACGAAACATTCATACCTGGAGCCACGCTGCACCTATATTATGGTTTTAACACAAAGGCTCGACAGGGGAAGGACCACGCTCTCACTATATAGCAACTTAATGCTGCGTTTCTCTTATAGTGAGTGTTAAGAACCAGACTCAATTTTCACCGGAAATGAGGAATCCATGTTAGTCCTCGTTGCTGGTAATATTCGGCGAGATAAGGACCTACAGGTCATCCGACCGAAGATATTTTTTTTATTGAGTAAGGTACACAAACATACAGTAGTTATATACAGTTCTAAAATTAAAATTATGATGGTTTTGATCTAAACTACAATCCAAAAAAGTGTACACAGTATAATGATATAACTCCAGTAGAATAACAAAAATTAACAAGATAAAAAAAATACATTAATAATTATGAGAAACACGCAAATTTCTTTTTAAATCTAACAAGGCTACTATCAAATATATCTAGATGTACGTTACTAAGCTTAATCTCGTCGTAATAGTCGGCACATTTTGACAACAGGGTTGAAAAATTTAATGTACGAAGCCGGGCGAGTCACTAGTTCAAATATAAAAACAAATCTACTTAACGTTCGTTGTCCTGTCTATTGTATTATGTGTCATTAACCTCTGAACGCCTAGGACAAATTGTCACGGTGAATAGAAGTGGTGTCTTTAAAAATAAATCCACAGGTCACTCCGATACGGAAATGGAAATTACAATTATAAAGCTCTTTTAATACGTTTAAAAACGTAGTGGTGAAAATGTAGATAAATGAAATTTAAAAATTTAAAACGCCTGAAACGAAGAGAGCTGATGATGGTCTTTAAACGACTGAACAAATTTTCTTGAAACATAGCTAATAACACTCTCAATTAAGCCACTTTTCTAATGTCCGTTCAGGAGCTATGATGCCACAGATAGACACACAGATACACATATAAATATACACACTACAAACGTATAACAGCCTTCTGTTTTCGTCAGAGGTTAAAAAGTAAGAATGACTGTCTAAACATAATTTGAGTCATATGGACCTATAAAATTGTATGTACTAAATAACACTGTAAGTGAAAATAATAAGTGAGACCAAATAAATAAAACAACAACCGTTGGTGAAATGCTGAGGCAGTAATAAAATTCAAGGATGCATATTTAACTTCTATAAGTGGCATACACCTTCAACATCCTGTTACATTTATTCGAAATTTTAAAAGAGTTCCCTGCAACACTTTCTTTTATATTGAGATATAATATTATGGAAATTCCTCTGAGTAATAATAATTTTTATATAATTTGTATTGCATATTAAGTATTAAATAAAACAACTATTAAGTACTTAATTATATTTTTATCAGAGCATGTTCTGTTTAACACTTACATATTTTGAACTAATTAAATACTGTTCAAATCGCATTTATATTAAATTTGTCTATGTCTGTTTTGTCTTGTTTTTTTTTTGATAGTAAGATATTCTTAAAATGTTACTAGAAACTTACCCTCATAATAGAATTTTTTAAAACAAATTCAAAGTTACTTACTCCCAACGTCGTTATTAAATAGTATGAAATATAAAACATAAAAAACATTCATATATATGTTAGATTATGTAAATTTTACCCTAAATTGTTATTTATTAAAATATTATTCTAGTCTGAACACAGACGGTTCTATACGACCATTAATAACAGATTCGCTTAAATTATGACGTCAATACAGCGTAAATTAAGAATTGGAAAGTTCATTTGCAAGTTTACTCTGCAGAAAACCTGTCTCTGAACCGAACGAGCACCGCTTACAAATGAGGTCAGATAATATACCAGTGGACGTACTATATTACCATTATTTTTCAAAGAGTATACAAATTGTATATTTAAGTGCAAATATATAAATAATGTTATACCGTTATCGCACTTTTAGAAAATATGAGTAAATAAGGCTTATTTCTAGGCAACAACTACGCGTCGCGTACGCGCTTCTCGTTTTTGCTGACCGAGTGACACTTACGAATGTGTGCGTGCGTAGTAAAATAGTAGGCGTTCGATATTTATGAATGACAATCAGTTAAAATAATGAATTACCACACATTCTGAATTCAAAAGTAAAAGGACGGAATTTTGATATTTTTTTAATTAATTTTCTTCACCATTCGCCTATATTATTCTGAAACTTCTCTGCAAATTTGGGCGTATATTGTAAAATAACCCTGTATATAAGTAAACACTACCGACTTGAAGTGGAACAGTAAGAGAATTCACTACCCCATATCAACCTATTCGATGTTTAATGTTAGTTGATGATTAATTATTGTTTACAGTTTTTGTATTCTATTAGGTTTTTTATAGTATAAGGGTGACAAACGAGCTCACAGTCCACTTGATGGTAAGTGCGATGCGTTGAAAATGTGCATGCGTTGCACATTTGCAATTGCATATGCGGAGGCGTTGTCACCCCTGAGAACTAAGATGGAATGTCTCGTTTGCAGTAAAAAGGGTCTCCGGTTCTCTACACTCACCATACGAAACACAGCAGCGTTAAGCTGCTATTTTACGCTGGTAATCTGTGAGAACGTGGTCCTTCCCGGGTCGAACCGACCCATTCGTGTTATAACCATAATATAGCTGAAGCTTGGTTCTACCACGTAAGGTTACATGCATTCGGAGTTTACCTCTAAGTGCTTGTATTTTAGTTGTACTTTTGATAGACTGTAATGAATAAATATACTATATTATTAAATGACTAAATAAAAAAAAATTGTTCATTTATTTTCAAATAGTTATATTATTGCCGGTGAAACTTTATAGGTCTTTAAAACAAAAGTGAATAGCTAAGACTTACCATTAAGTGGGATATGAGTCAAGCATTGGCATTAAATAGTTAAAAAGAACTAAAGGAGTAAAAGATATTTTTTTAAATTTAGCAAAATATAAATTTGAAAAAAAAAACCGCTACTTGTTTATAAAAACAAAGCTTATAATTTTAATGATGCAGTGGTACTAGTGGTACTAACGCTGTTAGTTCAGGGTCGAACTAGAGCCTGAATCTGTGTAAA
The DNA here is from genome assembly GCA_029286625.1 of Parnassius orleans. Classification (NCBI taxonomy): domain Eukaryota; kingdom Metazoa; phylum Arthropoda; class Insecta; order Lepidoptera; family Papilionidae; genus Parnassius; species Parnassius orleans. The sequence continues at coordinate 548,822 of JAGSMP010000057.1, forward strand.
CTGAATTAGGCATCTCGTAGTTTCCTGTTTCGCTTTTGATAGTCACGTGTAATACTTAAGCGAGTTGTTGCTTGTAAACGTGTACTGGGCGATTCTGCTGTCAGAGTGATTGGTAGTCACACGTGTTTCAGCGATTTTTATTGTATCAAATTTGTGTTGAGCTTCGTTAATAATTGTACGTGTTCTGATGTTCATTTCTAATTAACTGGTAAGTAGAGGTAGTTAATTAATTTATGTAATCATAATTAAAACAGTGGATGTAGGCGGGATAGATTCAGAACCACCGAATAAGGGCAATCCGTTTGGTTACAGTCCCTCCAAACGAAAATCTACGGACTTAACACGTAGTATTCATAAAAAAATGTAATTCACGTGGATACGTCATCAGCATCATACCAAAATATTTATACCCACCCAGATTTTTTTTAAAGAAAAATGTACAGATATTGATAAAGGGCCTTTCATAATCCATCTTAAACCTACATAACCCGATCCGTCATCTGGTTATACGATCCGACCTGTCAAGATCGGCCTTATTCTATCCCAAAATAAGGTTTCCAATATTGAAAAACAACAAAACTAATTTAGATCGTAATAGGATCTCAATAGCTTTTATAACTGCTTCAGATGCCAATAAATTTATTGATTCATATTTTCTAACTAAATGTTAACTATCAGCAGTCATTCCAATCTTCAATATTACCAAAATGGGAGTTGTTAGAGGTATACCAACCGACACTTCCATGGAGGAGTTAGTGTGTGATTCAGAACTACCCCTGGTAGAGGAGAAATTATAAAAGCTAGGAGATTACATCAAAAAGTAAAGAAAGGTGGTGATATTGAGTTGGTGGCTACCCAAACCATTGTCCTTACATTTTAACTCAAAAGCTACCTTCTCACTGTTACTGCTTCTATGCATCAATTCCTGTCGAAACCTACTTACTCCGTTCCATACAGTGTTTGAAATGTTATCGTTTTGGTCATATCCTATATAGCTTCGAAATGCGAAAAGAATCTTAATATCATTCGCTCGATATCAGGAGCTTGGTGGGGTTCTCATCTTTACTCCCAAAAGCTTCTGTATAATGCCTTGATAAGAATCCATTTAGACAATGCTTCCTTTTTGTGGGAAAAAGAGTGCGCTCAAAACTTTGGATCATATTCAACTAAAATGCCTTCACATTATTACAGGGAGTCCACCCCCACTAATGCTCCCCAGGTCGAATGTGGTGAGGGTCCTCTCTTTCTTCGCAGGAAGTACCTTTCATATAAATTCTGGTTCATAAAATCTTTTCGTCATAACCATCCACTGTTTCATATACTACATTATCTTCATCAGCAAATTTCAATTTCCCCATACTGGCGACATAAAAATATGCCATACCTTTTAAGAAACTATATCAAGTTTTTAACTATTCAATTTACAGTTTTCCAAAATAGCATTAACTTACTCTTCTCATTTCTTTACGAAGCGCTAGTTTTTAATCCAAATGTAAATAATTTTTGTATACAAGTTTTCATTTACTTTGTTGTCTTGACATTGGCAGAATTCTATTAAGAGAAGTTATAATGTAAAGAAGAAAAAAATGTGTGCTGTGCAAATAAATATTTGGACTATTTCTATGTGATAAATAAGTTAAAGTTTATTTATGATAACAAACTGTTTCAACAGTAGTATCAGTAATATAATCACATATTTATTTTAAGAAAAAAGCAAAGTTTCTTTGTACTTAGTACCTTTTTAACGATAACTATTGCTCTCGTCTAATAATACTGCTCGAGGGCCTGAAAATTTTTACAAGAATTTGAAGTGAATTTTCATACGAAATATGATATTTTCTATTCTATTTATTTTAAATAACTTGATTAATACGAAAATATTACTTGTAAATATACATAAATATTATTTTCTTTTACTTCTATAATGTTATTATCTAGATAAGACATTATAATAAGAAAAAATATATATTATTTTCATAACGAATCATAACAAAAATAATGGAGTTAAGTTGTAGAAAACTCTTACATACTGTTTTTATATAAGAATATGTTTGTAGACTTCAATATTGTAGAAAAGGTATATCATATTTAGATTTTTATTAATTTTTTTTTACGTGTTAGAGCCATGCTGCAGCTATATTATATAGTTTTAGCACGAAAGGGTCGGCTCGACCGGGGAAGAACTACGCTCTCACAGAATACCAGCGTAAAATAGCAGCTTAACACTGCTGTATTTCGTATAGAACCGGAGACCCTCTTTCCTGGATAAGAGGCATTCCATTTTAGTCCTCACGGGTGACAACGCATCTACATTTTGATTCTTTATTGAGGATAGATGAAGATGTCTATGGGTCACAGCAACCACTTACCATCAGGTCGACTGTGTGCTCGTTTGTCACCCTATCATATAAAAAAAAAACATATAACCTAAGTGACAAATGAACTTACAGAACACCTGCCACCACCAACGTCAAACAAAGAAGGGTATCAAACAAACAACAAATCTGTAGCTTAGTTTCTTAACTAAAGGTGCTCATGGATAGCAGTAGCTAAAATAAAGTAGTTACAGTCCATCTAAATAGGTGGTCTGTAAGTTTGTTTGTGCTTCAGTTTTATAAAAAATATAGTGAAGTTTAAAGTCACTCAGCGAGTTATGAAAAGGGCTATGCTCGGAGTTTCCGCGCATTATAGAATCATTAAATAATATTTATAATAGCTACTTGTTATACTGTAGCGTGGCTCTACCACGTATATAAAGAAGACGTAACAATCTAAAGATAGTGATTACGGATGGGCTTTCGCATTGAACCCTCGTTAATGTCATTTTAATTAAGACAAAACAATACTACATCCATTAAGAGAATAAGATAAACATCTTAAGGACAATAAAGCAAAATTTCTAGCAAGAAAACAAGCTTTAAGATTTTTGTGAAATGATTTTGTACTTTCCCATACTTAAACTTCGTTTTTAGACATTATATTGCTAAAACAAAAGACGACATTCTCAAGTTATATAAAATAAAATAAAAGATAACCGTTTGTACGTTAAAAACATCATGTAATGGTAAAGTATAATAAACATATTGTATTTTTTTTAATATCTTACTAACAACATCTTTTCAAAAAATCACCGTGCATTTTTCGAGGATAAGAAGTATCCCGTGTGCAGTTCAAAAAATAAGTCCCCTTCATACTCAATTTCAATAAAACCCGTTTAGAAAATTTACGCTCCAGATCGATCCCACAGGGACCGTGCATATTTCCGGGATAAAAAGCCATTGTCGTTCTCCGGACCATAAACTATCCCAGAAAATCCTGTCGATCTATTGCTCTGTTTCTGGTTGAGAGAAAGATATACAAATAAACCAGTAAATTACTTTATATTACCGATATAATATTAAGGATAAAGATATCCCTACATAATTTAAAATTAAAATTTTGTACAACTGAATTCAATAAATTAAAAGAGTTTAAATAAATTATCAAGAATAACTCATAAATTATTGGTCAAACCTTGATAAAATTTATATGGAACCACACGAGAAACACTAGCTTTCAAATGAAAAAAGAATCATCGAAATCGGTTCACCCAGAAAAAAGTTACAATTCGACTGTATGTACAAGTAAGTACATACAGTCGAATTGAGTACCTCCTCCTTTTTGAAATCGGTAGAAAAAAAGAAATATATAGAAAGATAATCATATTAAGAAATATATTTATACATAATAATTTACATGTTATGTGAGCGTGACTAATTTTAAGTTGTATTTTTTATTTAAATATGAACTACATAAAAGATTTTGATGACAACTAAAACAACAATTCACAATGCAATTATACTCTCCTTGTCCGAGACGTTCTTTACAACATGTAGTACGCCGTATTTTATACCAGTACCATCACAGTTATCCCAAGCTCCTAAAAAAAATTTTGGAACGGCAGAATATATGTACAACACTATATCCACCTGTACGTCAAACGCAATGTCATTGCGTTTTTTTGTGCCAGCCGTCACGGTGTGTTTTTATAAATTTCGTTATAAAAATCAAATATGTTGTGTAATATTAAATGTTTTGTATCCAAAACCTACCACAACTGTATTTATTACATGCTTGCGAGGTAATATTGGGTTATACTTTGGAAAAAGAAGATATTCAAAATGGAGCAAACTGATTAAGGTAAACAAGAATCATCTTGTTCGGAGGTACGTGTTAAAATCTAAAAAAAATCACTTATTAATAAAGTCAGATTCACTGTGTATTGAAACACTTAATACCTAACAAGTATGATTAATTATCAATGAAAATCCACTATTAAGCTTTAATAACATAACCTCGTCACTCGTATAATATGAAATAATAAATAGGTATTTCCAACCAATAAATGTAGGTTGAGATATATATAGAGATTCGTTGAGAAATTGGAGTGATATATTTAATATGTTTTTCTTACTTTCGTGTTCAATTCGTCTTTTGAGCATTAGTTTGGCAGTCGCCATTTATCATAGTCATGGGGCAAATTGCACATGCAGGTGATTTTGGGACAGTATTGGGAAAATAGGAAAAGGAAAATACTTAGGTTGATACACTATCACCATCTTGTTGGACAATATATTATGCAATACTGAGATACAAAAACAAATACTATGGGCTTAAAACTGCTGGAAAAATATATTACATGAGTTATATGGATATGTTACAAACAGACCATTAGAACTACTACTTCGAATATATATGGGTTCATGTATATATGATGAAATAAGAAATAAAATGCCATCAACATCTTGGGACAGGATTTTCTGGTTTCTGGCAGAATTACTGAGGACTTAAAACAGTTGGAAAGAATATCTAGCATAAGTTATATAAAATGCTATATACAGACCATTAGAGCTATCACTTAGAGGATATACATGGTATAAATTACTCAGGCCATTAGAGCTATCACTTATGAGGATAGACATGGTTAACTATTCATACCTTAGAGCTATCACTTAAGAGGGCAGACAGATTTGAATTGATATATAAAGCGTTACCATTAGTGAAAAGACATTAAGATGTGCTAGGCCTCGGAAGACATCACTGCAGGCTTTAAACCATTAGAGCTATCACTTAGAGGATAGACATGGTTAACTATTCAGACCTTAGAGCTATCACTTAGAGGGTAGACAGGTTTTGAATTGACATATAAAGTGATACCACTTAAAGGAAGACATTAAGATGGGCTAGGACTCAGAAGAATTCATTGCAGGCTTTAAACCATTAGAGCTATAACCTAGAGGATAGACATGGTTAACTATTCACACCTTAGAGCTATCACTTAGAGGATAGACATGGTTAACTATTCTGACCTTAGAGCTATCACTTAGAGGTTAGACAGGTTTTGAATTGACATACAAAGCGCTATCACTAGAAAGTAAAACATTGTGCTGTACGGGGATTTAGAATAAAATAAATAATGGTATAATTTTTATTACAAAGGTGACTAATATTATGAGTACAACATAATGAAAAGTTGTTACAAAATTACACATGTAAAAACAACAGAAAGTCTCAGGGTCAGGGGTTCGTCAAAAGAAGTTCAAAACTTGTCAACATAAGAGAACCCCACATGATCGCTGGGCATCAAGATAGCAAATTATATTCCAACATACCAAACATGTAAAAGGGCAGCAGTTCCGAAATTATATACCCTGAGATTGCAACTAAACTTTTCATTATTTTATCAGAAAATTCTGATTTGGGGAAGAAATAAGTGCTATTAATAAACTTAACTTATGGTTTTATTAAGGTTATGTATAACTTGAGGACCCTTAATAATTGGCTGAACAAGTAAGAAATAATAACTGAATTCTGAGACGAAACTACCCTGCTGCTCAAGGTGAGAGTAAGTTTACTAATCCTTAAAATTGTAATTCCCAAACAAATTATGAGATTTATAGATACATGTTAAAATTTAAAGACAGTATATTATTACATATTATTATGTAGACACTTTTAAAAAAGTTACATAATATTCATCCACCTTCTGTGTCGAAGGGGAGGCTTATGTTCCGCAGGGACTTATAGGCTTCAACGGAGGGATGGATAATATGACATGGAAGTAAGAAAAGATGTGATATGAGAACTGTTTTCCCTTGATATTGAATATCAAGAGGTTACAGGTTTAAATAGTCTTAAAAGATTATACATTTTAATCTAACTGTTTAGAAAAATCTGAAAGATTGAATATAAGCTATTATTTTAATTATATCTTGGCTCCATACGGAGCTTATGAAGCCAATTTTGGCATGTCTGCAAAACAAAAATAATATTGTCCACCAGCAGATGGAATTACAATAATTTTCTTAAATAATTAAAGGAATAATAAAAGACAACAGTTAGCCTGTAAATTTTCATGACCTTAGTTTTAATGTAAATTTTAAGAAATTAACAAACTATAATTAAAAACTCGGTAACAGAAAGTAAACACCGAATTATTGTTATTGATATAATAAAACTACTTAAAAGAAAGTCATTGAAATCAAAAATTAGCCTATGGAGCAATTTTCTACTGTTAGGTACATTCTAGCCATACCATGATTAATGAATAAAATTTAAACAAAGACACATTGTTGCATCCGAGCTGTATTATGTAGCTTAGTATAACCTAAGTTACAAGAAAGATAGCAGTGTTTAGCATAATTAGGTTTTAAATATAATAATGAGGTGCAAAATCCATCAATGGCTTACAGCGGTACATAAAATATCCTTTGGGAAAATATAAAACTTACAAAATTCACTACTTAAAACAATTGTACATTGAACAATTAAAAAGAAATTTCAAAATGATTATAGTAAACAATTTTAATATTATAAGGTATTTAAAGGTTATGACAAGTTAAAATATAAGTTATATGTTAAGTACATAGTAAAAATGGTAATCTTAAAAAAAAAATGTTTTGTTCAGTTATTTTATGTTGGGTTTCATACCTACCAGGTTATTATTACCTTCATATAGTAAAATAACTATGGTAAACATACATACAATAGAGTTATGTCTGACAGATGCATAAAATAGATTACAAAAAGATGTTAGCAACAAATTAACTTGCTGTAAAAGGAAATTATGGAAAAATACTTATACACATAATTGTGATATGAATAGCTACTCTATAATTGTGCATAAGCCATTTAGGTTGCTATCAGTAATATAAGGTTAATAATGTTGTGTTTTTAACTATTATGTACATAATAATGTATATGGAAGGTAACAAATTTCTGATCTTAGATGGTAGTGAATAATATTGCAAATAATAAAATTATTAAAAAGCATAAAGTTTTTTGAAATAAAAACGGACAGTTCTCAACTGGGTGGAAAGAAGCCATTGGAACTGAGACAATTTTTTGGGTCTTAGTCCTTCATTGTGAGGAAATTACATATATTATTATTGGATATGATCGGATATGATTTATATTATTATTGGATATGAAAGTAGTATATGCTTATAATTTTGAAAATTGTAGAACACAATAAAAAACCTTTAAAACAAAACAATAATATAGATATTTTGAATAATACTTACTACAAATAAATAATACTTATGGTGTACAATTTTACTCAGAGTTGATAAACCACTGCTTTATACATTGACAAGATAGAGAGGGTTCTCTTTCATTAATTATTGAGGATTCAATTCTATCAATTAAATGAAAAATATTGGAAATTATATATCGATCTGAAATTGAGCCAAGTAAACAAAGGATAGTCATAAGAAGTCTTTCAAGTGTATTCAACAAGATCATAAAACGGTGTCAAAACTAAAAATTTATCAATTTGTACCGAGAAATAATAATACTATTACACAGAACAATCGTTTTCTGCAGGTATGACCCAGATACCATGGCAGTTATATTAGATTGGGGGTGATTCTTCTATGCATTTCCACTAGTTGCTATGCTGTTAATATGCTGTCAAAAAATTAAGTTTATAGAACCATAGGTTTTTGGTTGTCCACATAAATGTGAATCAAGTGCAAAGGCATGTTAAATAAAAGATTCGAATTAGTCATTTTGAATAAAATAACAAATTATTAACACCACTTTACAGAGAATCATACACTACTATTTCACATGTTACTATCACCTCATAGGTATCTCACACATATCATAGGTACCATTAGTGAAGCATTTTGTAAAAGTATGGCACCCAATATTCATGCTCATACATAGTGAACTCTCCTTTGTCAAATACTATAAATTATAAAATTATTATTTCTATAGTACTAATTTTGCAGTAAGTGAAATGTAATTCCTTACTGGGCTTTGTGATTTTACTTTGGCCTTTGTTATAAACATAGACTTAATAATAAGTTAGTTTTATATTATTGACATCAAAATGTTGCAATAAAGATTTGAGATTACAAAATTTACAAAACTAGTAACAAGCTTAGCTGTGATGAGTCACAGGTCATAAAATTTATTAAATATTGTCCTTCATAAATATTACATTATTCCAAGTGGAGTTCAGAGGTATCGTTAAGATATAAGGTAGAATTTCACTTCAACAGCGATTGCATGGGAAAAAATAAATGAGAGAAGCTTAAGCCTTTCCTGTGAATAATTAATAGAAAGCATAACACAAGATATTGCTAAATTTAACATTAACTCACAAAAACCCATTTAGAAAAGCATTCTCAAGTTATAAGATGTTAAATAAAAATTTACTGAAATTAAACGGGAACAGATATTCCAGATTATTGTGTTTTTCACAATTACAGTTCTTCTACGGGCCACTTCTGCTGCAATCAAGCTGGCCTTATTCATTTTGAATAAAATAACTGTTATAAAATAAAGATAATTTATTTTATGTTATTAAATCAAATATGTAATATACATATAATACCTTCAAATTTTTTTTATATAAATAAGGAAAATTGCAAATTTTTCCATTCATTGGTATTATAATTCCGCAACCCTGGCTTCAAACATCTACATGTTGTAAAGAACGTCTCGGACAAGGAGAGAGTATAATTAAATGGTTAAACGAACTTACCTTAAGTGAAGTTCAACCATAATTATACGAAGCTCCTTGTCCGAGACGGTACTCCCAGCCCAACCCTCCCTGGGTTAGGGTTGCTCATCTAATCCCTTGCTTTAAACATAATGACATTGCGTTTGACGTACAGGTGGATATAGTGTTGTACATATATTCTGCCGTTCCAAAATTTTTTTTAGGAGCTTGGGATAACTGTGATGGTACTGGTATAAAATACGGCGTACTACATGTTGTAAAGAACGTCTCGGACAAGGAGCTTCGTATAATTATGGTTGAACTTCACTTAAGGTAAGTTCGTTTAACCATTTAATAAAACACCGCATAAAGATGGTTTTGAGTCTATATCAACACTTGATTGCGGCACGACTTGGAAAGAAAACCTCAATTTTACAAAATATCAGCGTATAATAGCAATATACTGTGTTTCTTAAAGAAATCAACGAGAATTGCGTAAAATATCAGCTTAGTGCTGCTGTGTTTCGTATCTTGAGTGTAGAGAACCGAAGACCCTTTTACTGGAAACGAGGCGTTCCATCTTATTCCTCAGTGGTGACAAAGAATCTGTACTTTTAATATCAGATGATGATTGATAGATTTCTATGGGTTTCAGCATCCACTTAGCATTAGGTAGACTGTGTGCTCGTTTGTCACCCTTATTCTATAGAAAAAAGAGTATTAGAGACTCTTTTTAGCCGAATACAAAAAGGAGGAGTTTTTCTATTCGACTCTATGTTTGTTACGCGATATCTTCATCAATTGTTAAATGATCTTAATTATTTTATAACTAAATATTATACTTCAAGGATGATCCCATATAGATTTAAAAATTTTAGCCCTATAGGTGGAAATGTAGAGAATACATTTTTCAATGTAACTAATTAGACGATATTCGAGTTTGCGATGTTCCAGAGTCAACTCAAAGGGTCCAAAAATTAAACCTTTAATTAAACGTAAAAGCTGACTTCAAAGATTTGAAATAATAAAATAAGTTGCACATTCAGCAACGACTTTTGAAGCTAATTTGTGGAAATTATTACTTGTAACGAGGCATTTTGTCTTTGTCCTTAGTGGTGACCACACTTCTGTTTTTTTCTTTCCAAATCAAGGATAGACGTGGTTGTTTGGGGGCTACAAAATCTGCTTACCATAAAGTGGTATGTGTGCTAAGTTTTCATCCAAGTATGAAAAAACCTGATCTTTACCGTTCTCGTGTCGCCAAAGGCACAGCACAACGAACTGACAAGCTTTGCAGACCGTATCGTTCCGAACTCACAGACTACGAATCTTGTGTTTGTAATCGATTTAAAAAAACAAATTTTTAACGAAATTTACAATTATCATCTTTTATGAACATAGTACTCCCCAAAATAATGCCACAAAGCACGGTCCTAAGCCCCCTGCATCTATTGATTTCCTGCATCTCTTACCAGGTCGTCACTATCTAGCGAGGGGAGGTGCCCTACACTCCACTTACCGTTACGACGCTGCCATTCGAGAACCCTTCTTCCCCGTAGGTTGTCGGTTCTTCAAACTATATAGCCGGCTCATTGCCACTTCAGCTTATTGATCAGTTGGGCTATGTCGGTTACTATGTTTCTACTGTGGATATCCTCATTTCTAAGTGTCACGAAGAGAAATCCGCGCATCCCCCTCTCCATAGCTCGCTGAGCGATCTTCACCTTCGTCATACGGCCAGCTTTGAAGGACCACGTCTCTTACGACCATATTTCACGACCATGTGACAACACATACTGGTTTTACAATGTTTAGAACTATGATATTATCTTCAATAAAATTTGTTCACTTTTTACCCTACTGCCAAGGAAGGGTATTAAAACATATTAGGTCTTTACATATGAAATTAGCGTTTTGTCGTACTGACCACTTTGAACTGAAATATCTCCTCTTTGGTTAAGATTTCAAATTCAAATTTATAAATTCATTTAGCTGGTACATTTGAGTTTTGAAAACAGTCATTCATTTGTTTTTCCTCATTATTTTATTATTTGGCGTCGCTTATTACCGCACAATGGAAAACATGAAATATCGGTATATTTACGAGTACGAGTTCTACGTGGCACCAGTGCTGCAGAAACAGCTCGAAGGATTAATGATGTGTACGGCGCTGGTGTCGCAAAAGAAAGCACGGTACGTTTTGGTTTCAACGTTTTCGTTCTGGAAATTTCGACCTTCAGAACCAACCTGTAGACAGCCGGGGACCAAAGTGGAAAATGAATAATTAAAGGCTATTGTGGAAGCGGATCCATCACAAAGCACTTCAAAGATAGCTGCAGGCTTCGGGGTAAGCGAACTTGCAACCACGCGTCGACTGCTGTGTTACTTTGCTCAACCAACACAATAATGAAGGATTTTAAATCGAATCATTACTTGTGATGAAAAGTTGATACTGTACAATAATCGGAAGCGCTCGTCGCAATGGCTGAACCCTGGAGACCCAGCCAAATCCTGCCCTTAACGAAAATTGACTCAAAAAAAGTTACTTGTGAGTGTTTGGTGGACTAGCGCCGGTGTCGTTCACTACAGCTTTGTAAAATCTGGCCAAACAATTACGGCAGATATCTATTGTCAGCAACTGCAAACCATGAAGGAAGAACTAGCTGCTAAACAACTGAGGTTGGTCAATCGCTCTAGGCCACTGCTGCTTCACGACAACGCAAGACCACACTGCACAACAAACAACCAATAAGTTAGATGAGCTACAATTGAATGTCTGCGACATCCACCGTACTTCCGGACCTTGCTCCAACAGATTACCATTTTTCCGGAATTCGGACAACTTCTACAAGGAAAAAATTCAACCTGATGCGGCAGTTCAAACCGCCTTCAAAGAGTTTATTGATTCGCGCCCCATGGTTTTTTAGTAAAGGATCAATGAACTACCTATGAGATGGCAAAAGTGCATAGATAATAACGGCATACTTTGATTAATTAAATATATTTTACAAAAAAATGACTTTATATTCCTCCTGTACAAAATGCCAATTTCATATGTAAGGACCTAATACTAATAGTACCCTATACTTGTAAACCATAACGCCAACCAGTATTAACATAAATTAATCCTTTCTACATCGGCAGAGGTCTGTGTCCGACAGTGTTTACTGTTCATCATCATCAGCCTGGCGCAGGGCACTGCTGGACATAGGCCTCTCCCAAGGCGCACCACTTAGCCCGATCTCCGGCTACACGCATCCAGTTTCTACCAGCCACCTTGCGCAGATCGTCGCTCCATCTGATCAGGGGGCGTCCCACACTACGTTTGCCTAGACGCGGTCTCCGCTCCATAACACGTCTACTCCACCGGTTGTCACCTCTGCTACAGACGTGGCCAGCCCATTGCCACTTCAGTTTACAAACACAGAAGGCTATGTCAGTAATCTTGGTTCTCCGGCGGATTTCTTCATTTCGAATTTTATCTACCAGAGAAACTCCGAGCATAGCCCTTTCCATCGCTCGCTCAGCGACTTTGAGCTTGTGGAGTAGCTGTATCGTCAGTGTCCACGTTTCGGCACCGTAAGTGAGTATGGGCAGGACGCACTGGTTGAAGACTTTTGTCTTCAGACTTTGCGTGTTTACTGTTACAGCCTATTAAAGTTCACTGCTTAACATAGGGCTCCCCATAGATTACCTCATGGGAGGGATTATGCCATAGGTGCCACGCTTAGCAAGCGGGTTAGCAACCGCATTTTTTTATTTTTAGTAGTTGTTAGGAAGACGCCGCTGCCCATCTCCTGATGTGTTTCCCTCTGTCACCTCTTACGACACCCACGGGACGATATGGGGTAGTGGGTATTCTTACACCGCCACTACGCGTTAGTTGATAATATATTTTCCATTAACTGCTAATATTTTCTATTCATATATTATTATCAACCTAAAATCCCTCCCTGGCAATATTTCTTTGCATTCACTGCCCGAAATAAGATACGTTTGTCTTTTTTTATTTTATTTATTAATTTATTTATTCATTTACACCATAATACCCCATAATACTGTGAATTTAATTTGTATCGTGGAGGTGTTTTATCTAGATATATTTAAAGCGCTTCTCTGTAGAAGTAACAAATAAAGTCAGTGCAACAAACACATTACTTAAAACAGAGCTGCACTTAAGTATAGCCGTTCAATGCACCCAGCAAAAAACCAATTCGTGCTTCGCTCCATCCATTAACAGTGCGACCAGAATATTGATGTAATGGGTACGTTTTACAAATAAACAAATGTTCGCTTTTAGAAAGTATTCAGTAGGGAAATAAATATAAAGTTCAATTTTGACGGCTCCGTGGCGCAGTGGCTTAGCAATGAGTTGTTGCGCTGGGGGCCGCGGGTTCGATTCCCGCACGGAACAAGTATTTGTATGGCCTACAAATAATTGTTCCAGGTCTGGATGTTTGTCCTCGTGCAATTTATGTCTGTAAACTGCCTCCACGATACAGGAGTAAATCCTAGTGTGGGGGTAACGTTTCTTTAAAAAAGAAATAAAAAATATATGACATAATCCAAGTATTTTAAAATATATTATAAAGACTCGATAGCGCAATTTGTGTTTGGCTACTACAGGCCTCGGGTTCAATTTCCGCATAGAAATTGATATTTAATTATAACATTACTAGCGATCCGCCCCGCTTCGCAAAATTGGGATTGTAAAGCCGCCTGTCAAGCGTAGAAACTATGGCATATGACCCTACAAAGGCGATCTGTGACTTATGTTTAGCAGTTGACTTTTGATAGGCTGTAAGGAATATATTTTTTTATTTGTTTTTGAAAAACGTTTACTCCACACTAGGATTTTCTCCTGTATCGTGGGAGCAGTTTCATCATCATTATCATCATTATGCATATGCAGTTTACATACATAAATTTCACAAGGGCTAACATCCAGACCCGGAACAATTATATGTAGGCCATTAAAATATTTGTTCCGTGCGGGATTCAAACCCGCGCCCCTGAATGCTGCAAAGCATTACTAAGCTACTGCGCCACAGAGCCGTCAATATATTGCTACCGATAGGAGTAGCATTTTACTTACGCACACAGACACAACAGCGCTACAAATCTGGCTTTCGGTAATAGAGAAATATACTTACGGGCATTCAGACAGTACACCGGCTGATGTTTTTTATTGTGTAGAAAAAAATAGAGTGTAATTTTTACGTGTTAGAGCTATGTTGCAGCTATATTATAGTTGTAGCACGAATGGTTCGGCTCGACCGGGGAAGGATCCCGCTCTCACAGAATACCAGCGTAAAATAGCAGCTCAATGCTGCTGTGTTTCGTATGGTGAGTGTAGAGAACCGGAGACCCTTTTGATTGGAAACGAGGCATCCCATCTTAGTCCTCAGGAGTGACAACGCATCTGAATTTTGATCCGTAATCGAGGATAGGATGCGGATGTCTATAGGTCACAGCATCCACTTACCATCAGGTGAGATGTGTGCTCGCTTGTTACCCTTATTCTTTAAAAAAAAATTGTTGAACGCAGTAGAATCCTATGTCATATCTGGTCATATCCTGTGGCCCATAGACATCTACATCTATCCTCGTGTGCGAACCAAAATGCAGATGCGTTGTCACCCGCGAGGACTAAGATGGAATGCCTCTTTTCCAGTAAAAAGGGTCTCCGGTTCTCTACACTCATCATACGAAACACAGCAGTGTTAAGCTGCTATTTCAAGCTGGTATTCTGTGAGAGCGTGGTCCTTCCCCGGTCGAACCGATCCATTCGTGCAACTACTATACTTCCTACTAATATAGCTGCAGCATGGCTCTACCACGTATAAAGTTTGTATAGTAAAGGTCTACACGTCGCATAGCTTACTTATCAAAGCATTTAAATCAGGGGTAATTTTGAGGAAATAGGATAGGGAACAAGAAATTTTCCCTATCCTATTTCCTCAAGTTATGAGGCAATCTGTGGATGTTCAGATATGGAATTTTAATAGGCTGTAATTGATGAAACAAATAATAATAAATAATAGGCAAGAAGATAAGCCAATATGCAGAGCTTAAAGAAGAAGTGACTAGAATTTGGAGACAAAGTAAAGTTTATATAGTACCCATAGTCGTCTCCACCATAGCCTCAAATTAATAAACCTGAAAGACTCAACATACATTATACTCCAAAAAGCCGCAATTTTAAGTAGTAAGAAAATTCATGCACTTGGAAGAAAATGAAATAGCTCCCCATAACACCCCACCTACATAAATACTCACTACACGCTGCATTTACTTGGCTTCGGCCCGTATATACAGTCAAAACTAGCCAAAGAGCTAAGAAACAGAAATGTTTTCCCTTTAAAAATAATAAATTCCCTTTAAGAATTAAAATTAATTAAAATAATGTCTTAATTTAAAATAGTCTACAATGACAGGCACCTGAACTAGGATAAACCTGTATCTCAGGTGTATGTGCTAATAGATATATTTACAAATATTTTCTGTTTCTTATATAAAATGAATAACATACCAACTGATTAGGGTTATTTCGGTAATATAATATTATCATTAATTTACTTATGATTTTAATTAACATAAAACAATCAGCAACTTTTCCGTATCATCGTATGACAATTTTTGTAACAATGTTCCAATTACATTTTTACAGTAACGTATTCATAATGAATAACTAATAAATTAATGTGATAACGCCACTCTCCTTTATTTGAAGTTGGTTGCAAGTGTCCTTGTTTTGCAGTAGCCTAGATTTATTAAATAAATCTTATTTACGCAGTGTTGTTTATTTAAACATAGTTTTATTTTATTTTATATATTTTCGTCTTTCTTTGTTTAGCCAGTCTAACAATATTAATTAGGTACTCGACATTTTTTTGTTTGGTATTTATTTTGTACAAATCAATTGGTGAAGTCAGTAATTAATCCTTAATTACAGCCTGCTTTTATATTATTTTCTTTGCTCCTTAAATTACGTAATTATTGTTTATCCATTGTTAGGATGTTAATGATTGGTTATTGCTTATTATTAAATAATTGTATAACAAAACCAATTCCTTTTACGTTTTCTTATATGGTGATAAATTTAGAGATAATAAACAATCGTTCATACATTTCTACACTCGTTAGAAACAAGGCAGTACCAGTTCAAATATAAAATCCAATATTTACTTAATACGACAAGATTTTAAATTTGCTATGATCCGTTTCATTAAGCAAGTAGACGAAGTATGATCGTAGTAACAAGAACAGGAAGGGATCATTTTGAAGATATTTTGACGTTTATTATTGATGTCGTATTCTGTAAGAGATACTTCCTGCGACAATTCACATGTAAAGAAATTTGATATTACAATTTATATTACAAAAGTCACCTCTTCAAAATTGCACATCCTTAGCAGAACAGCAAGACAAAAGCAGATTTGTGGATTAGAGATGATATGAGAAATTGTTATAAACTTAAACAATAATAGTAAGAATTAACCGTACTAGATACCTATTTCAAGAGACATGAATACAAGTAAAAGAGAATTGAAAAAATAACGAAACTTATAAAACGGCTTAAACAAAAATGGTAAGACATAACAGAACTACATAACTATTTAAATCTCTTGAGATATGAATACAAATTAAATAGAATTAAAATAAAAACTAAAGAAAGCAAATGAGACACGTAAACCCTTTTTACTGGAAAAGAGGCATTCCATCTTAGTCCACACGGCTGACAATGCATTGCTCAAACGAGGATAGATGTAGATGTCTATGGGCCACATCAACCACTTACCATCAGGTGGACTGTGCGCTCGATTGTCACCCTTATCCTAAAAAAAATTGCAAACAAGTGCATCAAAAATTTGGTGTAAAGACATAACTGCAACGACGTCTGCCCTGAATCTGATATTTCCGCAGATTTTCCATTTGTCATTTACATAAAGCGTTATATCCACAACAGCCGCGCAATTTACAAACAAAATTTCATCCAAATCGTTGAAGCCGTTTCGGAGAAAGTATTAACATTTTATTTTATAGTATTTTAATCTGGTTGGGCTGTATAAATGTACAAAAGAGAGCTTCAACTTTCAGCCGGTAATCAATTTTTTGATTTGATTTGCTTAGATTTATAGATACATGTATTGTAATATCTATGATACTTAGTTGTATTGGTTAATATCAATGATACCTTTAAAGGTGTATATTCTACAACGAAGAGTCAGAGTAGGTATATCTGTTTTACTCAAATATAATATCTCGAATTCTTTCGCGCGCTTATGGTCCGTTCTAATTTCAAATTGTTTACATACATATTTTACGTTATTATTATTTCTTCGAGTACGATGTTATGGTGTACATATAATCAAATGATATACCCCGCCTTGAAGTGAAATTTCTTCAACAGTGGAGAAAATCCTAGCATAGAGAATGACGCGCCGTGGTGATGGATAAGTTGTGTTGTATGTATTTCAGCATCAGCAGCGGCTCTTACCAAATTGAGTTCTTAATCGTTAATATAATTTATTTCTGCCTTGTTTTTTTTTATAAAAAAACATTAATCCATCAAATTCCAGTCAAATACGTGTCAGTAGCAACCTCACCACTTAATTTATTAGATCATTGAAGTGAAAACTTCTATAGAATCGTTGTGATTTGAAAATCGATGAAACGAAAAAGCAACACTAAAAAGAGACAAAATTACCCATTTTTAGGATTTAGTTTGCGAGAGAATGAGAATGAGATATAATGAATATAATGGCTGAATTCGTTTCATTCTCTCGAAGCTTAGTTTTCTATAGGTTTCACTCCCACCGCGTGTGAACGGTGTGAAAAGGTGTTTAATCCCGCTAGGGATTATTCAAACCCGATAATTTTATTTCCTTCTACATTCTATTGATCAAAGCTATTTGTTTAAAAAAATTGACAAGAATATTTAAGGTAACAAGACTTAAAATCACCTAATAATCTCTGAATCAAAGGTCTATATAAGAGCGACGGCCACTGAGGTGATGATTCTGCTTCTGATATAATATTTTTTTGTTAAAGGTACTCATAATAGGGTTGGTTGAAATTGGAACGCCGAACCAACGCTTTGGGAAGTACTTCGTAAATAAGCTATGCAAACAAGAGCTGAATATTTTGAGCTGTTCATAAATCACGTGTCAATCAGTGTCAGCTCAACGCTACCCTTGTTAAAAAGTTAAAGTTAAAGTTACAGCCTATTATACGTCCTACTGCTGGGCACTGGCCTTCTGAGAGGCATTTAGGGCAAGGCAATGTCCGCCGCGCTGCCCAAATGCGTGTTGGCGAACTTCACATGTCTTCAAAATAATTTTTTTTCTTATTTCTTAAGCCGGCGGGGATCGAACCCGGGTTGCTTGCGTACTGTGAAATTTACAGCGAGCGCTTAGCCCCTGAGCTACCACGGCTCGTACCCTTGCTGTCGTATTTATTTCCCAGAGCAGACCAGTCAGAGCAGGGACTATTACTTTCTTTTACCGTACATTTAACTTTTACTTTGAGAACATAAACAAAACTCGCGTAGTAAACGTGTTTTGTACGCCATTTTTGTTATTTTATAGTTGAACACTTTAGGGTATTGTCAGGGTTGAACACTGATGTAGAAACAACCCACATGACGTAATATTATATATTAATGTTAATTGTAGAGTAAAAGTAGAGTAATGTAATTAAAGACTTAAACTGAACAACACGTCTCCTCCTTCATTTAACAGTCTAGTTTCTGTGATGTTAATGATGTTAGCCTATGCGGCTCTTACAGCTTCATCGGACTCAGGACTTTAAAAGGAGTAATATTGTGTTCAGTTCTGTGATCACATTAACATAACATGGATGTGTTATCTAACGGCCGTTCGAACAGGGGGTGGCGGGCCCCGGCTCTGACGGCTAACTCGTATCGTTCGATGTTCTGAGCGGTGAGAACCGCCCAGGGACGCGGGTATACGGTGTGTACGCGTAATTGAAGTTTGCACACATTTATGGATAATGCCTCGCGTTGATTTATACTTGTTTTGCAATTTTATTTTTTTAAGACTCATACTTTTGCTGGAAATATGTTAACGTTTGAAAGAATCTTATGGGTAACGAAGGCTCTAACTAGTGGCTTAGCAATAAGTTGCTTCACCAACCAACAAGTATTTTTTTGACCTACAAATAATTGTTCCGGGTCTGGATGTTTGTCCGTGTGAAATTTATATATGTAAATTATACTATTCTACTTTTATTTTACAACTAACACTAATATATAATATTACGTCGTGTGGGTTGCTCTTCATCACAGTGTTCAACCCTGACAATACCCTAAAGTGTTCAAAGATACAGGAGAAAATCCTAGCGTGGAAGTAACGTTTTTTTTTAAATAAAAATAAAAAACGTTATGGTAAGCACATCAACGTTCCACATCATGACCGTAACTGTTTCGGTACATACAAAAATTCACTAACTAGTCCGTTTCGTCACTGACCAACACCGTAGCCTGACATTACCGGATCGACAGCGAATTTATGATAACAATGTTTGGCAGGCTCCGTGCATGGTACGTGCCATTACCAAACCACTCTACGCAGGCGTTCAAACGCGTTATAACGATGAGATTAGATCGATCACCGTTGTCCAAGCGAATAGCAATCGTTGCTAATTTTCTTAGCACACGCTGCAGCTATAATCTGGCTGTATCATAAATGGGTCGGCTCGACCGGGGAAGGACCACGCTCTCACAGAATACCAGCGTAACATAGCAGCTTAATGCTGCTGTGTTTCGTATGGTGAGTGTAGAGAACCGCATTCCATCTTAGTCCTCAAGGGTAACAACACATTTGCATTTTGATTCTTAATCGAGGATAGTTATAGATGTCTATGGGCCACAGCATCCACTTTCCACCAAGTGGGCTGTATGCTCGTTTGTCACCCTCATTCTATAAAAAAAAAGATAATTTTACAATAGCATCCGTATAGTTATTTTAATATAGATAATTTTTACAACAAAAACACTTTAAGTCACTCTTGATGCAATCTTCTGAACAAGTGGTAAAATTAAAAAATTTGTTCAACCGACTTCAATATGAATATAATTTATTATTGATTTTTTTAAAACCGCTCGACTCAATTCGATAAAATTTAAATGGAATCACCTGGAAAGTATACCCTTTCAAAAAAAAAAAAATTTTCCAAATCGGTTCAGGTGTCTTTGAGTAATCGGTGAACAAACATAAAAAAAGATTCCAACTAATTGAGAACCTCCTCCTTTTTTTGAGGTCGGTTGAAAATGAGCTACGACCGATCGGGCATAATAGCGGTACACACATTGACCGGGGATGATACCGTCGCTGAACTCAATGTATGAGAGGTTCTAGTGCGCGTAGTGACAACCGTGTTCTTTCCGTGCCTGATACGTTCATAGTATGAGCCATTGTGGTAGGCAGAGACCTCAGTGGGGAGCATTCACCGAACGAAATCGCCAAACAGTTCTTCCCTAATATTGAGTCACTTTTTGAGCAAAGTTGAGTCACAACTCCTAAAATTGTTTTTTTTTTTGTATTGGAACGAAGTTCGTTATCGGACGGTATGAATTTGGTGATGGGGGCTAGGCGAGAAAATGTGTAAGATTTTTCCGTCACGTACCCTTCTGACGTAGTGTAGACGGCCTTGACGGCTATAAGGAAGCGAGATGAATTAATATCCATCTCCCTCGCACTCTTTCTTATCTTGCCGTGAAAGAAATATTATTTTATTTTAAATGACGCTTCGTTTTAATAGACGCTAGTAATTCATTTATTTGTATTTGTTAATCAATAATATAATACGTTTATCAATAATAATATACTACGAAAGGAACTTCGTTCCAACCGAGTGTTCCACGACACTCACACATGTTTTTTTCTTCGTTGGTTCGAACCAAACGGATTGCTTGGTTGTTCGTAATGTGTACAGAAAATGAGTGAAATAATTTGCTTGCATCAGTCTTTGCGTCCACTATGTTGTCACCTCTGAAGACTAAGATGGAATGCCTCGTATCCAGTAAAAAGGGTTTCTATATTCATTTTAACGACTATGTTGGAACTAAAATGATGCAAATCGAAAGATTTGATATTGCAAGTAAGAAAAACTTAAAAAATCAATCATATGTTAAGTGAACATTATTGCAAACAAACACAAAAAATAATTATCACAAATTAAATAATAAACACTAATATGTACACTCTCTCAAAATGTTTCATGAACAATAGAGAGCAAAGGCAAATTCAAGGTCGCACAAATTCAACACAAATTAAACAAAGACGTAATTTACTTTAAAATATTCCTCAAAATGGTTACAATGATAAGTTGAATGGATGCCAGAGGCTTTAATTTCACTCTGTATACGTAAATAATTTATGACTTGTGTGTTGGATCATTTTTCGCCGACTTAAAAAAAAGAAGGAGGTTTACAAAAAAAACATACAGTAGAACTGTATGTTATTTTTTTGCATAGTACTCTTTATAATTACAGCCTTTCACAACTTCACTGCTGAACATAGGCCTCCCACAAAGAATGTAACAAAGCACGGTCCTGAGCCACCTGCATCCATCGACCTTCAATCCCAACGGTTGTATGTATATTAAGTGATAATATCTTCGTTAAGTGTGACCCGTTTTATGATTATTTTTATTAAATAGGTTATATAATATTTCAGGGGTAGTTCCATATAAATTTGGAGAAAAGTTCTGCTACGAAGGATGGTAAAATAGGGGATGAAAATTTAAATGGTTTTATTGAGACAAGCTAGAGATTATATTATTCATACTACTCAAAAGTACCTTTTTGTTCAAAAGGATAATTAGGAAATTTCCGTGCGAACTAGAAAATCTCAGCTATCTTTTCCCAAATATCTATCTAATTAAGAAACAAACATATCTTCGACCCGGATTCACAAGTCTCTCTTTCAAGGTCACGATGCTAAGTCAATATCGTCGGGTTCTCACATCTCTCTCACCACTCAAATATGTTAATTGACCCAACCAAACGTATGACAAATACACAGATGCAAAGGTTAGAAAACGCTTAATATTGTCTTCATCTTATTTTCTCCGTTGTTTGGATATTTACCAAAACTTAGAACAATGCAGTTAATTTACTATGTACATACGTGTATGAGAACTAAACCTCATTTGAGTAAGTACTTGAAAATCCTTTCACAACTTTCAACAAAACGAAATGGCTTAAATTTTCTTTACGAGGCGCGTTGGTAACCGCAGTATTTTAATATTTTTCATCAAGATGTTGCCATTTCTCTTGTTTCGGTTTCTTCTGTCTCGTCTTACGACAACCGAGGAATGATAGGAGTGGATTTTCTTACGGTGCCAATTAATGGTGAACATCTTCGGTGGCCTGTAACTGTAACAGTTCCTGCTGCTACCTCCATAGAAGTTACAGTCAGGTTTTAGTCTCATTTTCTGTTCTCTTCTTTTGTCACACCTACAGAAATTTCGTAAAGGATTAACATAGCCTGTTGCACAATATGAAACGTTGAAAAAATAAAAATGTGGGAAATAAGAAGATATATAAACAATTATGCTATTTGCAACCGTTATTCGTGGCAGAGCCACGCTGCTATGTTATGGTTGTAGCACGAATGGGTCGACTCGATCGGGGAAGGACCACGCTTAGTGGTGCTTTATTTTATTATTTTTAAAAGAGAAAGGAACTCTCTCTCTTAAAACTGTAAAAAAATATTCTCGATTGCCTTTCTTTTAAAACGACTTCAAAAAGAAGGAGAACCTCCTTTAACAAATACAATAACAAATAAAATAAAAACTCCGTAACAAATAAATAATTTCTTTTTAAGCACGTATTTAAAGTTTCTAAGACTTAAGTAAGATGATTAGAGTTAGACGTTAAAACAAACATTAATAATATTAATCTGGAGGTAGCCGTGGTTAACTATGACATTGGTACATCAAACTCCTCAATCCCCCCCCGCCCCCCGTGACCATGGGTGCTGTAAAGTGCTCGAAACGTCGGGAATATAAAATAAGTTAATATACGCCATAAAATCCGTAAAAACTAGTTTTAATTAAACATGATACAAGATAAATTACGTATATAACTGTATAGTAACAAAACTAGTAGATAATATCTATTAAATTTTATTTTTATTTGTACATTACATTATATAAGATATGGAGCAGCGTAATCGTAATCGATTATTCTGCGAAAATCGATTTGATGAAAGACCATCAGATTCGAAATTACCATCAGGTGGACTGTGTGCTCGTTTGTTACCCTTATTCCATAAAAAAACCGTTACAGCTTATCAAAGTCCACTGCTGAACGTAGGCCTCCACCATAGATTTCCTCATAGGGGGGATTTTGCTATAGTGTGGCCACTGTGTAGTGATGGTGTAAAAATATCCACTACTCCATAACGTCCCGTGGGTGAGAGGCTGCAGCAATCTTATGCAACACAATAATGACACAAGTATTGCCTGTTGCGGCTATATTTGTACGCGCGTCCGTATCAAAAGCAAAGACGCAAACACGTAGAAAGCTGTAACCGATAGCGATGTCGGCACACGCGACAAAATCATTTGCATTCATTGGCAACGTGCATAAGTTTGCTTTTACCTCGGCTCTGGTCTAAAATATAAGCCAAAGCGATTTATATTAAACTAGCGATCCGCCCCGGCTTCGCACAGGTGATTTCTGAATCTCGACAGCAGCGTCAACTACCGGGTCTGATTGTAAATCTAAACCATTCTAGAATCAACTTAATCACCGTCGGTCCAGCCGTTTAGGAGGAGTTCAGTCACATGCACATGGACAGAAGAATTAGGTATATATGTTACTGTAAAAGCTCAAACTACGGTAAATCCTAAGATTTTCCAGTAAAACCTAAGATTTACCAAGTCTTTATGGTAAAAGATCAAACTATTATGTGGTAATCGTTAATTTCGGACTTTTAATAGCATTGACTTAGTAAATCTTAGGTTTAACCTCAAAGACATGTAAAAAGTCTGAAAAATAGTCATGTCTAGAAATATTCGACGCATTATCGTGCTCGCAACAGTGTGCATCACCTCCCCCCATGCATGATCGCTTCATAAGTCGTGGGTTTATTACTTCTATAAATATAAAATTACAATTAAAAACTTCATTGGTGCCAGTGCAGATCAAGCTTGGGTTGCTCGAGTATTACAAAATTACGATATGATTTATTTATTTATTTCGACGAACAAGGATCATAATATAATATTACATTCATTCAAGTTAATTCTAATACTAAAATTATAAATCATTACTAAAATTAATATATCAAACGCATAAGTATTCATAATAATATTGAAAATATAATAATTATTTAATAATAATAAAATAATATAAATCAATGTAAACGTAACTCACAACAGACCCGACTTAATAATATATTAACAAAAACATAAACATAACTTATATTAATGATATAATAATAATAATTAATCCTTTATTGCAGACCATAATTTGTTAAAAATACACAGAAAATGTCATAAAATCTATGTTAGTAAAAGTAGATAATAAATTAAATAAACATTAGTTCATATATCTGGGTTGCCTGTCCGAGGCAATGGATACATGGACATGAACATGCACCCAGTGCCTCAAACAAGTACAATCGGGTTCCTCGCTAATTACGTTAAGAATGCTGTTGGCGCTCCTACGAACCCTGTGCATCAGTGACGCACTTCTTTTGCGAATAAGTGTTGAAAAATTATCTATGTGGGCGTCAAAAAACATATCTGATGCACTACAGTAACGTGGGAGCCCCAGCAACAATCTAAAAGCGTTATTATATTTATATTGTATACGTAGGGTGTTGTATGCCCGCTGCGTATATCTGACCCATAAGGCGCACGTATAAAGGGATTGGCAATAGGCCTTAAATAAAAAAAAGTTTTACCTCGGCTGTACAACGTGAGAACCGGCGGGCCAGCATAATGCAGCGGGCAGCCAGCGCCCTCCTTTCTCTTTCAATATCCTTATCATCTTTTAAATCTTCGGTAACCACATGGCCGAGGTACTTAAATTCGGTTACTCGTTTAAGTGCAACACCCCCTAAAGTTGCAGGTGGTACGAAATTAGGTTTCTTCGTGCCCACCTTAAACACCATGAGCTCATTCTTTGCAACATTATATTTTAGACCGTGGGCTTCTGTATAAACCTCACATATGATCAAAAGCCGTCTGAGTGCACTGACTGACGGGCTCAGAAGCACCATGTCGTCTGCGTACCTGATGTTCTTCATGCAGAGTCCATCAATAGAGCAGCCGACATGTGCACTCCCGAGTTTATGAATCAGTTCATTTATATATAGATTGAAAAGCGTAGGTGAGGTTAACCCCCCTTGCCTCACACCGCATTCCAACCTATACTCATCCGACAGTGCATTAGACCACCTGACCTGATTAATTTGATGACCGTATCAATAGCTAAAAATGCTAATGTACGAGACGGGTAGACCAGCCTTTCGCAATTTATCCCACAGAATGTCATACTTGACAAGTTCGAAAGCCTTTGAAAGATTCAGGAAGGCCGCGTACACTGGCGTATTCCTTAAAGTGTAATACCCCACATTGTGCTTCAGCGACAATATTGCACACTCAGTGGATAGATTTGGTCTAAAACCAAATTGTGCATCGTTTAACTTAATATGTACTTTACTATCTCTCAAGCACACTGTCAAATATCTTAGCCGCAGTTGTCGCTAATGAAATGGGCCGATAGTTGCACATATCCGAAATATCGCCGGTTTTGTTTTTCAAAATTGGAATCACGACCGTTCTCATTAGCTCTTCCGGCAAATAAGAGTGCCTCATGCATAGGGTGAAAAAGAGCGCCAGCAGTCTAGGTAAGTGCCGTCCAGCGTGCTGAAAGTGCTCGATGCTAAGGCAATCGTGACCAGGTGACTTTCCTCCAGTCATACCATTTACCGAAACAGTGATGTTATCGGGCACATGAGTTGGTGCAACAATCTGGTGATGAACCTCAGCATCGACTTCAACAGGTAACGCTGCTGTGTCTCGTATGGTGAGTGTAGAGAACCGGAGACCCTTTTTACTGGAATCGAGGCATGCCATCTTTGTCCTCAGGGGTGACAACGCATCTGCATTTTTAATTCTTAATCGAGGATAAATGTAGATGTCTATGGGCCGCAGCATCCATTTACCATCAGGGGTACTGTGTGCTCGCTTGTCACCTTTATTCTATAAAAAAAGACACTTCAATTTTATTTATATATTATACAGATTCACCATGTGCTGCATGAAGGAAAACATCGTGAGGACAACCGATATCAAGAAATGACTTAAAACCGTTTTTATGTTTCTCTTAGACCACACATCGCAGGTTTCAAGCGAAACTGGCTTGACAGCGTACTGAACATAATACGTGTATTATATATTTCAAATCAATTCTCGACAAAATTATAACATTTATTTCGCTGTACCATACTTAAGAGTTTATATTAAATTTATTATTTTAAGTTCATGAAGTATAAAAATGCACAGTCTAGTTCCCAGTCAAGGGTTTCCTGGTCTCGTTACTCACCATAGGAAACATTGCACTATAATTCTGCTATATTTTCGTTTATACACAAAAAATAATTCACCCAATTTATTGAGTATGCATATAATGCATTTTTTATTATGTTCTGCAGACCGCGACCAGTCTCAATGGAGACTAGCCATCTGCGCGGGTTGGGATCATAGTACATGCGTGTGTGCGTAAGCACAGTTGCACTCTCCATTCCCTCACTCTTATAGTCCGATTGGATGGCAATACCACACAACCGGAGACCAATCAGGCGCAGAACCAACGGTTTTACGTGCTGTTCGAGGCACAAAGATGAAACAACGTCAACATCCTGACTGTGGGCTGACACTGAGAATTTATTCACAGAATAACCAGTGGGTTATTCTGTGAATAAAATCACTCTAGACCAACCTGTCAATTTTTTTAACATAAAATTGCTTGACATGCCTAGATATTTACTGTTAATAAGGAATTCCACCATAGACCTCAGAGGTGACAAAGCACATGCAGTTTGATTCTTAATTGAGAATAGTGTCTATGGGTCACAAAATTCACTTAACATCAGGTGGACTGTGTGCTCGTAAGACGCATGAAACTTAAGTAGCATACAGAATGGAACAAATTGTGATAATCCTCGTCCTACACACCCATCAAACTACCACGCAAGAAATGATAACCAAAAAAGACAAAAAATGGGAAACATAAAACCAGAAGTATTGACAACAGTAGGAAAGTGAGGATTTATTCAAAAATTGGATTGCTCCTTGGCATAACTAGTGGTACATATAGAGCAAATTGCACCGTGTACGACATGTGACAAACTACCAACATAAAAAAGAAACCTTTACGAAGGAGAAACAAACGGGGAAAAGACATTTTTAAAATAAATAATGAAATACGGCAATTTACAATTAGTACTTTTTTCCTTAAAATACGGCAAACCAGACTGTGACATACGGCAGCTCAGATTTTTACGATAACAACACTGATAATCTATGTTAGTGTGGTTTCGACACTCGCAGTGTAGGCGCGTACGGAACGACGCTAATAATACGAGAATACCAATCAAAGTGTGAATTTGGACGTAAATAACAATACAGTAATCAAGAGAGCTTAAATAAACGCATAACATTTTCTTTTACTTTTCTGCTTTCTTTCTTATTTATTTAACTATTATTACATTTTGAAGGTACAAAATCTGTCACTTCTGCGGTGTAAAATTGCGATTGAACGAAACATTAAGCTGCTATTTTACGCTGGTATTCTGTGAGAGCGTGGTCTTTAGCCAATTGACTCGACCTATTGGGGCTAAAACCGTAATATAGCTGTAGCTTGGCTCTACCACTTGTGAAATATTGTACTTTAATTCAAAATGCCTCCACGATACGGGAGAACATCCTAGGGGGTAAAGTTTTTATAAACGAAAAACATTAATCTTATATCGTAGTAGAGCCATGCTGCAGGTACATTATAGTTGTAGCACAAATGGTCGGCTCGACCGGGTAAGGACCACGCTCTCACGGAATACCAATATTTATTGAGGCTACTAATGGTTGATTGGGAGAGAATGCCTTAAGGCATTAAGTCCGCCATATGTGCGATTTTATTTTTTGTGCAGAAAAGTTTAAATAAATAAATAAATTAGGTTCAGTTGTTTTATAACAAAATATTCGAACATGCATATCTAATAGGTAACTTACTGCTTACTTACTAAGCGGTAGGAATTATTTTCGTGTCGTAGAGACGACAGAGGGAAATGAAACAGGAGATGGGCAACAACGTCTTCCTGGCAACGACGCAATATAATAAAAAACTGCGGTTGTCAACTCGCTCGCTAAGCGTAGAATACGACGAATATTCTACCCTCAAAAGGGAGATCCCTTTGAGAGACTATAGGGTTAATGTTCAGCAGTGAACATTTGATAGAATTTAATAATAATGATGAATTATATACTTCTGCTTATATTTTTTTTATTTTGTTATATTTTTATTTAAAATAAAAAATGGAAAGTCACAAAAATGTACGTTTGGTACATTGCCAGTAAACTAAATTCTATTTTGTCCTGTGTGTATAGTTCTCTAAAATTTTAACACGTGTTAAATGCTTTCTACACGTGGTATTACCATGCTGCATCTATATTATAGTTGAAGCACGAATAGTTCTGCTAGATCAATGAAGGACCACGCTCCACAGAATACCAGCGTAAAATAGCAGTTTAATGCTGCTGTGGTCGTATGGTGAGTGTAGAGAACCGGAGACCCTTTTTACTGGAAACGAGGCATTCCATCTCAGTCCGCAGAGGTGACAACGCATCTGTTTTTCAATTCTTAATTGAGGATAGATGTAGATTAGACCACAGCATCCACTTTCCATCAGGTGGACTGTGTGCTCGCTTGTCACCCATATCATATAAAAAATATATATACTTATATTTAAAATGTTTTTATTTTGCTATATTTTTACTTATAATAAAAAAATGGAGAGTCACAAAAATTTACGGTTGAAGAGCATTGTCAGTAAATTAAATTCTATTTTATCCTGTGTGCATAGTTCTGTAAAATTTTAACTAGTGTTAAATGTGTTCTTATTACACAATGAAGGTACATGTAATTAGAAGAGCTTTTAATTTTGTTTACTGTCGCTTATCAGAGGCAGTTTGCAAAAGGATAATGAGACGATTCTGCCTTTATTAATATAGAGCTGTAGTTAATTACTTTCTTAGAACTCTATTAATATATAATTGAAAACAGTATAATAAATTAATGAATTTTATTAAAACCGCTTTCATTTAGTATCATAGTAATTTATGAGCGCAAGTTTCGACAAAAGATTCAATAGTTCGTTTGTCACATAAATTTTATATAAAAAAAATAAACAGTGCTTTGCAAAACTTATAAATATTAGAAAATATTTTTCATTTAAAAATTCTTTGAAATCTATTTTCCATAAAAAATCGACGTCAATTGCTCAAACTTGCTCTCACTTTTTACTATGTGACAATAGAAAGAGACAGCCATGTAGAAAATTAATATTTAATTTAAGTACGGCTAAGCAACCGTTAGTATTTATTTCTGTTAAATATTGTATTTATTTTTATTGTTGTTATTTACTAGCTGTTCCCCGCGCCTTCGCCCGCGTGTAATTTATGGTTTAATTTTTTTGCGCGGAACCCTAATTATTTTTCTTAAATAAAAGTAGCTTAAGTTACTCCTTATAACATCAGCTATCTGCCAGTGAAAGTCCTGTCAAAATCGGTCCAGCCATTTCGGAGATTATCCGGAACAAACAGACAGACTGACAAAATTTTAAAAATTGTGTTTTTGTTATAAGTACCGTATATACTTTCATATTGTTATTTTGACATTACAAACAGACACTTCATTTTATTTATTTGTATAGATTTAATAATTCTGATTTTTAAAATTAATAATAAAATATTATTATTATGAGAACAGATTTAAAAATAGAATTGAAATAAATTATTTCAACAGTTTTTAATAGTTTACTGTCTGAAAATTGTATATTCATTTAAATTCAAACATAATACGTAATAATATTATATATTCTTTGATAATATGTGTCTAATATATTTGTTTTATCGAGGCGATGGTTTATAGTTAAGCCAGGATCCGATTGGTGGCACTTTAGTCAAGTTAATAACAAATTTTATTTTTATAGACTAAAATGACTTGTTCCTTGGTGCCGGTGGGGATCGAACCGGGTTGGTCGCGTAATATTGCTACTACGCGCGTAACGCGTAACTTTAACTTTTTAACTTTAAAATGACTATATTTGCAATAAAATATTAAGTAGACTTAATTTCAAAAATGAAACCACAAAATCTGAACCCATTAGGTGGTGCATTGTAACGATGGGCGATTATTACTAAAACTAATCGAATTAGTCGATTGTTCAGTTTAGTCGATAAAATTCGATAACAATCCATGTTAGTCGATTGTTATCGACGGCGTGCGGCGGGCGACAATGACTGACACGGTTACCGTGTCAACTTTAACTACTAATTTGTAACGCAGCGCACCCATTATGCGTACTACTAAATAAGTAGTTACAAAAGATGTTGTGCGGTGCGCCTGCGCTTGCGCTAAGTCTGTGCGCCACTACTTACGTTACGACTGCAGTTATTAGGTATGCGATTGGCGCCAATAGATTATTCAATTGTCTGTTTTGTATTGTAATCAAACCATTGAATGAGGGAACATCCATTCAAGACATGATGTTAATGGTTAAATTTATTAATTTGTTAAAAGTTATTTGTAAATTTTTTTAACAGATAAAATTAACAGTTAAAAATCTTACTTACTTTTGTATTGAATTATTATTTTTAAATTGTTGATGTTAATTTTATTGCTTAAATTTTACGCATGAAATTCAATAAACATTTTTTCATACTTTAATAGGTACATGACTCTAGTATTAAAAAGTCTTTCTTATTAAGCTAAGCCTATTTACAAATTTATTAATTCAATATTTACATTATATTATGATTTTAAGCATCGCGTCAAACCGGTCATTCATAACCCGCGTGTGACCTTTCTCTAAAACGTCAATATTCATTAACCAACTAAAGTAAACAAATTAAAATATGTATTATGTAATACTTAAAAACAATCGTCGCATTCAACACTGTACCGCACGCACCGCCCTGATGTGCGATATGCGTACAATTAGTAGTTTGTCGATTGTTATTCGAATAATCATGGTGAGGAACTACTAAATCGACAATCGAATGCGCACAGCATAATTTTCGATTCAGTCGATTGTTTTTGCAACAATCGCCCATCGCTAGTGCATTGGTCGTGTTTATTAACTAGAGTAGAGTAGGTTAGTAGAGTTTTTACACGTGGTAGAACCATGCTGCATATATATTATAGTTGTAGCACAAATAGTTCTGCTCAATGAAGGACCACGCTCCACAGAATACCAGCGTAAAATAACAGCTCAATGTTGCTGTATTTCGTATGGGGAGCATAGTGAATTGGAGACCTTTTTTACTGGAAACGAGGCATTCCATCTTAGTCCTATACATAATTGCTAAAATTACTCAGCTAAAAGTGATATGGTTAAGTTGCATAAAGAATATACTTTTGTTTTAAAAGAAAGGATGAACTTCAGAGAACAGTCGATGAGTTTGACCAATGCAGCAAGGAATATGAGGAATCCTCAGATTAATTGCTGCATTGCAATTACAGTTAAGTGAGGCTAATGAGCAGATTGTGCAATTAAAACAATACATAGATAACTTGAAAGCGTCCCAAACTCAAAGTCTGTTCAATGAGCTCATAGAATGTGAATCTTCTAAATCATTGCAACCTCCACAACAATCGATTTGAATGGTGATGATTATGTCACATCAAGAACAGCAGCAAGGATTACCTGCAGTAGAAGAAAATTAAAGAAATACATAAAAATTAATAAATATATTAGGAAAGTACAAAAGTTAATTAAAACTAAAATTAATGTCAAAATTATATAAATGTATGTAAAGAAAAGCAAGAATTAATTAATAAACTTAAATTATATTCAATTGAGGTGGAAAATATGAATAACTGTTATGAGACTGATATAGAGTGTCTAAATTTAACAATTTTATCACTTAAAACTCCTACAAAGTATATCGAATAAATATGAATCGGCTCAGGATGAGATAAAAGAACACATATTGGCCATGAATGATCTGGTAAAGTCATGTAAGTATAATGAGGAGCGCTTTGACTCCTTAATTAAACATCAGAGTGAGTATCAGCGCCCATACCAGGTTCATCAGACAATATGTGTAAAAATAATGATAACAGTAAGGACTCATTTTTTTCACCTACACTCTATGACAGTACCATAACAAAGAATATTAACTTAAAAGTAATTTAAATATTAATAAAAATAAAGTTATTATGTATTGTGATGACAGGCAAAAATTTGGGCACAATGTTAAATAACTGTTTAAAAGGACATCAGGTTAGTAATTGTTGTATGCCTGGAGCATCCTTTAGTCATATAATGAATAAAGTTTTAACTAAAGTTTTGCCCTAATAGCACATTAATAATTTTGTTGGGAGAAGAGGCAATGTAAACAAAACTCAATTATTAAAATATATTGATCATCTAAATACTTTAAATGTACATAAAATTATCTTGTTTACATTGCCTTACATACAGGGTTGGCCACAGGAAAATAAAATAAGATACAATTTAAATTTATTAATGAATAACTTTTCATTTAATAACAATATAAATTTGACATCTAATTGTTATAATTATAATAATATAATTAATTTAATAGACATAAATAATTTAATTAAGAAATTTTGACTAGAGATAAGTATTACCTATCCAAATATAATTTAAGACAGATAGCAAATGTGCTATCTTATTGTTTATTTATTAACTCAGCCAACGACTTGGCTACACCGACATCTGCTTCTTTTGAGCAGTGTAATGACTTAATATGTAATTTGGAATCAGTTCCAAGTAATTTAAATAAGAAAATGAGACAATAGAGGTAATCTCTAGCAGTTATAATAATTTAAATAATTTAGAATGTAGCTTACAAAACCTTCATTGTATGACTCCACAGAGTGATAATAAAATTGTTTACACCTGGTGCATGAGAATATACAAGGCATGATAGGCAAAGAGCTAGAAATTGAATTGTTCTTAAATAGCAACAATATTCATATTTTATGTATTACTGAACATTGGTTAAAAGCTTATAACATAATGTTTAATTTCAGTAATCACCAGGTGGTCAGTTCGTTCAATAGAGAAACGGTTTTAAGAGGTGGCTCGTTAATATTAGCTAGTAAATTATTATCATGTAAGGAACGTAAAGATATTGTGAGCCTCTCTGTTGAGCGAACTGTAGAAATGGCATGTGTTGAGTTTGAGCACCTCATTGTTGTGCATCTACAGACCCCATGTTCTATATACAATACTTTTGAAAAAATTATGGAGGAAGTTTTGTTGTTTAATAAACAGAATAAATCTGTTGTAATATGTGGAGACTTTAATATCAATCTCCTAGAAGCTTCCTCCACCAATATTAAATTTAGATCATTGTTTAAATCATATGGTCTTTTAATTTATTTTAGAGCCAACGCGTATTACTGAATGTAGTGCATGTATAGATAACATTTTACAAATGTTAAGCCGTTGCATAAATGTATAATTCAAAATTGAGTTCTGATCACTGTGGACAGTTAGTTTCGTTACCTTATGTTCACAAAGAGCAAGTAGATGAGAAAATTGTGTTTGTTCCTGTAAATGCACGTCGCTTGGAAGTTTAGAAGTAACATAGTGAAGAAACTTCCATCACTTTCATACCAAAATGATCCTAATTTTTGTATGGAACAGTCTTTAAACTTATTTGCAGTGAATTTGATAATATTTTACTTCTAAAACGTTCTCCTTGAACAGTCGGAAGGCTTTCAATGAATGGGCGACAGTAGGAGTCCATAAGAGCAGACAAAGGTTATATGAACTTTACCATGAAAGGTCTTATAACCATAGCGTCGAATTTAGGAATATGTTAAAAATATTCAAAAATATTTAAAGGAGTGCTCCAAAGCCAAGTCTTTGCATTTGAGCAACAAAATTAAGACGGCTTCTAATAAAATTAAAATGACGTGGAGTATAATTAATAGTGAAACTGGTAAGGTCAATTCTCGCAATTCAAACTACCGGTTGAGTTTTAACAACAAATTAACGGAAATGGATCAGGATGTTGCAATGGTTTTGAGAAGTATTTTACGGATATTCCGATCTTAACCACTATGTCACTGAATTCTTCTCCTGCCGTCGCCGAATCATTGCTTAAAAAAAATGTAAATGCGTGTACAAAGAATTTTACATTTCATAAAATATCATCAAAAGATATTGTAAAATATTTTAAAACTATTGATGTTAAGAAAACTGCGGATATGTGGGGCATTTCCGTTAAAGTTATTGCGTCTATAATCGATATAATCGCGCCTCAACTAGCTATTATTTTTAATACTAGTATCGAATATGGTGTGTTTCCTGATTTGATGAAGCATAGTAAAGTAATACCTTTATTTAAATCTGGTAGTACATTAGACCCCGCCAATTTTAGACCCATTTCTGTACTGCCAACACTAAGTAAAATTTTGAAAAATTATTCTTGATCAAATGTTAATTTTTTTAATGTTAATAATTTACTTCATAAAAATCAATTCGGTTTCACAAGGGGTCGCTCGACAACTGATGCTGGTGTTGAGCTGATTAAATATATTTTCAATGCATGGGAGAATTCACAGGATGCTTTGGGTATATTCTGTGACCTATCCAAAGCCTTCGATTGTGTTCACCATGAAACATTAATCAGGAAACTACAGCACTACGGTGTAAGAAGTAATGCTCTTAAATTAATTGTTTCATATTTAAGTAACAGAACTCAAAAAGTTGTCATTAATAGTATGAGCTCTTCCGGGTCGATAGTACAAATGGGCGTGCCTCAAGGCTCAATTCTCGGCCCCTTTCTGTTTCTTGTATATATTAATGACTTGCCTTACATAGTAGGGGATAACCATAATATAGTATTATTTGCTGATGACACTTCATTAATTTTCAAATTAAAACGACAATTATTAAAATATGACGAAGTAAATAATGCTATATCTAAATTAGTAAATTGGTTTAATGTTAATAACTTGCATTTAAATAGCACTAAAACGAAATGTATGAAGTTCATGACTCCAAATGTCAGACAATTAAATACTAATGTAACTTTAAATGGGGAGGAACTGAGTCTTGTCGATACCACCATTTTTCTTGGAATAACACTAGACGCGAAGCTCAATGGAGCCCCATATATCAAAGTTAGCAAGCAGACTTAGTTCTGCAGCATATGCTGTAAAAAGATTAGAAATCTTACCAGTGTGAAACAGCTAGACTTGTTTACTTTAGCTGTTTCCATAGCATAATGTCGTATGGTATTTTGCTATGGGGACACGCAACTGACACTGAAATTATATTTGTTTTACAGAAGCGGGCTATAAGAGCAATCTATGATTTAAAACCTAAAGAGTCGCTCAGACAAAAATTTAAGAAATTAATATATTAACTTTGGCCTCTCAATACATTTATGAAAATGTAATGTACGTACACAAAAATAAAAGTAGTTATACATAAATAAGTGATATTCATTCTGTAAATACTAGGAACAAACACAAGCTAGTAGTACCAGTTACTCGACTCCACCGAGTCAGTAATTCATTCTTGGGGCGATGTATACGCTTTTACAACAAAATCCCAGAAAATATACAAAATTCGACCTGCTCAAAATTCAAAAACTTTATTAAACATAGTTTGTATAAAAAGGGTTATTATAATGTTAAGGAATTTATGGATGATAATAACCCTGGAATGAGGTGTTCGCTGCCAGGCTGTTTCTAATTTGTTTTGTGTGGTTAATTGTGTAATATACATGATTGTAAGCTGTTATTTAAAAAAAAGTCCCGCTGGGTTTCTTGCTGGTTCTTCCCAGGACAGAGTTTTTTTTTCGAACCAGTGGTAATTAGACAAAAGAGTGACTTTCAATAAGTATTATTTATAATCTATGTTGAATAAAAAGTTTCTGTTTCTGTTTCTGTTTCCTAATTGAGGATAAACGTAGATCATCCACTTACCATCAGGTGGACTGTTTGCTCGTTTGTCACCCTTATTCTTTAAAAAAAACTTTTTAATGCTGACTTTGTAAGACAACACTTACTTTAAACCAGTGATGATTATTTCACGGTTAAGCGTTTTATCATCGATTTATTGTTCATATTATTTTTATATTTATTGTATCACACAATTAGACGGGAAATTATTGTTTTGCACGCTTTGACAAGCTTCTATATATTTTAAGTGTAATTCTATATATATATATATATATATATATATATATATATATATATATATATATATATATATATATATATATATATATATATATATATTAATGTATAATATAAAAAGTAAAATAATAAAATAATATATAATATAAAAAGTCCAGGATGAATTCGGAACAAAACTCATCACGCCACCTACCGCAAAGGATAGATAGATAGGACAAAGCCTGCCAGGCCAGATCGTATGTGTATATAAATATTTACTCGCGTAGTACTATATAAGTACTATAGTCAGTCGCTGCCTTTATAAAACGGAAACTGCGTAAACTGACTAGAATTTACTGACCTTTACCCGCCCGAAAAAAAGATCTTGGTTACCCCCAAGTCGCTCATAAATAAGTTTAACTTTTTAGGATAAAGTAAAAGTTTGGTAGTATGGATATGGCGAAGTGAAACTTTAAAGGCTGCAAATGGAAATGTCAACCTCTCTGACCTGACCAGATTTTTCTGACCAATGGCCGATGTCCGGCGCACAGATATAATTGTATCTTCATCCATCCATACGTTACAGCTTATAAAAGTCCATTGCTGAACATGGGCCTACCCCACTGATTGCCTCACAGGGCTTATGCCATAGTTGACACGCCTGACGAGCGGGTTGTCAACCGCAGTTTTTTTATTATTATGAGTTGTTACCTGGTTCAATTTCCCTCTGTCGCTTTTTAATTTTATCTTATACAGGATTATTTTGCAATAACCGGCCAAATTTGCAGAGAAGGTTCAGAATAAGTAATATAGGCAAATGGTGAAGAAAAATTAATGAAAAAAAATCTCAAAAATTCTGTCCTTTTTATCTTTTAAATTCAAAATACTTGGTAATGCATTATTTTAACTGATTTTACTGCGCACGCACACATTCGTAAGGGTCGAGCGGTAGGCATAAACGTTGTGGCCCATAAATCACATTCAATTTGGGATAATTTCAAATAAAAGTAGAAGCCTTATTTATTCGTAGTTTCAAAATATTCATTATTGGAACTTAAGTTTAAATTTTGGCTACTCTTTGAGGAATAACCCTGTATATACATATTTGACGGCTCCGTGGCGCAGTGGCTTAGCCGCGGGTTCGAAACCCGCACGGAACAAGTATTTGTATGGCCGACATATAATTGTTCTGGGTCTGGATGATTGTCCTTCTGAAATGTATGTATGTAAATCACAACACAGGAGAAAATCCTAGTGTGGAGGTAAATCTTTTTTAATAAAGGATGAAAAAAATTAAATTTTGTACATTTTTTTTATAGGATATGGGTGACAAACGAAGTGGTTGCTGTGGTCCATATCTACCCTTGTTTACGAATCAAAATGCAGATGCGTTGTCATCCGTGAGGACTAAGATGAAATGCCTCGTTTCCAGTAAAAAGGGTCTCCGGTTCTCTACACTCACCATATGAAACACAGCAGTGTTAAGTTGCTATTTTACGCTGGTATTCTGTGAGAGCGTGGCCCTTCCCCGGTCGAGCCGATCCATTCGTGCTACAACTATACCAATAATATAGCTGCATCATGGCTCTACCACGTAACATACATATTTATTCTTTACTGCAAATACATATAAATGCCATAATATCAAAAAAGCAACTAATTTCTTCTTCTTCTTAATCTACTTTCTTCTAATAACACAAAGTTCGCATTGAATTGCATGTACAAAAAGCTCCCACTCTCTATAACACACATATTATGTACTACGAAGCACGTAGTAATCGCTGTTACAACATTTTTGTTATTAACTCAATCACTGATGTAATAGCAAAGTTCACATTAAATTTGTAATTATAATAATTGTTTATGTAGTATACATTCTTCAAAATTCCTGAGAATGATGAATGAATTACTTATTACACACGAATTTTTTTACTTATTTTTCCGTCTTCTATGCGTTCGAATACCTTTCATCCGATTACGAAAAAAATTTTGGTGCGTAGTTGTTTGGGGGGCTGCAAAGGTTTCAGACAAAAATTATGTATTAAACATTTTAATATACCACTTTTTTCACATTGTCATTAAATTCTGAGCTATATCCAAAATTTCAAGTCTCTAGCTCATCGGAAAGTTAGTTTAAAATCAATTACTAAATTCTACCCGAACAGACATACACGAAAGCGACTTAATATATTTTAAAATTAAAAAACTTGTACAACTGACTTCAATATAAATTATTAAGAATAACTCAAAAACTATTGGTCAGACCTTGATCAATATTTATATGGGACCACATGTGAAGACCACATGTGAAGCACCAGCTTTCAAATAAAAAAAGAATCATCGAAATCGGTTCACCCAGAAAAAATTATGAGGTAACACACATAGAAAAAACATAGAGTCGAATTGAGCACCTCCTCCTGTTTGAAGTCGGTAGAAAAACGTGGTAAAAAATAGGCATTGCAACGTATGCCTTGAACAGGTTCATTCGAGTAAAGGAAACAAACGAGCCCTCCTATAATGGGAGAGGGTCATATCCAGCAATGGATTATTACGGACTTATAAAGAAATCGAATGCTTTGTTAAATTAATACAAGCTGTGCCCGGCATGTGTTGTTCTTTTGTTAGAAACGTTGTAGGGCGCGCGCAAAACTAACTATATGATTAATACTGTTATTTTTTTGTTACATTACACTTATATTTTTGTAAACTATTGTATTTAATTACGTAGTGATCAACCACGAATAAATGTGTTTTAAACTTTCAAAACGAGTCACCAAAAAATTAATCGTAATCGGACAAATGATACCATTCAAGGATCACATAAGGGGCGGCTGCAAAGGTTTTGAACATAGGGTATTAAAAATGCCGATAGAAAAGTATACAAAATTTATTTTTCTATGTAATCTTCCTCTACTTCAGTGCACTTCTAACATTTGTAATAAAGGGTTTTTAACCCATTAAAAAAGTATTCGCCATCTTTGCCTTCGAAATGCTCGTCTACCGCTGCCTTAATTTCTTCGTCACTCGAAAATCTTCGTCCGAGGAGATCTTTCTTCAAATCTGAAAATAAGTGAAAATCGCTGGCGACTAGGTCGGACTGTATGGTGGGTGATTGATTTCTTCAAATCCAATTTTGTTCAGGGCACGCCTTGCAACTCGCACAGTGTGTACGGGCGCATTGTCCTGCAAAAACAGAACTAATTTCGCCAGGTTGCCTCTTCTTTTTTTGACAACCACTTGACGCACTTTGTCAACAATGCAGCGTAGTAGTCCCCGATTGTATTGTTATCGTACTGATCTTAGGATGATAGTCAATTAATAAAATTCCTTCAAAGTCCCAAAAAACAGTAGCCATGAGCTTGGATGCCGATCAATCCATTTGAATTTCCGTGGCGGCTTTTCTCCCCTTTCAAACCACTGCATTGACTCTTGTTTTGACTCTGTATCGTACTGCCGGATCCATGTTTCATCAGCAGTGGCAATGCGAGAAAAAATATTGTCCGGATTATCGCCACAGACGTCCAAAAACTCCTGCGGAGTTGTGACTCGACGCTGCTTGTCTGAAGACGGATAAAGAAATATTAATTTTTATTGGTTATATTAAACAAGTAAGAGTGACGACCAGTTGATACTCCACCTGACGGTAAGTGAATACTGTAGCCCATTAAACCTCTCTCAAAAATCCATATTAACATGCGTGGTCACACTGACGTTCTCGTTACAGTTTCAGTTACAGTTCACACACTTTAATACATTTCTTTGGAGTAAGAGTAGTTCGAAGAACCAACAAATGATGGGGAAGAAAGGTTTTCGAGTGGCAGCCTCCTATCGGTAAGCGAAGTGATGGGCGGCCCATTCACTTGATGGAGTGACGACGTGGTAAAACATATAAGAAGTTGATGAACACAGGTGGCTCAGGACCATGCTTTGTGGCATTCCTTGCAGGAGGCCTAGGTTCAGCGATGGACTTGTAAAAGACTGTGGTGATGCAATGATGATTTCAACGGCACGTATACCTCGACGATCAACACGATACCTATGATTAGTCAAAAAGGAACAATACAATCTCACAGAATACCAGCGTAAAATAGCAGCTTAATGCTGCTGTGTTTCGTATGGTGAGTATAGAGAACCGGAGACCCTTTTTACTGGAAACGAGGGATTCCATCTTAGTCCTCAGGGGTGACAACGCATCTGTATTTTGATTCTTAATCGAGGATAGATTTAGATGTGTCTGGGCCTTAGCATCCATTTACCATCAAGTGGACTAGTGCTCGTTTGTCGCCCTTATTCTATACAATAAACAAAATACATGTACTTATAAAAAGAACTTACTTATAAAAACAAGTTGCTAAAACTAAATTTAAAAAAAATTAAACAGATAATAAAAATACCTAAGTTATTGTAACAGAAAAAAATATTTCCTCCACAACTGATTTCGAACACAATGTCGTATAGAAAAATGACAATTTTCTAGCAATACCCCATACGCGTAAAGGCCATAAATTTTTACGTTTATTTTATCACGTTGACCTAGTTGCCTGGCCTACGTTGTACACAGAATTATTAGCACTAAAATAGTGCTCGTGAGTTAGCTCAGTGTCTTTGTACAATATTTATGTTCATCAAAGTCAACGTCAAAATATTTTTATTCGAAATTGGCCTTGCCATAGCTACGCATTAACTAGTAAACAAATTTGAGCACATAAAATATATAAGTAGCGATCCGCCCCGACTTCGCACGGGTGATTTGTGGACAACAGCGCCACCTACCAGGTCCAATTGTGAATCGAAACCATTTTCGAATCAACTTAATCACACACACAAAATTTCATCAAAATCAGTCCAGCCGTTTAGGAGGAGTTCAGTCACATACACTTGGACAAAAGATTTTTTTTATAGAATAATGGTGACAAACGAGCACACTGTCCACCTGATGGTAAGTGGTTGCTGTGGCCCATAGACATCTACATCTATCCTCTAATACGAATCAAAATGCAGATGCGTTGTCACTCGTGAGGGCTAAGATGGAATGCCTCGTTTCCAGTAAAAAGGGTCTTAGGTTCTCTACACTCACCATACGAAACACAGCAGCGTTAAGCTGCTATTTTACGCTGATATTCTGTGAGAGCGTGGTCCTTCCCTGGTTGAGCCGACCCATTCGTGCTACAACTATACCAGTAATATAGCTGCAGCATGACTCTACCACGTATAAAATAATGGCGCCGAAAAGAATCCACCTCCGCATATCATCCCATGAGTGTTTCGCATCTAGATATCTCGCACTATTAATGATGCTGCCAGTTGCCGGTCTAGATATTAATTTCGTAATCAAGATGTTCATACGGTCCATCGGAAGTTAAAGTTTGTTAAAGTTACAGCCTACAGGCCTCCTCTCACTTCTGAGAGCGTTTTAGGGCAAGGAAGTGTCCGTATCCACCGCGCTGCCCTTTGCAACGAACTTCACATGTCTTCGAAATATTTTTGTTCTTATTTCTCAGACATGTAGGTTTCCTCACGATGTTTTTCTTCATCGCCGAGCACGTGGTAAATCAGCACTTAAAATTGTAATTGCGAACGATTCGTACGAGCCAATCAGCGCGTGCGAACGACGCACGCCCATCCCGCGGCCCGCTTACCCCCATGATACCTTATTTTCGACTTATGCGCAATAACGGTCACCGCTAGACTTTCGTGCCGCTACTTATAGCTGTATCCCTAGGGATATAACTATATCACGGCTTCAACCATCTTACTGCGACAGAGTATCATTATTGATTAGATGATTATTTTATTACTATATAAAACAGCAGTGCGATTGTGTATGTCTAGTGGGAATAGATAGACAGATAGTTAGAAAATTATTAATTGCACTCAAAATAATTAATACAGAGGCGAACTCAGTAGGCGAGGCGAGTAATGGGTGAAGCCACTACAAAAAAAATCTGAATCGTTTACTAGTGAGTAGTAGAGGTTTGCAGTTGTGCGCGCATCACGGAAAAACTACTGGATAAATTTCATTAGGTTTTCTAAATTTTATGTTTTAGATACTTGGCCCTTATATAAAAAAAATATTGCGATATCTTCATTTAATATAAAGTTATTAAAGTTTTAAGAAACAACGATTTTTATACGGGGTTTTGACACGGTCAACTGTACGTCGCTTGCTCTCGCGTTACTAACCCAGATAATTTATATATTTTAGCTACAAACGGAGCAACGAATAACATTGTTTACAAATAAATCTTGTATTATCTTTTTGATGTTTTTTCCTTCGCACATACGAAAACTTTGTTAATATATCAAGCAACGCGGACGAAGTCGCGGATATTAGCTAGTCTAAAATAAGATATTAAAATAAAAAGAACATCAGCTGATACGATCAGTACAACGAAACTAAAGGTCAAAAATCGAATCACAGAAAACCATGATTCCCACAAGTATTACACAATCCGACTACTAGTTAAGGGACAATATACAATTGCGAAGTTTACACGCTTGCCAAGTCTTAGCAAGCTTTTACAAGCCCCAAGCCTATGCAAATTCTGGGCTCGCATTTGGGAGTCATTTACATACTTGTGAATGCGTCAGTGTACTATACTCCGAACAGACAAGCATAACGGGCACCGAATTTGTTTCGGCTATTGCGTTTGGTTTCGTTAAATGTTTGCAGAAAGTAGTTATCATTGTTTCTTTTTTTTTGGTTTTAATTCTTTAACTGACTTTTGCATTAAACCGGCAAGACAATTCAGGCATCTGCCACTTTCTTTTTATCTATATAATTGAAATATTTAGGATTCCAGATGCATGTTTGTACTCGTCGATTACAGCCTATAAAAATCCATTGCTCATACTGCCACTGCTGAACATAGGCCTCCCCCATAAATTGCCTCAGAGGGGGCATCTTTCAATAGCTGCCACGCTTGGCTTCGTTAAGATGCTGTTGCCCATCTCCTTTTTTAGTTCCAATGCATACATCGTTCACTCTGGTGATATTCCAAAAGCATATAGTTTCCTTGTTCGCCATCACACATCGCGACAAAACTCGCGATACCATCCATACCATCTGAATGATTGGCTGTCCACCACTGTGCGATTTAATATAATTTTTCTTCTTCGCACAAATTCCTTGTGGAATCGAATACCACCAGCGATTTTTCCGGACCAATATGACTTAGGGATCTTCAAGAAAGACCCTTCCCTTCCCTTTTTTTTCATGGGTAAATCCTCATATGTACCATTCGTTGCGGGTGCAACTAGAAGGTTATGCTGGACTCCAACCGGCTAAAACCCCACGGTGGTCACCATCAGCGTATACTAGGGGTCCCGGGATCTATGTTGGGAACGCAACCTCCATCGCTTTGCTACACTTATTAGTACTGCCCCCGGGACATGCAATAGCAGTACTTGCTGGCCCCAGCACCCTCGCAGTGCTACCACGATGTCTTGAGACCACTTTCGAGTCATCGTCCTCCTCGGGATTACATAACATAACTAGACGTTCGAGGCCCCCGCCCTAAACGTCTGCATGGAGGCCCCGTTTCTGGTAGGGGAACACCGTTTTCAAGGGGAGGGCCGTGACGAACGCAAGAAAAGTGCCTACTCCTTTTTAAACGGCCGGCAACGCATCTGCGATTCCCCTGGTGTTGCAGTTGTTCATGGGCGGCGGTAGTCACTTACCATCAGGTGAGCCGCATGCTCGCTTGCCCTCTTATATAGAAAAAAAAGTTACTCATTTTGCGATCGAAGATTCGCAACAGAGCAAAACATCAATCCATCACGAGATCACAAGCGATACTAAACGCGCACTAATGTGTGCATGCATCACAAGTGCTTGTCGCGAGCATGGAACGGCGACAAGGTTCTCCAAGTCCACGCAAGCCAAGCTAAACCCCGTTTACACGCTTGTGCTTGTGAACGCTTGCCAAGACTTAGCAAGCGTCTAAACCGGGAGTTAAACACGCAACGTAATCATAACATTCGTAATATCCACTATTGTATATCATCCCGCGGGTGTAGCAAGAGGTGATAGAGGAAATGAAACAGGGGATGGACAGGAGCGTTACCCTGATAACATCTTAAAAATAATATAAAACTGCGTTTACTAACCTGTCTGCCAAACGTGGCAACTATGATATATATGTCAGTTGAGACAATGTATAGGGGAGGGCTATGTTCAGCAGTGGACTTTTAAAGGGCTGCAGTGAGTAAGTTAGAATGCTACTACTTTGTCC
Organism: Parnassius orleans; assembly: GCA_029286625.1. Lineage (NCBI taxonomy): Eukaryota > Metazoa > Arthropoda > Insecta > Lepidoptera > Papilionidae > Parnassius > Parnassius orleans. The sequence goes on from JAGSMP010000057.1 coordinate 593,472, forward strand.
AACTATGCTTGAAGAAGTTAGTGATCTCTGAAGATTAATAACAAGTTAAGCAATAACAAATTTATTTCATAGCGAACATAGATATCCGCAGTAGACCAGAGTAACCGAGATAGCCCAACGGATTAGTAAGCTCAAGTGGCAATGGGCCGGCCATATAGCTCGAAGGACCAATAACCGACGGGGAAGAAAGGCTCTCGTGGCGGCTACCCACTTGATGGAGCGGTGACCTGGTAAGTCATACAGGAAGTCGATGAATGCAGGTGGCTCAGGACCGTGCTTTGTGACATCCCTTAGGGGAGGCATATGACTTGTCAAGGGTTGTAATGATGATGATGGTTATTTGTTATTACTCAATTAGTTTTCAGAATAAAAATGCTATTAATTCGAGCCGACTCGCCTGTAATGGAACCCTAATCTCTTCCAATGTTCCCATTAATCGCTCGATCTACAATTCTTATGAGGATTATAAGGGTTTGGGGAGAATATGGGTTGTAAGTGCGGTCCCTAACACCGATACTGTCATCATAGGGTGTATTAATTAAGGGATTGACCGTGTAGAGGCTTCGTTTAGTTATCGCAATTCCGAAATTTAAAGATTCGGTCGGCAATATATTAAGGAAATATTATAATGGCGGCTCTTCACGTTGGCCAACATAGTGGCGAAAGTGTTGGCAAAGAAAGACAAGAGTTTGTGATGGCGTCCACACATTGGAAGGTCGTTCAGTTTGCTTCGGCCAATGTGCGGATGAATTTATTAAAATGGATATTGAGGCGCTAACGGCTGCTGCGGTTCATTTATTCACAGCATACCGCTACTACGTGAATGTGTATAAGGAAAGGGTGATCAAAAAGAAATGGAAAAAAAAGAAATTTTATTTCTTGTGTTCCACAAATAATTTTCGGCTTGGTAGAGCTCTATAAAGCGAAAAGTTTCTTCATTGGTCATTGTTACTGCCATTTTGCAGACACTAGTTACGATGCGTGAATATAAAATTTAAATCAGGTGCGTGCGATCACTCTGGGAGCTCGTAGCAAACTAAACGTGCGCCCAACGTGTGGACGCGGCGGCCAATACTCTGCCACAACCCTTTGATCTTTTGTAAAAAACCGACACCACACGGATCTCGCGCCAACTTGTGGGCCATCATTCCAATACATACCAAGTGAAGCACAAACACCCGCTCTACACGATGGGCATCGGTATTGGCCAACACATTCGCCACTATGTTGGCCAACGTGAAGAGCCGCCTTAATACATATATACATTTAGGTAACTTATTAATTTAATCTTTATTATACATTATAATAAGGGATATAAAGGGCGGACTTAATACCTTATAGCATTCTTTACCAGTCATCCCTGGATGATTTGAGAAACTTTGACAGGTGTAAACAATTACTTCATAAATTTAATATGTAATAAAGATATAAGGTACAATAAAATGCAAATAAATAGAATATAGTTAGTAAAAATATACATGCTTGATATCTACTATATAATTAAGAGTAAATAATAAATATATAAACGAGCACTTATATATCAATACAAAATCTTTAAATAAATGAAATAATATAATACAAAAATAAAATTAAAAGATACATATATTAAAATACATATACTAAATACGTGGTAGAGCCATGCTGCAGCTATATTAGCACAGAATATCAGCGTAAAATAGCTGCTCAATGCTGCTGTGTTTCGTATGGTGAGTGTAGAGAACCGGAGACCTTTTTTAATGGAAACGAGGCATTCCATCTTAGTGCACACGGGTGACAACGCATCTGCATTTTGATTCATAATCGAGGATATATATAGATGTCAATGGACCACAGCATCCACTTCCACTTACACAGGTGAACTGTGTGCTCTTTTGTCACCCTTATCCTATAAAAAAAATCACTTATAAAGGAAAGAGAGAGAAAAACAAAATTCGGATAAATCAGGTGGAATTATTCTTATGATAGAATTCTCGAAGAGAATAGCTCTTAAAAGAATCTATGTTTCAATTAATGTTACAGTTTATTTGTGTCTTATCTCTATAAACATAACCATTGGTGCGTCTGTCAGTGACAGTGCTACTTCTGAACGTCTTGACTGATTGAGATCACATTAATTTGTCAAGATGATGTTTTATAGTTATGTTACGATCCGATGGGTGGCGTTGTTAGTTGAGGTATTAACAAATTCTATCTTTTTGGACCAAAATTCTTGATATTTACAATTTATGTTGTTCTACAGTTCCTTAGAAGCTTTGCCTCTGTACGGTTTCTTTACGAGCTGATACTAAACTCTCTGAAAATAAGCCTCATATTATAATGTTACGATTTCAAAGACATTTATCCTTTGCAAAAACATGTTTTGAACTTGTAAATGTACACAATATATTTTTAGAGTACTGCTTTTTACTTTCATCGTAAAAATAAATATTCTTATCAAAGACGATAAATTAATGGTGGGCCACATTGCCTCCTGTCGAAGACGTTAACGATAAAGTCGTTTGACTGTGAAGCGGACTGGAGGGAGGTTTGTTAGGTGAAATGTTTTTGTAAACATAAAATTTCATACTAACATAATTGTTTTCTTCATATTTGTATTGCCGGTAGTTAAAAAATAATAGTTTTAAATAAAAATATTTTTACGGTTTTTTTACATACCGTTACCGTTTCCGTTACCGTTACAGCGTAGTAAAGTCCACTGCTGAACATAGGCCTCCCCCATAGATTGCCTCGTAGGGCGGATATTTGCCATAGTTGCTACGCTCTGCAAGTGGGTTTGCAACCACATTTTTGTCGTTATTAGGAAGACGCAGCTGCCGTATCTTTTGATTTATTTCCCTCTATCACCTCTTAGGACACCCACAGAATGATACGGGGTACCTAGTGCCACTACTAACACGTATAATATAATGCAATTCCGCAAAGTAAAGCCTGATTCTATTAATTATAGATCAAGATTGTAAAATAACTTAAAGTTGCAACCTTTACGCGTCCCACAGCGGGGCTCAGACCTCCTCTCACTCCTGAGAGGGTTTCGGGGCAAGGATGTGTCCACCACTGCCCCAATGCGTTTTGCAGATTAAAGCCTGTAATCTATACATATAAATAAAATTTAAGTGTATTTCTGTAATATAACTGGTATCTATTAAGCTCAGTGGGTTATTTGAATGCTATTAGACAAAAATAACCATTTACAAAAAAAAATGTCTGTCTGTCCGGGTAAGGTTATAATCTTCGGAATGGCTGAACCGATGGTGATGAAACTTTACAAACAGATAGAGATCAATGCCAGGAGATATCTAACCTATATTTAATCCGAAAAACTTAAAGATTTTTTTCAAACGTTCTTTAACTATCTTAAATATAAATAACGCCACAATATAGTTTTTATCCAGGCGAAGCCGGATCCGGGTCACAAGCGAGAAATAAAGTTCTTAAAGCTGAAAATAATGAATGTTTACTAAACAATGGAATACGGTTATAAAAATCTGCATATATCATTATAATATATAGAAATAGATTTAATAGTTACTTTCACAGTAAGGTCAGCGTTAGCCGGCAACAGGCACTTAGCGGTGACGCTGATGCAAAAAGTCTGAATGCTTACACAGCGTGACGAATAGAGCAAACCACCTACAGATTACCACCTATAGAGTCTTTTAATGTCGTATATTAAACGCTAGAAGCATAACCAAAAATAATAATATAGTTGATTTAATTTTTTTAACTAACGTAAATTGCCAGCACTATAGATTTTAGTTTTAATGGGCTTGCCTTAAAACATAAGTACACAAATGTATTTTTTCTTATAGTTGCATTGATTTTCAGAGATCTTGTTACCTCCTTTCTGAGTAAGAATGGGTACTAGAACTAATTTAATTACTTGTTTAGTATAAAATATTATCATCCTAATTGTGTAATGATTTCTTCGACATATGAAAATAACATTTTGTTTAGAATAGAATAGAATAGAATGATATTATTACGTAATACTTATTGAAAGTTACCACTGGTTCGGAAAATACCTGGGAAAAACCCAGCGGGACCTTTTTTTTTAAAACATATTTCACTTTACAATAATTTTGTTTATACAATTCAAAATGATGTTCCTCGGACCGGAGAAGAAACCAAGAACAGAAATATGCAAAGTATGCTTAAAATAAACCTGGGGTTAGGTAAAGTATGCTTAAAAATAAAAATAAATAAATACAAAAAATCAGCAATATATTTGAGCTCGAAGCGGTCCAGGGGCTGTTCGGAATTATAACTTTGTTTTAGCTGAAACGATGCTGATTATCTGGACATATTATTTCCAGTTCTCATGATTTAAGGCTTTTCGGACCCAGCGTTGTGAAAGTGTAATTCTCGTAGGAAATAATATTTTAATTTAAATAATATAAGAGTTTTAAAAAACTTAAACAACACGCTTTGATCATGAGCTGTGATGATCCCGATAATTATTTTATTATACCCTGGTGATCCCGATCAGGATACTAGGATAAAGATATTAAATTATAGTATTGTCATTAGTCCTTGATACGATTGCAAATTTCGAAGTCAAATCCACCTACTACAAGTTGGTGAAAATAACATTAAAAGTGACCTAGAAATCTACTTTTTATTTTATTTTATAGAATGGGTGACAAACGAGCACACAGTCCACCTGATGGTAAGTGTATGCTGTGGTCCATAGACATCTAAATTTATCTTCGATTAAGAATCAAAATGGAGATGCCTTGTTTCCCTGAGAACTAAGATGGAATGCCCAGTTTCCAGTAAAAAGGGTCTCCGGTTCTCTACACCCACCATTCGAAACACAGCAGCATTAAGCTGCTATTTTACGCTGGTATTCTGTGAGAGCGTGGTCCTTCCCCGGTCGAGCCTGCCCATTCGTTCTATAACCGGATTTCTTTGGATTCCGTTACATAGATATATAGATATCATATATATCTATGTAACGGATCTATGTATAGATATAAAAGACATCGGCCTGTGATCAACACAAAAAATGTCAAATGTCAAAACGAAGCCAATCACTATTCCTAATCGATGTACACAATCACACTGCAGTACGTACCGCTATCTCCAGCTGCATGTTCTGCATTTGCCCCACACCTTTTTCGACATCTGGCAGATATGTCCGACCCATTTTTGTATATTTTCAATGCAGTCTCAAAGCTTCTCTCACTAGTACATCTCATATGTACATCTACATCATTTGATGATCTATTAAAGATCAAGCCTTGACACCGTAGACGGGGCGAATGTTCAAAAGCTTATTTTTAGTAAAATTAGTTTTTTTCTAAGTATTTGTGGAACAAATGGCAATTTAGTCTTGTCTTTAGTGTGAATATCTCATTCACCACTAAACGAATTTTAAATATAAACCATTACAAGGTGTGATCGTTCACACATCTCTGCTTCTCAAATTATACCTCTTGTGAAATAATTTAAAATCATAACAAAGAAATCTATTTTTTTTTATTCCTAAAAAATAGAATTTCCTATTACTTACTGTAGCTCAGACCTTGTGATCTAAGCCTAAATCTGCTGATGTATTTACTGTTTTATCGTCGTATAAGTCCACTGCTAGCCATAGGCTTCTCAAGATATTGAAAGACTTTGCCATAATCGCTACGCTTAGCTAATGGATAGGCGATCACAGTATGAACACGAAGGTGTTTATTTTAGGAAAAAAAATATAAATCGATATCTATTTAAATTATGTTTTAGTTTCTTTTTTTTCATCTCAAAAAAAAAGAATTCGAAATGGTATTAGATAGTGCACTAAGCAAAGATCGATACGAAATTATAGAAGGTATTGAAATAAAACCTGCAGATACAAAGAAAGAGTCAAAGAATTCTAAAGAAGTAGGAATAGAAGGAAGAGCATTGTTTAGCTCGTACACGTACGAGTACAGGTTATATCAGAAAATAAAGAACTTTATAGAGACTCATATACTCTCAATAAATCTTCCGAAAGCTGCACGGTTAATTGGATTCAGATGTAATTATTTTTCTTGTTAAAATATACATTTTGTAGAATTTTATTAGAAAAATGAATTTTTCTAGAAACAGAAATTAAGTATTCCAATAAAAATATGGTAACATATTTTAAACTACAGGTACAATATAATAAAAATGAACTTTTGAATTTCAGCGTTTGGGATAAAGAAATTCTTTTTACCTCTACTCATCGGTATGCAGATCTTCAAAAGCATACTACTGGCTATGTTCCTGCCTAGTATCTTAGGAAGTTTTGGCAAGATTCTTGGTAAAGGTAAGTGAAAATTATAAAAAATTCCTTACCTAAGTCTTGACTGGTAGATTTCATATCCTATGATGACTCGTCCGATTTTTAGCTTCTTCGTGGTATTATTATATATATATTCCTTCCTTTATTTTACCACTCTGTTGATTTTTATCCAAATTTATATGTGACTGCCCCTGAAGTACAACCAATTTATTTAAAAAATATTAATATCGGTTTACAAATGGCGAAAAAATCGTGTGACATAAGTAACCTTTTTTG